>OY740809.1:27352283-27891604 GCA_963514005.1 Raja brachyura | reverse complement strand
ATTCGGCAGTAACTTGAAAAATTGAATCTGATAAATAATTAAAGAAGATTAAAAAATACCAGATTATATTTTAAAGAAAAAGGGAAAGAAATTGAACTACGCCAATAATCCTAGCGAAGGACCAACACTGGTATAACAGGCTGAATGAGACGATGCTGATGTAACTCAACAGATCAGGCAGCATCACTGGAGAATATGGATAGGTGACGTTTCTGAAGAAGGATCCCAACCTGAAACGTTATCTATCCATGTTATCCAGGGATGCTGCCTGTCCCGCTGAGTTACTCCAGCAGTTATTGTCTTTTTCTATATACCAGCATCTGCTGTTCTTTGTTCCTATGTTTCAGGCTGAATGATCTCCCTCTGAAATGTAACGAGGGAGTGTAGTACTGCCTCAATCTGTGCTGTCATACACAGTCTGTTGACAAAGTTCCACGCTGAATAGTTTCACCCAGTCGCTTTGCTATTTTCTGAATAAAAATCTACCTCACTATTTACCTATTTTTCCCTCACCTCCCTCCCCTCATTCCAGTTTGGAAAGACAGCACTTCTTACCCTGGACCCACTGCAGTATTGCATCAGTTTGGTTTATTGTCTCATGTACCGAGCTACAGTGAAAAGCTTCCCCATGCTATGACTCGGGTAGGATATCTTGGCCTTATAGCACTTGTGTTGCCACTTTCAGGGATTTGTGTACTTGCAGCCCAAGATTTCTCTGTACATTAACGATGTTAAGGGTCTTGTCATTAACTGTATACATTTCCCCCCCAACGTCAGAACTCCCAGAATACAACACCTCACGCTGACTAGGATTAAAACCCTTCTTTCATTCCTCCACCTTTATCTGTATCTGCAACTGTTCTACAGTATATCTTGCTGTATCCTTTGACAGCAACAATCCACAACTCTACCAATTTAGCTGTGTGTGTGTGTGTGTGTGTGTGTGTGTGTGTGTGTGTGTGTGTGTGTGTGTGTGTGTGTGTGTGTGTGTGTGTGTGTGCGCGCGTGTTTACCAAATCAACACGAATCCCATACATCTTAAATCTTCTGGAACTTTACCACGAGGAAGTTTACAAAATATCTTGCTCAAAGCCACACCGACTAAACTGCCAGACCCACCCTCAATCACCTTCGGCACTTCCTCAAAAGACTTAAACCAGGTTAGCAAGACTTGACCTGTTACGGACAAAACCATGCAGCCTGTCTCCAATTATCCTATTGTCTTCCAAATGCAAGTAAATCCTAGCTTAAAGAATCCTCTCCAATAGCTTCACTACCATTTGCCACTAATTTTCTGGATTATCAGTTCCCCTAAACAAAGGAACATCATTAGCTTCAAACCCCCCCCCCCCCCCCCCACCCCCGGTGACATTTCAGGTCGAGACCCTTCCTCAGTATCTTCACCCTCCTTTCTTTTTTATCTTTGGCCTTTGTTCAAACCAGCTCTGACTATCAAAACCCCCACCCCTTGCCTGGGTCCATATATTACCTGCCATGCAGGTTCTGCCTGTGGTGGGAGATTGCAACCTTCACGTCTTCCACCCTGTTTCGACTAATGCAATCAACTCGACGTGCACAAACAGAAGATCAAGTAGAACAAATCTTTAGGCACAAAATGCTTGAGTAACTCAGCACGACAGACGGGATAGAAGGAATGGGTGACATTTCGGATCGAGAATCGTCTTCAGACCCAAAATGTCACCCATTCCATTCCTTCTCTCCAGAGATGCTGCCTGTCCCGCTGAGTTACTCCAGCATTTTGCATCTATCTTCGGTGTAAACCAGCATCTGCGGTTCCTTCCGGCTCAACCTGCAATCGTAATTTTGTTTTCCTCTCTCTACAACGTGCTGCCCAATCTGCTGCATATTTCCAGCATTCTCTTTTATTTCAGACTTCTAGCAACCACCACATTTTTTTTAAATCTCACATTTTTGACTTTGCTCTTCACTGTGCTCATTCAAGTTGTTCCATTTACATCTCCTCCAGGCTGCAATTAACATAACTTCATCACTCTCTCTGTGGTGGCACCAATACCATTACTTTCATCATTCAGTCTCTCGTGGTCTCCACCCTACCAAAGATATTTACATTATTATCCCCAACCTCCACCATAACTTCAAATATATTAGACGTTTCACTTTCCCCCCATTTTAATGAAAGGCCATTTTCCAATTTTAAGTTTTAGATTATCCACTTATGCAGCTGTATCACTTTTTGTTCACCTAAACAAGGCTGAAATTTAAGTGCTGTTAGGAGGAACCATTTCCTGGAAATCCTTATGGGTTTACCAAGGTATTTAAGACGATTGAAGACATTGATAAAGGTGGGCGGAGATTAAAAAAAACAATTATTGTGAGGAAGTCTGGAGATGTTTCTCTTGAATGAGGAGTTAAACCAGGATCCCACACAGAAAGCAAAATCTCCCATACCACAGATTGAAGCACTGTCTCCTTGGTCAAAAGTTCCCCCTTAATCCACATCATGAAAAGAGATTACCTGGTCATTAATCTCACTGCCAATTAATGGAACAACAGGTATAAATTTATCAGGGGTTATGGGGAGAAGGCAGGAGAATGGGGTTAGGAGGAAGAGATAGATCAACCGTGAATGACGGAGTTGATGGGCAGAATGGCCTAATTCTGCTCCATTCACATGAACTAATTCAGAAATATGGCAATGTCCAAACATTAAATACGTTTATTTAAACAACCAGATTGGAGATAGAGGAAAAGTTGAAAGTATATACACAGCACAAACAAACTCATAGTGTATGAACGCATCTATTCACACTGAAAAGTGCAAGTACAAGGCTACGGAATCACTCAAAACATGAAACTGATTTGGGCATTTACAAGGCAACAAACACACTGTTGGCATTACAAAGATATTGTAACAGAGCTCTTCATTAGTCTTTATATGCAGGCAAATCCCAAGGGTGGTGATCAGTTAAATATGGAAAAAAAAACCATTGGACTTTTTATGAACAATAGCACAGCAGAGAGTACTTTGCCAGAGAGAGCAAAAGAAATAGCGAAGCTGGCGAGCGGGCTTTTGAACATTGCATCCAAATTTACTCGTCAGCCACCTTAAAACAAAGGAAACAGGAATGGAAGCAACTTATTCCCAACTCAGACCCCAATTTATTTAACTACATGCTTGCTCTCGAAATCTGCTAAACTTTATTTCACTCACCTAACATCTGCCAGACACACGAGATATGGAGGGGTCATATAGGGGTACAATGACTAGATCATTAAATCCATGTCTTTTATTGGGAACATATTTGGTCAGAACCCTCACCACCTCTCCTTGGGGATCACCCAGTGCTCTAACAATTTCAACTTCAATGAGTTGTTTCGATTACACCTTTATAGAGTCATAGTCATCCAGCGTGGAAACAGCCCCGACTTGCCCACACCAACCAGTATGTCCCATCTACGCCAGTCCCACCTGCCTGCATTTGGTCCATATATCCTTCTAAACCTGTCCTATTCATGCATCTGTCCACATGTTTCTTAAAGGTTGCGATAGTACCTGCCTTAACTACCTCCGCCTCCTGCAGCTCATTCAATACACGCTTTAAAACATTTTTAAACAGTTTCATAATTCAGCCTAGCAAAATTGGCATTACCCCTTTGCTCTTGGCACATCTTCCTCTTCTTTCCGTAACAAGGCTAAATCTAACTGAATGGTCATAACCATTCTTCCACCGACCCAAGTCATTTTTCAAAAATGTTGAGTATTTCCACTCTCCTGTCAGCTTGTAGCAAACTGACTGAACAAAAAGATTACTGAAAGCATTAAGAATTTTGCACTTTCTATGCCCATTATATTTCAAAAATTGTCCCTATTGTTTAGGATAGTGTCAGTGTACGGGGTGATCGCTGGTCAGTGCAGACTCGGTGGGCCAAAGGGTCTGTTTCCGCAACGTTTCTCAAGTGTTTGTTCGCCTGGCTTCAGTCTTCATTTTGTAAACCTTATCCCTTCCACATCGAACTTTGCCAACATCCTTTCGAAAATTAAAATCCTGTTTCCATGCCAAACGTTCCCCGGAATAGCGCAACTAAACCGGACGAATATCAATTTGCACTTAAATATTAACTTCAGCATTAACAGTCTTCACAGTCGTGCTCTGAAGAAACCTTCATCACAGGCAGTCCATGCAATTTTCAGTGCAGCGGTTCTTTTCTGACACAGCCATGAATCATATTTGTAGATTTATGATTCCTACTCCCTCAGCTGCACTACTAACTACACAGACCTGTGAAATTGTATATCAGCAATATTAACCAGTGGATTAAGGTTTGCAGTCATAGCCAATTAAGACTAGGGGCCTGAAACGAGGTGCTTTCATGTTCATAATTTGTAACCCAGGGATCTCAGGGATTGATTTGTATTGGTGAAGGGTTAAGGCAGGTGAATGGGGTTGAGTGGAAAAGATACATTTGCCACGATTGAATGGCAGGGTAGACCTGATGGGCTGAATGGCCTAAATCTGCTCCTATAACTGATTGACACCCCAGAATATAACTGTTAAAGGCTATGCATCTAATAGTTTAGAGATGTGACATGCAAAAGACCCTCACAACCGCCGAGTTCATGCCAACCACCTATCATCCTTTCACACTAGTTCGAAGTTATCCCACTTTCTTGTGTAAGAAGGAACTGAAGATGCTGGTTTAAACAAGATAGACACAAAAAGCTGGAGTAACAGGCAGCACGGTGGCGCAGCGGTAGAGTTGCTACCTTACAGCAATTACAGCGCCGGAGACCCGGGTTCGATCCTGACTACGGGTGCTGTCTGTACAGAGTTTGCACGTTCTCCTCATGACCGCGTGGGTTTTCTCTGAGATCTTTGGTTTCCTCCCACGTTCCAAAGACATACAGACAGGTTTGTAGGTTAATTGTCCCGTTACAAGTGTAAGAATTGTCCCTAGTATGTGTAGGGCAGCTTTAATGTGCGAGGATCGCTGGTCGGCGCGGACTCGGCAGGCCGAAGGGCCCGTTTCCGCACTGTATCTCTAAACTAAATTAAGCGGGACAAGCAGCATCTCTGGAGGAGTAGGAATGGGTGACGTTTCGGGTCGAGACCCTTCTGGGACACCCATTCCATCGCTCCAGAGATGCTGCCTGTCCCACTGAGTTACTCCAGCTTTTTGTGTCTATCCCACTTTCTTATCCACTCCTTACACAGCAGGGGTAGTTTACAGAAGCCAAATAACCTACAGACCTGCACATCTTTGTGATATGGGAGAAAACAGGAGTAACCGGAGGAAACCCACATGGTCACAAGGAGAATGTGCAAACTCCACACAGACAGCACCCGACGATCAAACATGTCTCGTGGGCTGCAAGGCAACAGCTCTACCAGATGCACCACCATGAACACATTCTTTGACGGATCCTCCAGTGTTCAAATCCATTATTTTATCGCTTCTGTTATAACACTGGCTTCATAATAAATTCATTCTGCATGTAAAACCATTCGATATATGTGTATGTATCCCAATCCTCTTAAAAATAAATTAAAATCTTTCCGAGACTGAAGAGCAACCAAGGAGATACATTTAGGAAGGAATCGCAGATGCTCGTTTAAACCAAAGATCAACACAAAAAGCTGGAGTAACTCAGCGGGACCGGCAGCATCTCTGGCGAAGGAATGGGTGACGTTTCGAGTCGAGACTGAAGAAGGGTCTCGTCCTGAAACGGCACCCATTCCTTCTCTCCAGAGATGCTGCCTGTCCCGCTGAGTTACTCCAGCTTTTTATGTCTAACCAAGGAGATACGTCTGCCATAACACTGGGGTATATGAAACCAGCCAGATGAACAAATTCAAGGGGTTGGGGAAGGGAGTTGGGAGAGAGGGTCTTCATGCATGCATTGCTGCAATGGTACGGTTCCATCCATATAGTCTTGTCTTTCCTTCCCCAAAATGGGTGCATAAAGTGGTGGTGAGGACATGGGAGAGGTGGGACGCAGGATGTTGTAATGCACGCTCCCAGGTGAACCCGGGTTAAATTGAAGACCAGGTCAAGATCCACTCCGGCCCTATTCGGCCTGCTTGAAGGTACATTTTAATGTAGTTTCATCACATGTGTTGTGTCAGACAACCATGATAAACCCTCAAAAAATATTAGAACTGTAAACCCTAATCCGGCCTCCTATAGAATTTGTTATAAAATAACTCCACACCATAGCCACTTCTTATATCGAAAATCCACCCCATTTACAACATAGTATTATAGAACATATTCCTTTTTTTTAATTCATCTACTCTTACATATGCTGTTTGTTACACAAGGTGCCAATTAGAGGACCCAGCTGGTAGAAAATGTAATGGAGTTTCAGGACAAGATGAGGTTTCTGCCCATGCATATTAAAGCTGTACAAAAGTTGTAATTTATTGGAATAATTTGAAATAAAATTACTTTGCTCAAACAGAAACTAACCTACACACATTAAATTACCGATCTGCACATTGATAAACACAGAAATAAATTTACTGAAACTACCCACAGATTTAGTACATGTATACACACACGAAAATACAAATGCACGCAAATCCAAATATACTTTTATATTAACACGTACATAATAACATATACTTTTATACCACCACACACAAAATCACATTAACTTTTATACCAACACACATAAATTCATATATGCTTTCAGGTCAACACTTTCCACAACCTCCAACGGGATCCCACCACTAGCCACATTTATTCATCTCCTCCCCTTCCCACCCAAACCACCCCCCTCCCCAGGTACCTTCCCCTGCAACCGCAGAAGATGCAGCACCTGTCCCTATACCTCCTCCCTCGACTCTGACAACTGACCCCGACAGTCCTTTCAGGTTAGCCAGAAGTTCACTGGCGCCTCCTCCAACCTCATCTACTGTATCCGTTGTTCAAGATGGGGACTCCTATACATCGGCGAGACCAAACGCAGACTGGGCGACCGTTTCACGGAGCACCTTCGCTCAGCCTGCCTGAACCAACCTGATCTCCCGGTTGCCGGACACATTCATTCTCCTTCCCATTCCTACACAGACCTTTCTGTCCTTGGTCTCCTCCATTTTCAGAGTGCGGCTAAATGCAAATTGGAGGAACAGCATCTCATATTTCGCTTGGGCAGCTTACAGCCCAGTGGTATGAATATTGATTTCTCTCACTTCAGGTAGCTCCGACATTCGCTCCCAATATCCCTCCCCCACCCAAATCGCACTAGCTTCTTATTTTCACCCTACAAACAGCTGACAATGGCCCGTTTCTTTTATCTGCGTTACTTCTTTGCATTTCTTTCATTCATTGTTCTTTATCTCTCCACAACACCGTCTATATCTCTCGCTTCCCTCAACCCTAACCAGTCTGAAGGGTCTCGATCCGAAACGTCACCCATTCCTTCTCTCCAGAGATGCTGCCTGTGCCCCTGAGTTACTCCAGCTTTTTGTCTTTATTTTCAGTTTCATACCAGCATCTGCAGTTCCTTCTCACACAAAATCAAATATACATTTATATTAACACACACAAAATCATATTTACACACACAAAGCCTATTCAAGAGAGTACACACACAGGTTTGCACTAACTCACACTTGCGTGGCCGTACAACAGAATCTGATATACATTTACTCTGATAAGCATTCACACTGATATACACAGTCACACTCGCTCACGTACACAGGAACTCTTCCAAGAATACACAAAGATACAGCTCTTTCCTGCAGTATAGCAGGGTCAGAGGCTAAAGACGGGAATTTGATGTGGGGCTGTGCGACATTCTTTCAAAGGAAAGGTCGCAGAAATCACTGAGAAAGTTTTCCGCTCCTGTTCCTCCTCACGCTACAACGCAGCTTCAGGCTATTGTGAGCTGCTTTGGGCAGCATTGATGCCAGTGAATCTGCTATTCTGGTTATTTACTTTAATCTTCTCTTAAAGTGACACCCACACTCACTGGGAGTGTGATGAACCAGCACATTTAAAAAATATATCCCAACCAAAAGGACTTAACTCCCACCTCTCTCTCTCTCCAGAATAGAGTCCCGTAACCTAAATATATACTCACAGTGCAGCAAATGAGGGCATAGTCCATTGGTGGGACTCTTGTCTTTCAGCTGGGACATTAAATCAAAGCACTATCAGCCTTCTCCACTTAACATAAAATAATGTGACGCTATGTGGAAGAAAAGCAGGAATGTTCTCTTAATATTTATCCCTTAAACCAACATCACTTAAGGATGATCTGATCATTATCACGTTGCTATTTGCGGAACCTTGATATGCTCAACAACAGAAAAATGACCACAGTCCTACTACAGCAAAAACAATTCAAAAGCATTTCTAACAGCTGGAAAGTGCTATGTTACATCTTATGGTTGTGGTGTGATTTAGTGCAAGTTTAGTTTAATTTGGTTACGAGATCCAACGCAAACACAGGCCCTTGGACCTACCGAGCCCACACCAACCAGTGACCCCTGCACACTCACACGATCCTACACTAGTCTTGCTTATTCATATGTCCTTTGCCACATGGATCAGCTTAGGGTGCCTTCCCATACACAGAACTCCTTAACACAGCCTTTACACTACACCACCACCCCAACCCATCCCAACTTTTAGCTCCCTAATTACTTGGTAGATTCTGAGAAATTGCGGGATACATACGAGCCATGCAGAGGCACGAGCTGATAGGGGGAGAGTGGAGGTAGGGCAATAAAAACGGCCTCTTCTGCAGGATGACTGCTATCACTTTAAGCATTTGCAGATACTAATTGCATCACAGAGGGAAATGTGTCTGGATGAGTTTACAACAGGAACAGTTCTAAAATGGGCTGCAAGCAGGGGAAGTGGAAGATTATTTTCTTTTATTCGTTCCGTTCTCAGTTCAGAGCTGTATACGATTGACAAAATGTAGACGTTGCATTTGCAGTGTTCAACCACTCTGGACAGATGCCTTTCGGAAAACAACAGCAGCAACTTGCAGCCACCAAACATACGTAAGCATTTCATAATAAAGTTACCATACTAAGTTTGACAATAAAACTCAAAAGATTTTGGGCAGAGGTTGTAAGGAGAGGGGCAAGTGTGGAGAGGGAGAGCAGTATAGAGGTTTAGGGAGGGAGATTCCCCCCCCCCCCCCCCCCAAAATACCCCTGTAAAACATTTTAAAACATATACACATTAAGTGTATATTCAATTCCCTTTTGAAATGTACTATTGAATCTGCTTTCACCAGTCTCTCCCACATTGCAATACTGATATCACAACAATTCATGGCGAGTTTTTTTTTTAAAAACCTCATTCTCCAACCCTCCCCCACCAAAGACTTTTTCATCAATTATCCAAATCGGTGTCCTCTGGTTACCAGCGCTGGAAGTTCTCTCTGCAAAATACTTACGGATCTGAAATAATTTTATTGAGCTGCAGGCTTCGCTGTTTTCAACTGCTCGTGACCCCCCGCTTCACACAGAGGAATTACATTTATAACAATAAATTAGCACTGCCTCAAGGTAACATTGTGCGACCATGTGCTGTTTCGGAACAAACACTGCATGCAATCCTGTAGCAACCATGCCGACCGACGGATCTTTGAAAAACAGGCTAGTCAGTGTTCGTCGGTGAAGGGCCCAATTCTGACGGCAATAATTAAAGAAGCAAGGTCGCACCGAATGTGGATGCCACCCAAAAAAAATTGTCCAAGACCCCTCAGGATAAATTAACCACCTCCAGGTTCCACTAAATCCATTCAAAATTTAAACAGAAGCTTCCACAGACAAGCAAATAAAAACTGCTTGTTAAAGTTGAGTTGAGTTTGAATTAAGTTAAGTTTGAGTTTAGTTTATTGTCAAGTGTACCGAGATGCAGTGAAAATCTTTTGTTGCTTGCTAACAAGTCAGCAGAAAGACAATACATGATTACAATCAAGCTATCCACAGTGTACAGGTACATGATAAAGGGAATAACGGGAATAACGTTTAAGGGTTAAATGGTAGCATTTAATATTAACATTGGGCGTTAACGTTAAAGTGTAAAAGCGTTAAATGTGATTTTTGTTTTAATTTATTCCAATATAAGAACATAGATTTACATATTTTATATAGTCACACAGCACAGAAACAGGCCCTTCAACCCAACTCCGCCATGCTGACCAAGATGCCCCATTTAAACCAGCCCCATTTGAGTGCGTTAGGTTCACATCCCTCTAAACATTTCCTATCCATCTACCTGTCCTTTAAATGTTATTTTACTTGTGTCATGAGCTTGACGTTCCGGATCGTATATCCCGACCCAACACGTCACCAATCAATGTTCTCCAGTGATACTGCCTGACCAGCTGAGTTACTCCAGCACTTTTGCCTCAATTACTTCCTCTGGCAGCTCGTTCCATATTCCCACCACTCTCCGTGTGAAAACGTTGTTCCTCAGATTCCTATTAAATCTTTCCCTTCTCATCTTAAACTTATGCCCTCCAGTTCTTCACTTCCCCAACCCTGGGAAAGGGCCACTGCCCATTCGCCTTTTCTATTCCCCTCATGATTTCGTACACCTGTATAAGATCGCACCTCCTGCCTTCTTAGGAATAAAATCCTAACCTGCCCAAACTCTCCCTGTGGCTCAACTTCAGAGTCCTGGCAATATCCTCATAAATATTCTCTGCACCTTTTCCGGCAAAAAAGTGCAGAGATACGAATTAATTAGAGATGTTTTTAAATAAAGGAATGCACTTTAGCAGTTGGAACTTATTTTATAATTTAAAATTGGTAGTTATATTTAAAAATGGTTAAATTATTTTCAAATCTTCACCCAACTATCATTTTGAAGTATAATCGAAGGAAACTAATGTCTTAAAGAACTGGATCACTACAGATTTTACATTTAGACTTAGAGATCGACAGACTTATCTAGACTCCTAGAGATATAGGATGGAAACAGGCCCTTCGGCCCATCAAGTCTGCACCGACCAGCTATCCTGTACACCTACACCACCCCGTACACTAGGGACAATTTACAATTTTGTAACAAAGCCAATTAACCTACAAACCGGTACATCTTTGCAGTGTAGGAGGAAACTGGAGCACCCGGAGAAAGCCCACAAGGTCACAGGGAGAACCTGCAAACTCTGGGCAGACAGCACCCGCAGTCAGGTTCAAACCCAGGTCTTGGGCGCTGTAAGTCAGCAGCTCTACCGCTGCGCAGCATTTTATTGCGTGTAATTAGCTTTGAGCAGAAATTCATGGGAAAAGCTTATCAAAACCCGAGTTTGGAATATTCATGGAATCGCTGAGACTAGAGAGATTGAAATCTTGAGCAAAAAATGAAGTGGTGGAAGAATTCCGGGGTTCAAGCAGCATCTGTGAATGGAATCGACTGCCGACATTTTGAGTCAGAAACTTTATTCAGTCTGAAGAAGGGTCCTAACCCTAAACATTGTCTGTCCATTCCTTCCACTGATGCTGCCTGACCTGCTGAGTTCCTTCCAGCACTTTGTAATCATTAAGTGCAGTTGAAGTAGCCACTGAGGGAGCAACTCGCATCTGATAAATCCAGTGGAGAATTCAGAACAAACTCCTTCAGGCAGAAAGGGGTTCAATGGAATGAAGTGAACTACCATCCAGGGCACTATTCTGTTAGTCCAGGCTCACAAGTTTATTACTTCAGCAGATGAACAAATTGAAATTAACATTAAATGATTGCATAGAACAGTAAAGCACTGGAACAGGCCCTTTGGCCCATAATATCTGTGCCAAACATGATGCCTTGTAAAACTAATCTCCTCTGCCCGTACAGGATCCATATCACTCCATTCCCAGTTTATCCTCGCACCTATCTAAAAGCCACTGCTACCTCTGGCAGCATGTTCCAAGCATCCACCACTCTGTGCAAAATAAAAACTTGCCCGACACATCCCCTTTAAACTTTTCCTCTCACGCATTAAAACTATATCTGCTAAGTCTTTGACAATTCCACCCCCAGATACCAGTATTCATAACCAGGAAATTATAAGCTGGTCAAAACCCCACTTGTTTCAATGTTTGCTCCAATCTATTGTACTTGTGTTTGATTTGATTGTATTTATGTATGGTATATCTGATCTGCGTGGATAGTGCACAAACAAAGCTTTTCACTATACCTCGGCACATGTGACAATATTCACTCATCTCAAGAGCTGGTTTTCAGGGAAGGGAATCTACTTTCTTTACTGACTCCATCCTATCCCCCTTTGTTAAATCCCTCCCCACCTGTGTTCAAGACACCTCAGACACTCTCCGTCGGCTCCACACATTCCATTCCCCAGGCCCCCATCCTCTCATCTTCACCATGGACGTCCAGTCACTCCCCACCAGGATGGTCTCAAAGCCCTCCGGTACTTCCTCGACCAGAGGAGCAACCCATACCCGTCCACTGACACCCTCCTCCGCCTAGCAGAGTTGGTCCTTACCCTCAATAACTTCTCTTTTGACTCCTCCCATTTCCTCCAAACACAAGGCGTAGCTATGGGCACACGCATGGGCCCTAGCTATGCCTGCCTCTTTGTCGGGCACGTCGAACAATCTTGTTCTCGGCGTACCAGGGCCCCATCCCCGACCTCTACCTCCGTTACATCGACGACTGCTTTGGTGTCACCTCCTGCACACACACACACACAACAGACTGACTTCATCCATTTCACCACCAACTTCCATCCGGCACTCAAATACACTTGGACCATTTCCGACATTTCCCTACCATTCCTTGACCTCACCATCTCTATTGCAGGTGATACACTCCTGACCGACATCCACTACAAACCAACTGACTCCCACAGCTACCTGGACTACTCTTCCTCCCACCCTGCTTCCTGCAAGGACTCCATCCCCTATTCCCAATTCCTCCGTCTACGCCGCATCTGCTCCCAGGATGAGGTGTTCCCCATCAGGTCATCACAAATGTCCTCATTCTTCAGAGAATGGGGATTCCCCTCCCCCACTATAGATGAGGCTCGCACCAGGGTCTCCTCCATACCCCGCAACACTGCCCTCTCTCCCCATTCCCCCACTCACAACAAGGGCAGAGTCCCCCTGGTCCTCACCTTTCACCCTCAGCCGGCACATACAACATAGTCCTCCGCCAGTTTCGCCACCTCCAACGTGACCCCTCCACATCTTCCCATCTCCCCCCATCTGCCTTCCGCAAAGGCCGCTCCCTCCGCAACTCCCTTGTCAATTCTTCCCTTCCATCCCGCTCCACCCCTTCCCCGGGCAATTTCCCTTGCAACCGCAAGAGATGCTACACTTGTCCCTTCACCTCCCCCATCCACTCCTTTCAGGGACCAAAGCAGTCCTTCCAAGTCCGACAGAGGTTAACCTGCACCTCCTCCAACCTCATCTACTGCATCCGTTGCTCTAGATGCCAGCTGATCTATATCGGGGAGACCAAGCGGAGGCTGGGCGATCGTTTCGCAGAACACCTCCGCTCGGTCTGCAATAACCAACCCGACCTCCCGGTGGCTCAGCACTTCAACTCCCCCTCCCATTCCGTATCCGACCTCTCGGTCCTGGGCCTCCTCCACGGCCAGAGTGAGCAACACCACAAGTTGGAGGAACAGCACCTCATATTGTGCTTGGGGAGTCTGCATCCTCTGGGCTTAAACATTGAATTTTCTCAATTCTGTTAATCCTGGCTGTCTCCTCTCCTTCCCACCTCTCCCTCAGCCCTCGGGCCCTGGCATTCCTTCTCTCTCTATCTCTCCCCCACCCAAGTCGCACTAGCTTCTCATTTTCACACTACAAACAGCTTACAATGGCCCGTTTCCTTTATCATCGATACTTTTTTGCATATCTTTCATTCATTGTTCTTTATCTCTCCACATCACCGTCTATATCTCTCGTTTCCCTGATCCCTGACCAGTCTGAAGAAGGGTTTCGACCCGAAACGTCGCCCATCTCCTTCGCTCCTTAGATGCTGTTGCACCCGCTGAGTTTCTCCAGCTTTTTGTGTAACCCTCGATTCTCCAGCATCTGCAGTTCCTTCTTTAACACTTTACTACTTTCTTATTTAGTCTGACTATTTGGATCACTGGATCCACCAGAGTAGAATCGTAACTGCTTATCAAGCTGCTTTGTTCAGGGTACAGATGGGAATGGACTTTACTTTAGACTTTAGAGATACAACACAGAAACAGGCCTTTCGGCCTACCGAGTCCGCACCGACCAGCAATCGCCCCATACAATAGCACTTCACGACACACTAGGGACAATTTACAATTTCTACTGAAGCGAATTAACCTATAATCCTGCACGTGTTTAGAGTGCGGCAGGAAACCTGAGCACCCGGAGAAAACCCACCCGGTCACAGGGAGAATGTACAAACTCCGTACAGACGGCACCCTAATCAGGATTGAACTCGGGTGTCTGGCGCTGTAAGGCAGCAACTCTACCGCTGAGCCGCTGTCCTGCCCTCACAATAAATGGCAGCACTGTTAATAATGCTCACATCTTGTAAATGAAATAAACTAAAAGAGAACATGGAGCTCATTTCCAAAAGAAGCAAAAATGGCAGATGTGATTTGGGGGAAGTTAGACAACATGATGATGGGAAAGGAATAGCATGGCAGGTTCGATGGAGAGGTCGCGTGTGGAGCATAAACATCAGTAGCGATCATTCGAACGACTGTCAGCACAATATTGAAGGCGTATTCGAGTACCCCACTCCAAAGAACCCTGCTCAGAGTTCCAGTCTGAAACCAAATGAGCACTATGCTTTGGATTGAAGAAAGCCATCAAATCCTCTGGCCCCATAGATCAACCTCCACCACCATCGGCTGGGAGAAAGCCAGTTACAGCCATGTTCACAGTATCATGTCAGGCTATTAATCAGCCTGTGAATCCTTTCAACACCTCGCACCATACTCCAAAGGGAGGAGGCAAAGATATGAAAGCAATATCAACCTCGCATGTCAGTGAGGGAGCTGCGTGTGCCTGCAAAGAATCCCCCTTTAATTTTTAATATCCACATTTCTTATTCCTCTTTACTGTGCAGAGTACACCCCAGGTGAAACGTGCTTTGAGGATCATTTGGCGAGTTCAGTTCCAGAGACCTCACGGATAACAAATCCCTTCTCTATTAGTGCCCCTCCCCCAGTGCAAACCGAGCAGGAATTGGGGGAGGGGAATTAAACGTCAAACTGAATTTGCAATCCTTTCCTTTCCTTATCTCCCTGCAATGTGACCCCATCCTTCCCTCCTTTTGTCCACATTCCGTGTCGCATGCTTTTGTTTCTAGTCCTCCTTTCTCTCCTGTTATTCTTTCTCCTTCTCTCAAATTTTTGCCTTCCTTGCGGTTATCTTTTTTTCATTCTTCCTTCCCAATCCGCTTCTAATTGTTAGCTCATTTCCTGTTATATCCACAACCTGAGCTAAAGTTACAGCAGGAAGCTACTTGGCCTTTTGCCTCTGCCTTTTGCCGCTCCCTGCCCATCAGATCTCTTTGCTTCAGTCACACCTTGCTAGATATATATATATTTTTTTTTTAAGTATTCAACCTCAACCAACTTTTTGATGTTATACCCAAGCTGCTTTGGGCTTTGCTCTGGAGCTAGAGTCATAGGTCCATACTGCATGAAAACAGGCCCTTCAACCCAACTTACCCATGCCAATCAAATTGCCTAAGCAAGCACGTCCCATTTGCCTGCACCTGATTCACATACCCTTGCTTGTACATCTGCATAATGCCCCTGTCCACTTAGGAAACCTGAACGGAAACCTCTGGAGAATTTGCACCCCACCCAAGGTTTCCGTGCGGCTCCCGGAGGTTTTTGTCCTCCGGCAACCACCTTCAACTAGCATCGCAACCGACTTAAGACAAAAGAAAACCGATTTTTAAAACGGAAACCACTTTCGACCATTAGGGAGACTGACAAAAACCTCCGGGACAGGGGCATAAGGAAACTGGTGCATTTCATTTTATCACATTCGGATACTAAAAGACCAAGTAGTTTATGTCTCTGAAATCCCAGACCTCCCTTTATGTACAAAGATCCCATATTCCATCCAGCATCGATACTTTCATCCATGCAAGATCACATATCTTTTCTCTGCCTTAGACCAGCTGCATAAACCTTCACTCTTGCTCCCATTAAATTTGATTATTCCCTCTTCACAATTTTCATCAAATTCACCCTTACCCCAGCCTGCAAGCACACATGTATGTACAATACCCAGCAGTCTGATGTGGCTTCCAGTTTAAAATTTTGCAACCGTGCACTTTAAATCCCTCATGGCTCATCTGTGCCAGTGGCTGGAATCTCCTCCAGTGTAACGATGCTCCGAGATCCAGAAAGTCTACATCATCCTCCACTTCTGTTGATAGCCGTGGCTTTAGAGACAAATTCCTATCACACCAATATTCTCGCTAAATCTCCACAGCACACTCCTCAAAACATATTTATTTGTTTGATAAAGCTTTTGGCCACCTGTCCAGGTATCTCTTCATATAACCCTTCATTAAATTAATACACAGAACATACATCGTTGGTTGCAATCAGATCATCCTTGAATTCATTCAACGGCAGAGCAAGCTCAAGAAAACCACACAGCTCACCTCGGCTCCTAACGTACATAGTGTTCTTTTGACATCTTAATCTGTTGATGATGCTCAGCAAAAGCAAATTCATTTGAAAAGTCTTTGATCCAAAACATTAGCCCTTTGTCTATCCACATATGCCACCCTGACCTGTAGAGCATTTCCAGAATTTGTTTTAATGTTTGTAATCAATGTTCCTTAATTTCCAAACCTTAAATTACATTTAGTAATGCTACTTTTTGATATGTATGAACTAAGCTATACAACCACTCACATCGTTCAGTAGCAATTCCCCCCCCCCCCCCCCCCCCCCCCCGTCTGGTGAAAACCTGCCCAGCATTCTGATAATAATAAGGGATGCCTGCTATACTTTCTGCACTAAAGGACAACTACTGAGGGAGTACTGCTCGGCGGAAAAGTCATCTCTGATACAACGCTGCAATGTTCGGCAGTCAATGCTGAAATAAGAACTGCAAGACCACAGGTATTGTCACATAGGTGTGATGTGAAATAGAAGCTCCACTTGTGCAAGATGCAGTTGCTTGCTTTTGACTAAGAGCAAAGTATTCCCCCCCCCCCCCCCGCCATAACCTAGATATATGTTTTTCAAAACAACATTAAATAAATCACCTGCACATATTCACCTGGGAGCCTACTGTGCTACAATTGACTGCCATGTTTCATATCAAGCAGAGGTCATTTTTAAGTATCATTCTAAAGTACACAGTTGTTTTGGAGCCATGAACAGCGCTACATAAATACAGGAATTTGATTCTTAAGACACAGCGCCACAAGAATCTGCACTTCTTCAGGAGAGAGGCAGGAGATGGGCAAGCGCAGCAGGAGAAGATTGACAAGAGAAAACACTCAGAGCGGATCCAACTTCAGCAAACATCTTCAAAGGTAAACAAATAGGAGCTGGCATGTTAGTGTTGCTGTTTGATGTTACAGACCAGAGCATTTGGAGCAATAAATAAACCATTTGGGGCCTTCCTGGGAGAAACAATTGCAATGAAACTGACACCAAATGGTGTGCTTAACAGTGAACAAGACCATGATGTTAACAAGATGACTTTTGTACAAAAGCTGTTTGCAATTACCTATATTTCCCGGATCTCAAATATAATACCTTTTTTCCCCTAGTGCATAGAATTGCCAACTCAAGATAGGCAGTTGATCAGCACGCAACAAATGCTTTTCACTGTACCTCGGTACATGTGACAATGAACTAAACTAACCTAACATATTCCTGACGATTTTGTAGCATGACTTCGCAGCTCCCACACTTAAAAACAGATTTCACATCACCCACCCTTTCTTCCCCCATCCCACTTATCAACACACAACCCCACCATTCACACCCAAATAGAACGCTAATGTTCTTAGAATTAAGGATTAAAAGCATTCACAGAAAATGATGAAAACATCCCGTGATTTTTCACCTGACAAAACTGTTATAGACATTCTTGGGTGACGGTGGGGATGCCTATAGGTTAGCAACCCTGTCAGAGTGACATTACACCCCACTGAGAAAACAGTTCAAGACTGAAAATTGATGCACTGTGGTCCTGGATCAGACTGGGAGACGGCCAGTTAGAACCCCAGTGCACCCATTTACAATGTAGAACTGTTTTCATTGATTTCATGTTTCATGTTGTCTTTTTATGACTGTTGGGACAAATTTCCCTCCTGGGACAAATAAAGTTCTACCGTATAGTATCGTAAGCCAGCACGTTCTCCAAAGAGTATACCCTGCGTGCTACCGAAGGAGGGAGTGAATTTTAAACTGGTGGATGAGGTACCGATCAGAGAGACTGCTCTATCCTCAATACTGTCAGTTACAAAATGGAGTCATGATTCCAGGTTCCATTCATTTAAATGGAGAACGTTCCAACAGACTCTAGATCTGCGGTTTCAAGGTAAGTCACTCGTTTCACTACCCAACCCAACCCATGATGTGTAGGAAGGAACTGCGGATGCTGGTTTAAACAGAAGATAGACACAAAAAGCTGGAGTAACTCAGCGGGACAGGCAGCATCTCTGGAGAGAAGGAATGGGTGACGTTTCGGTTCGAGACCCTTCTTCAGCCAAAGGATCTCGACCCGAACATCACCCATTCCTCTCTCCAGAGATGTAGCCACCATGTTGAAGGGCATGGGCATTACCACATGAAATCGCCGTCATCTGCAAGATCTCTTCCAAGATATATGCGCAAGTTCTCATCTGCAAGTTCTCACTTGGACATAACACAATTCCTTCACGTTTGCTGGAGCAAATGCCTAGGTTTCTACCCTACAGTATTAAGGGAACACCTCAGCAACTGCAACGGCATTACTCCAAGGATTGTCATCACCTTCTCAAGGACAATTATGGATTCAGATTAAATTCAGGTTGCACATGCAGCATTCACAACAAACGTCCAAAAGCAGCAGCTAACTGTACAGTAACACGGCAGGCTCTTCAGAAAAGCAGCGGGGAGGATCTTTACAATTGTCACCCCTGGAGTAGTCCTTTGTTGGAAACAAAAGAAAATCAATCCAAATTCAGCAACATTGAATAGTGCCAAGTGCCTCCAAGATTTCAGCCATAACACAATTAATAGCAGCCTCATCTTTGAGTTCGAAAATTGTCAATTCCCACTTCAGAAATGTGAACAATCTACAAAGCTCACTCTGGTACAGTACTGACACAGAAGCAAAATTCTACTCAATATAGCTCCTGCACCTTCCCCTTTGCTCTACCTATTGTACTTGTCTGAAGAAGGGTTCGGACTCGAAACGCCACCCATTCCTTTTCTCCAGATATGCTGCCTGACCCACCGATTGTACTCGAGTTTGTCTTGTGTTGCATTGATGTATAGTATTATCAGATTTGAATGGATAGCAAGCCAAACAAAAATCACAGTACCACAACATACATGACAACAATAAACCTAAACCCAAAAACGTTAGCTGTGTTTTGGCATATCTTAGGTTTGTCCAAGAAATGCAGATTTTTCAGTGTTGGTGATGCCATGTTTGTTATTTTCACATGTACTGAGATATGGTGAAAGGCTTCATTTCCACTGTGCCTTAGCACACATAACAATAATAAAACTACATCTAAACCTAGCATCACCAAGACCCGATCCACAATGTCACCCATTATTTTTTCTCCAGAGATGCTGCCTGACCCGCCGAGTAACTCCAGCACTTTGTGGGTATCACCAACACTGTAAGACTTTAATTTCGATGCCATCATTTGGATGAAACACCAAATTAACTTTATTTCCATTTGTCCTCTTGGGTTGGATACAAAACATCTCGGACCATTATTTATCAGATCTGAGGACTTCTCCCTAGTGTGGTGGCCAATGCAATGTTTAGGGGCTACTGAAGTCATGGAGGTCATGTTAAAAAGACTTCCCGAACCACAACATGCTTTGTTTAAAAGAGAGCTAGATTTAGCTCTTAGGGCTAACGGAATAAAGGGATATTGGGAGAAAGCAAGAACAGGGTACTGAATTTGGATGATCAGCCATGATCATATTGAATGGCGGTGCTGGCTCGAGGAGCCGAATGGCCTACTCCTACACGTATTTTCTATGTTTCTCCCTTCACAACTAAAACCAAGTATTTTAAACATTACTGCTTCCATGAAAAGCTCATCGCATCTTGTTCCAATCTCCATCAACTACTTCGTGCTTAACTCGCCCTCATCTGGAGAAAAGGCAACCGTTGTGCCTTCCCAATAACTGTGCAACCTCCGTTCTGGTGTCACAGTTGTGACACGTCTCTTTTGTATTACCTTCAATGCTGTTCATCCCTCCTCAGAATATTAGAACATACAACAGCACAAGAACAGGCCCTTCAGCCCACAATGTCTCGGTGCCAATCATGATGCCAAGACCATCTCTAATCTACCTGCACATAACCCATATCCCATAACCTTATGCCTATCCAAAAGTCCACGATTGGTTTGCCATATTAAGCTCAGATCTCTGAGGACCATCAGTCTTCGGTTTGGAAAGTTGCAGTTGTTTACTGGGCTCGGCAATTACTTGGTAGCGCGTCGTTTGAAACTTCCATGATCCTTTGTCTGAGTATCTGCTTCCTGGCATCGCCGACCAACAAACCTTGTAATGACTTGAGTCACGTTCGCTCAACCCTTGAGCGGCACATCTCCGTTTAAAGCCCCGGCCGAAACCAAGATGTGTGTGTGTGTGTGTGTGTGTGTGTGTGTGTGTGTGTGTGTGGGGGGGGGGGGGGGGGGGGGGGGGGGAGTTGCATCGATAACGCATAACAAAAACCTCGCCGAATTCAATGATTGCTATCAAAATCCAACTTGATCAAAAGTTGCAATTCTATCAAAATGGTATTAGCACATTCCAAGGCTCGTGACAATAAGCTAAAGCAAACTTTAAAATATTACTGAAGCTGGGTCTTTAGATATCGATCGAATTACAAATGTATTGTCTCCGCTGGCAGGAACTAGCCCGGGACCGTGTCAATGAAACATTCACGACTGCATTAACACATGAAAAGGAGACCTTTCCAGCACGTTTTCAATCCATTCTAAACTCAATGTTAGCGGCGGCAATCTGTGAATGTTCTTAACAAGTCTCGCTCGCTTTAGCTTCTAGGCGATTCCGGAATCTCACTTAAAGCAGCACGAAGATTTTTTTTTGTGAATGAAATAAAGTTGAGTGACGTCACTGGGCGAGTTTTATTAACTCAATGGGGAGAAGCAAAGCCAAGTATCGGGGAAGAATTCCCACTGGAACCGCCGTCGATCCGTGCCCGGGACGCGTCATGTAAAAACGCCACAAGCAGCGAGCATCCTTGCCTCTCCTCCTGAACTTCCAGCGGAACAAGGGTCAAACAGCTGGGAAACAGGCTCCGGGAAGAGGCTCAGAGCAACGAGAGAGAGAGAGAGAGAGAGAGAGAGAGAGAGAGAGAGAGGGAGAGCACGCAGACTAATCTGGAGTTTACAGTCAATCTCAAACAACGCTCAAAACATGCACAAAAGAACATCAATAATGGAGGTTATCACAGCCAGCAACTATCAACTAATCTCATCACACAAAAAACATCAACGACCTAAAGCGACCCCCAGAATTATTCGCACTCGCAAACGCTCGATTCTAGGAAAAGCTGCAATCTTCCCATTATACCAACGTGGGCCGAGTTAACCCAGTCAAAAATCCAACTCCATATATTTCCAATCGTTGGTTCCTCTTGCTCCAGCCTGCCGCAAGCCCAAGGCATTCCCCAATTGAACAACCCTCGCTCATTCCGACTTTTTTTTTTAAAACAAACTTAAAACTAGCACGGTTGTGTTGCTGGGATCTCCCGACATCACAAACATAGGTACAAGTGCAAAGATACCAGTTCCAGTGAGACCAGGTAGTTAAGAGATCAAATACAGAAAGCACAGGTACACTGAGAACAGGTATAGGATTTCAAACAATATATATCAGTGGGGTGGGGGGTCAGATCAGGTAGGGTAAAACAGAGTCTGTGCAGGCCTGGGGTTAGGGGAGGAAGAGCAAAGCTCGGAGTTCATGAACCACAATGGACACAACGCGCGAATGCACAGATCTGCGATTGGGATGTACCTGGTGGACAAAGACATCGATGGGAGATTCCAGCGGGGTTCCGTCCCGGCCGGTCATGGAGAGGAAACCGAATCCCATCCGGACGTTGAACCATTTGCACTGACCGGTCCCGAACGAGACGGCAGCCTTGGGGGAGTCCCCGAGATCCTGGTCAGAGCTTCTCCCGGTTCCTGCGGAGAAGGGGAGAGACGTTAGAGAGGGAATGAAAGCCCAGTGTTTTAGTTTTTTTTTTAAACCTTCCCTAGCCACAAACCGCATGAAGCGCTCGAACACCTTAACACACGGCGACACACACACACATCCACACACACATACATCCACACACACACACACACGTCCACATCCACACACACAGACCTGTGCAATTACACACAGTCCATCAGCATCCGTGAAACTGAAGAAATTGTAAAGCACTTTTGATCATCGATACAGAACCTCCAAATTGCTGGTTAGAAACGGATCCCATTCCGGTGTCGATGCCACCACCTCCGCTTCTTCCAACTGGACTGATTTCTTAATCCTCTCTGCCTCCCCCACTTTTCCCTCGCTCTCCCCCCCACCCCCCCACCCCCCGCTCGCTCCCTCCCCCTCTCTCTCTCTCTCTCTCTCTCTCTCTCTCTCACACAGATCTCCCGTCTTCAGTGGTAAATCCTCAGAAAGACAAAACGTGAAACTTCCCGGGAGCTGCTTAAAGCGAACGGAGAGAGGATGAGCGGGATGGGAGCGATACAAAACATGTTCCCCCTTTGAATGAAGGTGGGCGGTACGTGGACCTGAAGAATAGAAGCAGATAAACAATGGGCAGCTCCCAGCTCCCTCCCCCCCCCCCCCCCACACATATACACACCACACACATGCACGCACTCACACACACACACACACACACACACACACAGGCATAAAAGCAACGATTCAAGGGGGGCGACAAAATGACCACTCCTATTCCCACTAAATTAAACCTTCGGCCATTTTGGCAAGCGGTGTTAATCCTGGGGTAACTCCGGTGTGTCCCTTTAGAAAAAGGGTTGCAAGATGTCCAGCTTTGAGAGGGGGGCAATTTGCTGACCACCCCCCGCTTTTGGCAAGAGGAATCTGTCAGTTGCAGGTAACGAGTCTTCCCCCCCTCACTCTCTCCCCTGTCCACCTTGTGCCTTTTTGGCTCCTTCCCATGTGCACATGATTCCAAATGATTCCCCGGGATCGATAACCATCACAAATCACCCACTGGAATCCATCCATCATCCCGAACAGAATGTATAAAATGTATCATTGATACATTAGAATCTCCCATCCCGTAGTGTTTACCGAGATTCAAGGAGGTTACAATGTAACTCGTTTGGACTCGACTTCTTGGGTTACTGCAGAGGTCATCAGCAACTTTTTTTTTAATGTATAAACTACCAAAAGGAGAACAGGGCAACTGGAAAATTTGCGGAACATTTATGAATCGAAACTTTAATCGAGTTACACTGTTTTGCATCACATCCAGCTCACAGGTTAGATACAACATTCAAGGGAAATTATTTCGCGTGTCTCGAGTTACAGGCACGCACGTATTCTATCACATGCACTTCCACAGTTACACATTGCCTCTCTCTCACACACACACACACACACACACAATAACACCCCATATACACTTGTACTCAAACACGCACTCTCACACACATTCACAACAATGCTCCCGTAAAAATAAACTCACACTCTCTGGAACACAAGTCACCCAAAGAGCTAGGATCAAAGACAATCGCATTCAATCGCGCACAAAACAAGCACAGCCACACAGTTGCATTGGTTTCCCAATCGTACATTTAAAACAAGTGTTCATTCAAAATCTCAAACGCGCACACACCCCGAACAAACGACGTGGACTGGAACTTTTCACTGATATCTGTGAATCGCGGCTGTACCGAGTATCATCCCATTGATCATTCTCTACTTCCCTGTGTTAACTCGGAGCTTTGATGGCATTAAGATCTTGAACTAACTCTGAATGGATGGGGGGTGGGGTGGTAAAGAAGGACTCTGTGTAGCTGCTATTGACAATGCCTTGTTACTAGATTTTCCCCGATAGTCCACATACCAACCCCAACCTAATCTAGGGTTAGGCATAAACAGCCTGTCGGGGGGAGGGGGGGGGGGGGGGGGGGGGGGGGGTAGTCCAGGAAGATTTTCCTCTCCAGTTTCGTTGGCTGCAAGGTGGTCAATTGGTCAGTCCGCTCAGGCCTAGGTCATTCGCAATCGTAGCCCCTTCACGGCACATTCCTTTTATATTTCAGGACCTCCCAAGCGTCGAACTAACAACTCGACAAACTTTGATCTACCTCAATCTTGTCCGCTATTAAAATCCGCAAAGAAAAGGGGAACCCAACAATAAACCTATCGTTATTTGTGTCAATTAGTGTGTTTGAGTGTGTGTATGTAGATGAAACACGGAGTCACGAGTCTTTATAGGAGACTGCATGCGAGTGTGTGTTAGTGTGCGTGCACAGATGTACATGTGTGATTGAGTGCATACGAGATAGCGTGCATGACTGTACACGAGAGGGGTTGTGTAACAAGAGTGCGTGAGAGAGAGCGGGTGTGTTAAAGAACGTGAGAGCGGGTGTGTTAAAGAACATGTAACCGAGAGCGTGTGTGTGTGTGTGTGTGAGACACTTTTCGCTCGAGAATGTGTGTGGGGAAGTGTGCGCACTTTAGAGAGGTGTGTGTGCGTGTGAATGGTGGAGCGACGGAGGGTGTGTAACAGTGCACCCAACTGAACAATGGGACGGGAATTAAAAAAACTCGGGGGGGGGGGGGGAAATCAAACTTCAGGTAGGCAATTATTTCATTAATTAAAGATGCATTCAAGGATCAACTAATGTTACAGGGAGGTGATTTAAAAAAACAAACGATCTAAAATGTTTCACCCGAAAAACAACCTTCTGGGATTATCAATACGTTTCAAGGTTTGAGGGTGCGTAGAATTTGTGGATTTAGTTATAGTTTCATGCTTCAGATTGCTTATCATTCGATTTCTAAACTGGGAAGTGTTAATGCTGGTTTGGGGATATGGGGAGAAGGCAAGCGGACGGTGTTTAAGGGAGAGTGGGGTTTATTTGAGCTCTCAGTCCAGCTTCGGCCTGTGAACCCACGGCCTTAAACCACCACAGAAGGCCCCCCCCCCCCCCATTCACTCGGGGTCATTTGGACGTACAAAATAAATTCATGTCTCATGTATTCGAAATATTTATTTTATATATATGTACATTTCCTAACAAATCGTTCAAGGAAACTTTTTCCAAAAATAGGAGGGAAAAAAAAAAACACATTTTAAATAACGAAGTGGATTTAAATATCCACAGATTGTGTCCTGACCTCTCGTGACTTGAGGGATATTGTAATGTTAATATCACTGAGAAGGCGGGAGTCAAAGCAGGTTAAGCGAGTTTAAAATTACAAGTTAAACAGGTCCATTGGCGCCCAGAAATTTTACCATCGATTTCCACACGCCGAATAAAGTAACATATTTGTTAATGTTTTTTTTTAAAAACGGAATCAAGAAAAATATCTTCTAAAATTCCTACTGGGCATTGATCCGTGAAGGACCGGGGTCGGTCAGACTAAGAGTGTTGTCGGATTATCACGGGGTCCCGCTGCTATCTGGGGAGCCGGACGCGGTGCAAACGGGATTTAATATCTATCATTATAAAGATTGATTTGTTTTCAAATCGACACACAAAGCGATCGAAATCAACGATCCCAATCGATCCGAGTGCTTTCCTCCACATCGATTTTTCACGTTGCCCCATCTCCACCACCCCGAGGGCTGCGGGATATTTAAAGGTTCCGACCAAAGACCAATCTCTGCAGGTCAAATCTTATCGGCTCGTTCATTTCCTGTGGGTCCCAAGGCTGGACAATGGCAGGAATTCGGTTTGTGCGGCTGCAGGGCGGACACTGAGACCCACTGTATACAGGCCCCGGGACTGCAGAGAAGCAAGCTGCGTATTCACCACGTTCTTAATAACAAACAGACCCTTGGTAGCCAGAAGGCAGCTGATCACAACAGCCCCCTCCCTCGGGAAACCCTGACCACAACAGCCCCCTCCCTCGGGAAACACTGACCACAAGCTTCCCCCTCCCTCGGATAAAATTGACCACAACAGCCGCCCCCTCCCCCCCTAGAAAAAAAAACTGACCACAACACCCAACCCCCTCCCTTGGAAAAAAACTGACAACAGGCCCCCTCCTCTAATAATCTGACAACAGCCCCCCCTAAAACAAACACTGACCACAACAGCCCCCCCTGAAAAACACTGACAACAGCCCCACTCCCACAGAAAAAAATGACAACAGCCCCCCCCTCAGAAAAAAAACTGACCACAACTGTGCCTTAACTGACCAAAACTGAGCACAACTGTCCTGGGGCCCTCCCTTAGAAATACTGCCCAAAAAATACTGACCACAACAGCCCCTCCCTTGGAAAAACAGACAACAGCCCCCATCCCTTGGAAAAACTTGGCAGACAACCACTCCCCCCTCAGAAAAAAACTGACAATAGGCCCCCCCCACAGAAAAAACTAACTGTCCCCTTCACTCCGGTACCACTGTCCACAACAGTCCCCCTCCTTCGAGGAAAACTGACCATAGCAGTCCCCCTCCCTCTGATAAACACTCACCATAACAGCCCCCCTCCCTGATAAACTCTAACCATAACCCCACACCACAACAGTCCCTTCCAGAAAAGTGACAACTGTCCTCTTCCCCACAACATCACTGACCATAACAGCCCCCACCAACAGAAACTGACCACTGCTTTCTCCCCCCCCCGACCAAAATACGGACTACACGGCCCCTCCCAACACAGTGACCACAGTCCCCTCTCTTTAAAAAAAATATATTTTTATTAGAAGCAATGCATATTGCCAACAATATAACAGTTTTCAAATACACATTTAACTTGCTTCAAAAATTATACAAATATTACGAAATGATTTATGTAAGCTTCTGTTTCTTTTGAAAAGTAAAGTGAAAGAATAGATCTATAATCAAAGGAGATAGTGATTAAATAATAATGATTATGATTATATAAGAGAAATAAAAAATTAAAAAACAAATTAAAAAAATAAAAAATAAAGAAAACAATTATATAATTTTTAAAAAGTATACATCTTAACAATGAATGGAACAATTTCACATAACAATATCTATAAAGACGTGTATACAAATCCAGAATAGATCTTTTCATCTAATCCTACAACTGGGTACTTATTGAGTTACAATGCTGAGCTCAGCTACCCCTTCAAATAGTCAGTGAATGGAGACCATATTTGTTCAAAAAGTTCATATTTGTCCATTAGGACAAACCTGATTCTCTCCAAATGCAACGTCTCCAACATTTCCACTGTCCACATTTTAATTGTGGGGGATAATGTTCCCTTCCAGAATTTTAATATATATATTTTTTCAATTATCAAACAGTAATCAAGAAAATTTCTTTGATTTACTGTTAATATTAGGTTTCAATCAGGAACTAATATTATTAGCTTTGGGTCGGGGTCCAATTTAATTTTAAAAACTTCAGAAATGATTCTAAAAATATCAGCCCAATAACTATTAAGTTTTATGCATGTTACAAAACTATGCGTTAAATTAGCTTCTGAATTCTGACATTTATCGCAAATAGAAGAGATGTTAGGAAAAATTCTATTTAATTTCGTTTTTGAATAGTGTAATCTATGTAATACTTTGAATTGTATCAAGGTATGTCTGGCATTTAACGAGCAACGGTGTATACGTTGTAAACTTTCTTCCCAAGTATCTTTCATTATAGATAGACCCATTTCATTTTCACATATTTGTCGGTATGATTCTGTTGTTGGGATTTCCCTATCCAAAAGAGTATTATATATGTACGCTGTTCGTTTTTCTGTATTTGGGTGCTTGTTAAGCAATTCATCCAGTAATCCTGGCTCTCTATTTTTATAGTCTTGCATGTTTGACTTGATATAGTCTCTAATTTGTAAATACCTAAACAAGTTATTTGGATGCAATCCACAGATATCTTTTAACTCTTGAAATGAGAGAATTTTTCCTTTCCTATAAAGGTGTTCTATCCTTATAATTCCTAAGTTTTTCCAGTCTAAACCCCTTATCCAATATAGGTTTAAATAAAGGATTATTCATAATTGGTAAACAAAGCGACATATTATCCAAATGTAAAGTCTTAACTATTTGTTTCCAAATACGTCTATTGCTATGAATTATAGGGTTTTCCCCGCAAGTTTTTTTTTTGTACTTCCCTTGGAGCAAAGAGAATCGAACTTGTATCAAAAGGTAAACAGTCTTCTTTTTCCATCTTTAGCCAAGCTGGTTCCTGATCCATATTTACCAACCAAAAATTCATATTCTTAATCTGAACCGCCCAAAAATAATATTACAAATTAGGTAGTGCTAATGACACACAGTCGCCTCTCTGACACACTGAACACAATGCCCCACTTCCCAAACACTGGTCACAACTCCCTCCTCCAAATCACTGGCCGCCAATCCCTTTCAGACACATTGCCAACTATAGCCAGCATGGACCCAGTCATACAAGCGGACTGTTCGCCACACCTCCAAAATGCTGACCGCTAGCCCCTGCCTGAGCAACGTTCACAAATGCAGCCATACAATGTCCACCACTCCATGCCAGGAACCTCATTGTGTCACCCCCCCCCCCCCCCCCCCACCACCAAGACCACCGACTGCAGCCCCATCACCCTTAGAAACACTGACTGCCACCTCCTCTTCAAAAACACAGACCACAACTCCCTTTCAGACACTTTGACAAACTACCATTGGCCTGAACAATGACCACTAGACTGGTCATTCACAATGACCACCACACCCCTTCAAACAATGACTACTTCCCCTGGCCTAAATTAGGTCTACAAATGTGGTCACACACAATGGCCACTACCCACATTGAGACTAGTTTATGGTTATATACACCAGTGTGCAATCCAATTCCTTGTTCACATGAATTTTACAGCGTAAATAATATACATACAGTCAATGATAAATAATAAATACACGTGCAAAACAGCAGAATGGTGCAAGGCTACAGTGCAATCCGAAGTAATGCAAAAACTAAAGTACAATAATGAAATAACTGAATGTTAGTCTGTGCAATAGCCCCCATCAAAATATTGGCCAGCAATATTGACCAAAACATCATCTTTGGTTTAAACTTGCATCTAATTTCTTCCTACACACCACTCAGGAATGTTGACTGACCACAAAACTCGAACAGAAGCAGTCACAAATTACTGAGGTAATTCAGCGGGTCAGGCAGCACCTCTGGAGAACATGGATCGGTGACGTTTCGACCCAAAATGTTGAGTGACCCGTTGAGTTACTCCAGCACTTTGTGTCATTTTGTGCAAACCAACATCTGCAGTTCTTGATTCAACATCCAACAGAAGCAATGATGACAAATTCTTGCAAACACACACTGATCACAACACTCCCTTCTCACCAAATGTTAACATTACCCACCAACCCAGAGAGAGAGAGAGAGAGAGTGAAAACAGCCACATCAGAGACAAAGACTTCAAACCTACACTGGCAACACTACCCAAAATCCCCAAGTGGGAAATGCTAATAATCGCCAGCCTAAACTGTCCAGAAACCTATCCCTTAGGAACACACACATTGCACAGATACACCATCCCACAACCATAGAAACACAGATCAACACACTGCGCGCGCGCACACACACACACTGACCACTACATGCCCGCCAGACGCACTGTGACAAACAAATGCTGATACTGACACAGACTAGAAACCTCCGTTCTCACATCAACTCACCAGAAAACCTGAGCTCCAGCAAAACAAAAAGTACTGGAAGAACTCAGGAGGCCAGGCACCATCCATGAAAGGGACTTTTTGGGTTGGAAGTCTGAAGTAACGCCTGCACTCGATTAGCAAGCCTTAAACACCACAACCCACTGAACCATTGACCACAATTCCTGCCATAAATGTAGACCACAAACCAGCCATTCACAAGCAATGTGTTTTATACAATTCCATACCAGAAATATGAACTACAAACCCGTGGCCGTAAGAAAATGACCATAATCCTGTCGGCAAGAGAGAGCAACCACTATACCACTCAAATCATCGACTACAAACCCCGGCAGGAATTTTAACCCATAGCTTCAAAAACAATGAATGCATTCCCACCTCAGACGCACCCTGCTGCTGGGACCAAGGACCCAAAGAAAGGCCCTGAACAATGATTGGAAATCCCTGGCTAAAAAAGATCCTTGCTAATATCATTCATGACAACCCCCACCAGAGGCACTGCACCACAACACCCATCAAAGACCAAGACAGACCATCACTCCAAAAACACTGAACAAACTCTGCCAGAAACTGGGATCGTCCCTGGGATCATCCCCCCCCCCCCCCCCCTCCCCCTACCCCACTCCCATAATACTGACCACAAAAGTAGAACATTGGAAAAACTCTGATCGTCAATCAGCATCCTTGGAGGCAAAAGGTACAAGTCGACATGGAGTCCTGCATCAGGACTGAAAGTGAATGGGAAAGATTGCCAGGTGATAGCAGTATGTGGAGGGGGGCAATTGAGGACTGGTAGTTGATCAGTGGAAACAAATGGAGAAACGAAGTTGGGCAAATGGAACTTAATGGAGAAGAGGAATGGGAGGGATGAACCAAGGGAAGGGTGAATATGTGCGGGAGAAGAGCATGGGAAGTGTGGGTGACTTGAAATTGTAAAATTCAACACAGTTCAAGAGTCTCGACTTGAAACATCACCTGTTCCTTTTCTCCAGGGATGATGCCTGACCCGCTGAGTTACTCCAGTTTTTTGTGTCTTTGTTCAATACGAGTTGAAGGCTATCCAAGTAGAATGCAAGCTGTTCTTCTTCGAATTTTTGTTCAGCTTCTCAGTAGCAACAGAGAAGGGGATGGACAGACAGGTCAGGGTGAAGTGGGCAGGAGAGTTAAAATGATGTGCAACCAAAAACTCAAGATGCCCACTGTGACCAGAGCGCTGATACCCTGCAAATCAAATTGCCAAGTCTACCTTTGATTTCACGAGTGTAGACGAGGCTACAATCTGATTGAGGGGTGGCAAAACACCAATCATGCTCTCAATGTTAACAATACCAAGGAGCTGATGTAGAAACACGGGCTGCAGAAGCTGATTACTACACTGATGATTGACTTCAGTCAGGGAAGCAGAGGGACCATGAACCTGCCTTCACTGGCAGGGCAGTAATGGAAGGAGTCAACAGTGAGGTTGATGGATATACACCAATCCGATCATCTGAGTTTAGAAGGATGAGATGGGATCTCATTGAAACATACAAGATTGTTAAGGGCTTGGACACGCTAGAGGCAGGAAACATGTTCCCGATGTTGGGTAGACCAGAACCAGGGGCCACAGTTTAAGAATAAGGAGTAAGCCATTTAGAAAGGAGACAAGGAAACACTTTTACTCACAGAGAGTGGCGAGTCTGGAATTCTCTGCCTCAGAGGGCGGTGGAGGCAGGTTCTCTGGATGCTTTCAAGAGAGAGCTAGATAGGGCACTTAAAAATAGCGGAGTCAGGGGATATGGGGAGAAGGCGAGGAACGGGGTACTGATTGGGGATGATCAGCCATGATCACATTGAATGGCAGTGCTGGCTCGAAGGCTGAATGGCCTACTCCTGCACCTATTGTCTATTATCTGACCTGGGCCCAGCACGTTGATACAATTACAAGTAAAGTTCTCCAATGCATCTACTTCCTCAGAGGTTTAAGCTGACTTGGGTTATGACCCAATACCTCCGCAAGTGCACAGTGGAGAGCTTAGTGACCGGTTGCATTGTGGCCTGGTTTACATATTTGAATGCTCAGGAATGACGAAGGCTGCAGAAAGTGGAGGGTGTGGCCTGGTCCATCACACCATTGACCAGTCTACAGGAAACTTATAGGGATCTACAGGAAGCACTGCCTCAAGAAGAGAGATAATATCAAAGTCCCCCACCACCCTGGCAAGGCTCACTACTACCATCAGGAAGAAGGCCTGAGAACCGTTACCTCAAGCTTCACAAATAGCTTCCTCCTATCAATCATAACAGTTTTGAACCATTTGGCATAATCCTAATCATAATTCTACCTCAACGCCTCAATCCTACTGAACTATGGACTTTGCTCTTTCATGATCTAGTTTACCTAGAATAGCAGCAGATAATTGACTGTAATATTTTGTGTTGTTTGCTTCCAATGTGTCGGTAGATTTTGTAGCAATTACGAATTTCATTGTTCCAGTTCACATCCATACATATGACAATGAAACTCTCTTGACTCCTTAATGCAGCACAACAGGTTGGAAGAGGTACAACTATATAATTCCCTGCAGAAACACCGGCCAAAGTTTCTCCGCAGGAGTCATCCACTCCAATCCCTTGCAAGAAATACTGTACACATAACAAAACAGAAACACTATAGCCCCTGTCCCACATTGCAAGTTTACCCAAGAGCTCTCCCGAGTTTAAAAAAACAAAACTCATGGTACTTCATCACTAGTATTTTTTTCACTTGGAAATTTTTCACACTGTTGAAAAAACTTCATGAGTTTCCAAGTTTCCCTGAGTACCTGCTGTTACCATTACAGGCTGGTACGAGACATCCACGAGCTCCGGCGTACCCGCTACGTATATTCTACGTACTTACCACGAGTTTGATTTTTCTTTTAAACCCGGGAGAGCTCTTGGGTAAACTTGCATCATGGTACAGGGCCTTAACCACAATTCACAACCTCAAGGACATTATCAGAAACCCCTCACCCCCACTGGAGTCATGGACTACAAACCCCATGACAAATAATGACCAGGAAACTACTCTGCACCCCCACCTATACCACCAACAGCCCCCACCTATACCATCAACAGATCTGTCTCCAGAACCCTTGATTACAGTCTGCCCACCAGTAATACCAAGCACAACCATCTAGTGACAATAAATTCCCATTCCAAAGACCACTGCAACTCAACATGAAGCACTGAACACAACCCCCCGTCATAAATACAGATCAAAACTCCCGTGTCAGAAATAGCTGATTATCAACCCCACACAAGACCCATTGACTGCAACTAGTACCATATACCACTAACTACCCATCAGAAACACTGACCCATAACGACCACTCACTCCAGAAATACTGACCACAAATCCACTCTTTGGACACACAGTTCACAAACCTTCTATCAAAAACAAGGACTGTGACCCCCTACCCTGAACACAGACCACAAACCTGCAACCGGTAATTGACACAAAATGCTGGAGTAACTCAGCAGATCTGGCAGCATCTCTGTAGAAAAGGAATAGGTGCAGTTTCTGGTCGATTCCCTTCTCTCGACTCAAAGCATCTCCTGTTCCTTTTCTCCAGAGATGCTGCCTGAACCACCGAGTTAGTCCAACATTTTGTGTCTATCTTTGGTGTAAACCAACATCTGCAGTTCCTTCCTGCACATTTGGCCTGCACCCGGTAACACAGAGCAACAAATTCCCACCCGACCAGAGACACTGACCAGAGACCACAAAATCTTGCCACAAAAAAAAACCCCACAATCGCAACTTTCCCCACTCAATCAATACAAATCCCACCCAAAAATCATTAATTGTAATCCCCACATAGAAATACAGATTGTAAACACAAGCCCGGTGACAAAGACCATAAATGTCCCTCCTAAAAACACCAGCCAGAAAACATCCATAGTGAAACACTGGCCATCAGAAACATTTACTGAAAACCACACTCCAAATTCCAATGACAATGACCTCAAACCCTTCAGAGACACCATTCATTACCACGCATCAAGGAGTATTGACAATAATCCCACATAAACCATCACAAAACCCTTGGTTTTCTCCAAAGATGCCATCTGACCCTCTGAGTTACCCCAGCATTTTGTCTGCGACCTTCCATTCACCCTCTAACTGGTCCACCCATCTCTGTGGCAACCCCGTCCTCACCTTCTCACAAATATTCTTATTTTTCCTATCAATCCCCCACCTTACAATTAACTTTTTTTTCCTTCACAGTTCTGACAAAGGACCTTGAAACGGAAACATTAAACGTTTCTCTCTCTGCACAGATGCTGCTTGACCTGCTGAACATTCCCAGCATATTCAGTTTTATTTCAGTTTGCCAGCACTTTAAAAAAAATTACTGATGATAAACGCATCCTATTAAAATCTGCCACAAGCCCCTCCCCAGAAAATTGACCACAGTCCCCACCATAAAAATATAACTTATCTTCTTGTAAAAAAATGAACTTATTCTGGGAAGGTAATTTACTGAACCGACTGAAAAACTGAACTAACCCAGGGAAACTGAAGTCAGAACTATCTCCTAACTCCTATCTCCTATCTCCTAAAGTAAACAACCTGAAGATGGGTTCCGAGCTGAAACATCACCAATTCCTTTTCTCCAGAGACGATGCCTGACCCGCTGAGTTATTTTTGAATTTTGTGTCTATCTTTGGTATAAGCCAGCATCTGCAGTTCATTCCTACACAATGTAATTATTGACTCATTCTATAACTCACATTGCCTCAGAAAGGCAATCAACATAATCAAAGATATGTCCTACTCCATTCATAGTTCCTTCTCCCTGCTCGTTTGCGAGAGGTACAGAAATTTGAATACATACAACAGTAGACTTAGGAACGGCTTCATCCCCTTTGTGCTCAGGCTTGTGAACAGATGGTAGGATACCATTCTATTCACCTCTACCTCATTGGGGACATTGGACTTTGTCTAAGGAACTGATGCGCTACAAAGCTGAGAACTATACGCTGCACTCTGTATCTTCCCCTTCGTTTTATCCACTGTACCCGAGATTGAACCAATAGCATGCAAAACAAAGCTTTTCACTGTACCTTGCTGCATGTGACAATAATAAACTAAACCTCTCTAGGGAAATCCCTCTATATCTTCAATCCAAAACTACCTATTTCTTCCCAGTTGCAGGCCTGGGAACAGGGTGGGGGTGGACTAGTCAGTGGTTCTGGAATGGCAGCAAAGTAACACTGACAATATCTGAAGAACCTTTAGGGCGGGTGAGCAATGCAAGGAGAAAGTGATGTTAATATGTAGACAAACAGCCATATTATATAAATGCGAAAGAATTGAATCCTTCTAAACAGATCTTCTTTTCTTCATTAGTCGATTAACATTTATTTATTTGGGGGGGGCAGGATGTTATTTGTGAGCAAGGTTGGTCAGCTAATGTAACCGAAATGTAAACTGCAGATCTGAATGGCTGGAGTGTGGGGAGCACCTTGAGCGCCTCCTAGCGTGTTCCTTCATACAGCATCCGAACTGGACATGACAATGTGGACACGTTGTTTGGCCCTCGTGTATTGCAAGGCAGATCACAAAACTTGTATCTTGATTCAAGTAGCCATTTGTATCCATAGATGCTGCCCTGACCTGCCGAGTTGATCAAAGAGCGTCTTTTTTTGTAAACCAACACCTGCAGTTCCTTGTCTGCAGAAAGACTATGGGTTTTGCTTGCAGCTTTTTAAATAAATATTCTATTAATGTTTTAATCAGAGCAACACGTTCTGATTTGATTTGGCCTGAAGGAGGGTCTCAACCCAAAACGTTATCCATTTCTTCTCACCAGAGATGCTGCCTGCCCTGCTGAGTTACTAAAGAAGGGCCTCGACCCGAAACGTCACCCGTTCCTTCTCACCAGAGATGCTGCCCGTCCCACTGAGTTACTCCAGCATTTTGTGTCTATCTTCGGTTTCAACCAGCATCTGCAGTTCCTTCATACACTATCAATGTACCTGTCCAACTGCCTTTTAAATGCTGTTATCGTATCTACCCCAATGACCTCCTCTGGCAGCTCACTTCATATACTCACACTCTCCGAGTGAAAACGTTTTCATTCTGGCTGGTATTGAATCTTACCCCTCTCATCTTAAACATATGTCCTCTTGTTTTTGACTTCCCTACCCTGGGTAAAAAACCCGTTACGTTCACGGTATCTATTCCCCGCATCATTTTATAAACAAAACCGGAATCGAGCCAGTCATTACGATGGTCCATCTCCCTGTCCTATCAAAGAGTTGGCATGTTAAACACTGGGAGAAAGAACAATGAATCACAGAAAGGCCACGAGGGCAATTGAGCAGTGACAGACCAACCATGTCTGTTCCATCCCCCAACTCTATGCTCAGGGTCATTGAGTCGTTCAGCACAGAAACACGCCCTTTGACCCATTCTGTCTATGCTGCCCTTTTTGACCATCTACATTGCCCACATTTGGACCAAATTCTTCCATGCTCCAAGTTCTTTCTTCCCCAATTTGATCCTGAGATTCCATTTCCTTTCCAAACCTACCACAGTATCTGCCTACACCACTCCCCACTTATTATTGCTCGTGATGTTACCACTAAGGCCTCTGGCTAGTGATGTTCCTGTCAACAGATACGGTTCCTCACACCCTACTAGCTCAAACCTCTTCCGAAAAAGCAAAGCTGACTACACCATCCCAACAATACTCCTACAAGACTCCTGACTGTCAAAGCTGCCACAGCCAGACATAAAAACAGTTTTTATCCACGAGTAGTTGCTCTACTCAACAGCCAAAAATCTGTAGCCTCCCTTTGATTTGGTATTTTGTAGTTTCACATGCTTGATCAATGTTTTCATTAATGTTTTATTATTATTAATGTTTAGTGTTTTCCGAGTCATTCATAACTATCACTGTATGTCATGTTGTTACTTCTGGGCGGAGCACCAAGGCAAATTCCTTGTATGTGAATACTTGGCCAATAAACTAACTTACTTAAGGGATCAGCGCAGGTTAGATTCAGGCAAAAAGTTCCACAACAGAAACTGAAAATGCTCAAAACCCTTAACATGTCGGGAAGCATCTTTAGAAAAAAAAATTGAGAGAATGTTAACTAGATAAGAGGGAAAATAATTTTGTTTTCAGTAGCCTGTTGAGGAGTGGTGTGATGGGCAGAACAAATGGACAGCGCTGTGGCACAGCTGGTAGAGCTGCTGCTCAACAGCACCAGGGACCTAGGTTCAATCCCGATCTTGGGTGCTGTCTGTGTGGAGTTTGCACGTTCTCCCCGTGACCGCATGGATTTTAGACCTGGTGCTCTGGTTTCCTCTCACATCCCAAAGACGTGCGCTTTTGTAGAAACAAAGAACTGCAGTTGCCCACAAAAGGGCACAAAGTGCTGGAGCAAGTCAGCAGGTCAAGCTGCATCTCTGAAGAACATGGAAAGATGACTTGTTAAAGAAGGAACTGCAGATGCTGGAGAATCGAGGGTTACACAAGAAGCTGGAGAAACTCAGCGGGTGCAGCAGCATCTAAGGAGCGAAGGAGATAGGCGACGTTTCGGGTCGAGACCCTTCTTCAGACTGCTGGAAAGATGACTTGTTCGGTTGAGACTCTTCTTCAGACTGGACAGGTGCCATTTTGTGTCAACACCCTTCATCAGACTGAGGTAGCGTCTCGACCTGAAATGTCACCTATACATGTTCTCCAGAGGTGTTGCCTGACCTGCTGAGTTACTCCAGCACTTTGTGTCCTTTTGGGTTTGTCGGTTAATTGGTCTCTTAAAAAAGGTTGCCTGCAATAGGCAAGGAGTGGATGAGAAAGTGGGATAACATAGAACTAGTGTGAATGGGTGATCAATGGTTAGCATGGCCTCGGTGGGCCGAAAACCAGTTCCATGTTTTATCTCTGAAACTTACACGAAAACAGAAGTAGAACTTGTAGGTGAGGAAAAAAAATGAATGAATGCGACAGTCAGAATCAAATGATGCATCTTTGTCTAACTGAGAGCTCTAGAATTAATTAACATCAATGACTCTCCACCCTGCTGCATCATTTCCAGGACCCAGCCTGAAGTGGCTCAGATATAGCATTATGGTGATCCTCAATTATATCTAGAGGTTGTAAGAGTGAGATAACAAAAATTCTGAATGGAACGCCAAAGGGCAACTCCTGAGCAATTCTATCCACACAGGAAACGGGTCACAATGAACACATGAAAAGCAATCGCTGCACAGTATTGCATAGCAACATCAAACTCCTCAAGGTAGAACAATCTACCTTGTTACCTGAATGCTGGCTCACATTGTCACATGCTCCTATCACCCACCCAACTTCTGCTCACCTACCTTAGTTCCTGAACCAACAACGCCGCAATTTCACAAATGTTCAATTTTCCAATCCCCATCATGAAACTCTTTGTCAGTTTTAGAATCTTGGAAATCTTGGTTCTCCGCCGATGTTACCTTCCAGCGACTCACCAATTTCCATCATGCCTATATTGCCATGGCATCTTCAGTTACCGAGAGCCAACGCTCTGAAATTCTTAAACATCACTGACATTTCACATCTCCCTTCCATAATATAGCTTCCATGAGCCTCTCCCTTCACCAATATTTTGGACACCCATACTAAACTTTCTTCATGAGGTTCAATCCTCCTATGAAACACCTTGGGACTATCTACAGTGTTAAAGACAAGGCATTATTGTTACAGTTCTGTCATGAGTTCGCCCATTATGGTCGATCATCGCTACTATGTCCAGATGTTTAATTATTTCCTTGGTTTACTTCCTCATCTCCTTGCTACCTCCAGTTCCAGAACCACACTAGTGCCAAACTTTCCAATCCACATATTTTGGACTCTTCTGCATTCCTCACCCCTTCTCGCTCCATAATTAGCAGCCTTGTGTATGGCTGCCCCAGTCTCAAGCTCTGAATTTTTCCTCCCGAAAACTTTGATATTTACCTTGTGTCCGTCTTGAAACTCACCTCTTCGACCAAACCTATGGTCTGCCCTGCTTTGCAGCCTGCTCATCATCGCTTCACCTTGAGCGTTTCTGTGTCTGGGACAATTCAAAGTTGTTGTCACAGGTGATTCAGGAGGTGTCCCGGCCAACCTAGTTAAATGCAGAACAAGATTAGAAATAAAAGAACCAAGAAATGATGGAAATATGCAGTGCCTGAAGGGTGCACTGTCTTTTAATTACGAGGCAAGACATTCCTGACCAAAACAAGTTGGAGGCCACAGTTGTGTCCATTGCAGGGGAACAGGCAATGGTCAAGTGAAATACATGTGGTCAATCTCTTACCTTCCAGTCTCTTCAATGACAGTGTAGAACACAAAATGCAGGAGTAACTCAGCGAGTCAGGCAGCATCTCTGGAGGACATGGGTCAGGACTCTTCTTCAGACCCCAAGTCTAAGGATGGGTCCCCATCTGAAAGATCACCTATTCAGAGAGGCTTACACAAAAAGCTGGAGAAACTCAGCGGGTGCAGCAGCATCTAAGGAGTGAAGGAGATAGGTGACGTTTTGGGTCGAGACCCTTCTTCAGACTGGTCAGGGATCAGGGAAACGAGAGATATAAACAGTGATATGGAGAGATAAAGCAAGAACAATGAGTGAAAGATATGCAAAAAAGTATTGGTGATAAGGAAAGCAGGCCATTGTAAGCTGTTTCTGGTGTGAAAATGAGAAGCTAGTGCGACTTGGGGGGGGGGGGGGGGGGGGGGGGAAGATGGAGAAGGAATGTCAGGGCCCGAGGGCTGAGGGAGAGGTGGGGGGGGTGGTGGGAAAGGAGCAGTCTGGGTTAACAGAATTGAGAAAATTCAATGTTTAAGCCCAGAGGATGCAGACTCCCCAAGCGGAATATGAGATGTTGTTCCTCAAACTTGCGGTGTTGTTCACTCTGGCCATGGAGGAGGCCCAGGACCGAGAGGTCGGATACGGAGTGGGAGGGGGAGTTGAAGTGCTGAGCCACCGGGAGGTCGGGTTGGTTATTGCGGACCGAGCGGAGGTGTTCGGCGAAACGATCGCCCAGCCTCCGCTTGGTCTCACCGATGTAGATTAGCTGGCATCTGGAGCAACGGATGCAGTAGACGAGGTTGGAGGAGGTGCAGGTGAACCTCTGTCGGACTTGGAATGACTGCTTGGGTCCCTGAAAGGAGTGGATGGGGGAGGTGAAGGAACAAGTGTAGCATCTCTTGCGGTTGCAAGGGAAAGTGCCCGGGGAAGGAGTGGAGCAGGAGGGAAGGGAAGAATTGACGAGGGAGTTGCGGAGGGAGCGGTCTTTGCGGAAGGCAGATAGGGGGGGAGATGGGAAGATGTGGCGAGTGGAGGGGTCACGTTGGAGGTGGCGAAACTGGCGGAGGACTATCTGTTGTATGCGCTGGCTGGTGGGGTGAAAGGTGAGGACCAGGGGGACTCGGCCCTTGTTGTGAGTGGGGGAATGGGGAGAGAGGGCAGTGTTGCGGGGTATGGAGGAGACCCTGGTGCGAGCCTCATCGATAGTGGGGGAGGGGAAACCCCGTTCTCTGAAGAACGAGGACATTTGCGATGACCTGGTGTGAAACACGTCATCCTGGGAGCAGATGCGGCGTAGTCGGAGGAATTGGGAATAGGGGATGGAGTCCTTACAGGGAGCAGGGTGGGAGGAAGAGTAGTCCAGGTAGCTGTGGGAGTCAGTTGGTTTGTAGTGGATACAGAGAGGCTGCCTGGCTCTTGAGCTACGCCATTTAAAGTGTACTTTAAAGCACTAACACCTCGTTCTCTTTTCTCATCTCTAAACTGCTTGCTCCAGGACTCAGACCGAAGGGGTGCCCCGGCAGGAAGGGGACGGGGGGGTTTGCTGAGAACAAAAGGGGATCCGGGGGGTGGGGGGGGGGGTGCTGGCACATGCTGCAGCAGGCAGACGATAGGACTATTTGGAGAACTTTTGTTACTTTGTCAGTGCCAGAAACATGGCAACACTTGTGTGTTGCCTAGGTAAGGTCGGCTGTATGATTTTACCAGGTTGCATGCAAAACAAAGCATTTCACTGTACCTAGGTACATGTGACAATAAAGTATCATCAAATCATTGTCTCTTTTGCAAATTTAAAACAAGAACAATAGATTCTTACAACCCACCATTCTTGTGCTGGTTCTTTGAAAAAGTAGGGTTACACAAAAAGCTTAAGAAAATCAGCGGGTGCAGCAGCATCTAAGGAGCGAAGGAGATAGGCGACGTTTCGGTCGAGACCCTTCTTCAGACTGGTCAGGGATCAGGGAAACGAGAGATATAGATAGTGATGTGGAGAGATAAAGAACAATGAATGAAAGATATGCAAAAAAAGTATAGATGATAAAGGAAACAGGCCATTGTAAGCTGTTTGTAGTTTGAAAATGAGAAGCTAGTGCAACTTGGGTGGGGGAGAGATAGAGAGAGAAGGAATGCCAGGGCCCAAGGGCTGAGGGAGAGGTGGGAAGGGGAGGAGGCAGCCAGGGTTAACAGAATTGAGAAAATTCAATGTTTAATCCCAGAGGATGCAGACTCCCCAAGCGGAATATGACGTGCTGTTCCTCCAACTTGCGGTGTTGCTCACTCTGGCCATGGAGGAGGCCCAGGACCGAGAGGACGGACACGGAATGGGAGGGGGAGTTGAGGTGCTGAGCCACCGGGAGGTCGGGTTGGTTATTGCAGACCGAGCGGAGGTGTTCGGCGAAACGATCGCCAAGCCTCCGCTTGGTCTCCCCGATATAGATAAGCTGGCATCTGGAGCAACGGATGCAGTAGATGAGGTTGGAGGAGGTGCAGGTGAACCTCTGTCGGACTTGGAAGGACTACTTGGGTCCCTGAAAGGTGGAAGGGGGAGGTGAAGGGACAAGTGTAGCATCTCTTGCGGTTACAAGGGAAAGTGCCCGGGGAAGGGAAGAATTGACAAGGGAGTTGCGGAGGGAGCGGTCTTTGCGGAAGACAGACAGGGGGGGGGAGATGGGAAGATGTGGCGAGTGGAGGGGTCACGTTGGAGGTGGCAAAACTGGTGGAGGACTATCTGTTGTATGTGCCGGCTGGTGGGGTGAAAGGCGAGGTCCAGGGGGACTCTGCCCTTGTTGCGAGTGGGGGAAATGGGGGGAGAGGGCAGTGTTGCGGGGTATGTAGGAGACCCTGGTGCGAGCCTCATCTATAGTGGGGGAGGGGAATCCCCGTTCTCTGAAGAATGAGGACATTTGTGATGACCTGGTGTGGAACACCTCATCCTGGGAGCAGATGCGGCATAGACGGAGGAATTGGGAATAGGGGATGGAGTCCTTACAGGAAGCAGGGTGGGAGGATGAGTAGTCCAGGTAGCTGTGGGAGTCAGTTGGTTTGTAGTAGTTTGAAAAAGTAGTTTGATTCTGTAGTTCACAACACTGTACCCACCTACTCTGTTCTATCTGCAAGGCAATAGCTACAGCTGTTTTACGTTTTAAACCAGTTCATTACAAAATCATACCTGATCGAGTTACCTTGTTTTTATGAAGGATGTACACTCATATGAACAAGCCAGGTTGTTAATTATATTTACACGTTCTAAAACCTGATGCTAGAACTTTGATGATTACAAAATTAGCTGCATATCAGTAGGATCTGTACGAAATTCATTTGATATGACACACAATATTGACAGGCACACAAGATTATATGATGGTTAACAAATGGCTTTAGGTCATGCTTTTGATTTCAGTGTCTCTCTGGGTGTTGCTGCTTCCCTTTCCAGAACACTGGTACTCTCATCTCACATCTGTGCAGATGTGCACAATTCAGTGACTTCTAGCCTAAGTCACCTGTAGCATTGTGGATAATAATGATTCAGAAGCTTGTGGGCTTTTGCTGATGTCTGTTAGTTAAGTAATATCAGTGGTACTTTCAATGCTCCATTATCAGTCATGCTGTCTTTCTAAATGGACCTTAAACCAATGCTTTAATGAATGGATGTCAACGATTCATGGTCTACATTTCCTTCATAATATCTATGACTATACTCATTAGGATATCCTGAAGTTGTGAAATGTACCATACAAATTAATTATTTACTACATACTTCCGAGTTCACAAAATGACCCACCATCTACTGAACAGAGCATGATTCATTCAGTGGATGGAAGCAGGCTTTTGAGAATTATTGGTGGTCCTATGATTCATAAGTTCTAGGAGCAGCATTAGGCCTTTCAGCCCATCAAGTCTACCCTGCCAATCAATCAAGCCTGATCTATCTTTCCCTCTCAACCCCATTCTCCTGCCTACTCCCCATAACCCCCGACACCCTTGCTAATCAAGAATCTGCCAATCTCCTCCATACAAAATATCCATTGACTTGGCCTCCCGTGAATTTCCCATTGCTTACATTAAAGTTGCAACATAGAACTAGGTCACCTCATCATCTGAGAAAAAAAACAAGGAACTGCAGGTGTTAGTTTACCGAAAGAAACACAAAATGCTGGCATAACCCAGTGGGTGAGGCAGCATCTCTGGAGAACATGGATGGGTGATGTTTCAGGTTAGGGACACTTCTTCACAATGATTATCTGATCAGACATCTCATCCTCAATGTCTCTCAGTCCTACCAGCCTCTTCAGGGATCCTAGCCAGTGTCCCAGACCATATGTTTGACACATAAAAGAGACAGGCGATAGTGGTGCAACAAACAGTCTGTTGTTGGAACTCAACAGGTTGAGCAGTATCCGTGGAGGAAAATAAACAGTGGACATTTTGTGTAGGTCCCCTTTATCTGGACTGCAAAGCTAGAGGCAAGTTATCCCTGATATTAAAGAAGGAATAAACATTACACAGAAGATGATTCTCAACTCCTTAGATCAAAGACAATTTGGGTAGAGCCAAGAAACAGCAACAGGCAGAAAACATTGGTCGGAGTTTCTATTGACCCCCCAGAGCAGTGGTAATGCTTGCTATTGTACAAGTTAGATAAATAGAGGTGCATATAATAGGGTAATACAACAAACATGGAAGAATGTTTATATATACACATACATATTGCTCTGTGTGTCAGATATTTTCATTGCAAACTGACAAACGCATGAGCCATGGGAAACTGCATTAAATTGTAAATTAAAAAGTCGAAAACCTACTGGAAATCTGAACATAAAATAGAAAAAAAGTTGTAAACACTCAACAGATCAGGTAGCAATGGTGGAAAAGAGTAGTAGATGTGATGTTTCAGATCCAAGATTGGTGATCAGAACTGGGAAAGAGAAGAAACACGTTAGTTTTAAATTGGGGAGGAGATGGATAGAACAAAGGGAATGTCGAGTGAGATTTGGAGTAGATAAATTGTAGAAATAATCCTGCCAATGGGTTGACAAAGAGAGACGATGAAACCGCTGCGCCGCCCATGGGGCTCACCTGGAGCATGTGGCCGGCTGTGTGTTGCTGGATTATGCCACCACAGACCAACTCCACTCACTGGGCCTTGTCAGAACTAGGACCAAAAGTATCACAGAAATCCCCGATAGAACTCTGGATACTTTCCATTTAACCCAGACGGAGCGACCTCTGTTTCTGCGCCCCCCCGCCCGCCTGCTCAGATAACAAGCAGATAATTATCCGGCATTGACACGCCAGCTCTCCTCACCGTGTGTGGCTCCACAATTCCCAGCACCTGGCCTGTTACATTCTGTGGTTACTTATAAGAACGATGCCTGAAACAATAACACTTTCAAAGTAAAACTATGCGCAACTGCTGGATATAAACTTACAAGGAAGTGTCGTTCCAGTCCCTGGTGAATATTGTCTTTAAGGATGTTACAGAACGAGGGATGGACACGGGTTCTTTAATTAAACGTGAAGAAGGGTCCCGACGCGAAACGTCACCTGTTCATGTTCCCCAGAGATGCTGCCTGAATTACTCCAGCACTTTGTGTCTTTTTTTTTGGTAAACCAGCATCTGCAGTTCCTTATTTCTACTATTCTTTAATTTTTACCGGGTTCTGGGTTGGAACTACACTCACCTTTCAGAATGATTGAGATCCAGCTCTCGTGTTGCAGAATGTATCGAAACGGTCTCTGGTGGTGATGTCTGACCGAGTCCAGGGGAGACACTGCTTGTAACTACTCTGCAATGTCCGGCGCGTTTTGGGAGCGAATCCTATTTATAGATGACAACTAAAGACTTAAACCGGCCTTCATAAGGACAGTATAAAAGTTTAATTAAATAATTGTAACTAGAGATCCCTTTCATTCTTTGTATCAATCATTTGGAGTAACGGGGTCAATAGGACGCGGAAAAACAGGTGTCTGCCCATATTTAATAACGGGTTCCACACATTCTCGTGATGTTCAATGATATTCCGGCGGCATCTGTTCGGGTATGGGACGGGGGTGAGAGAGTGGGGTTGTGTTTCCAAGAGGCTTTTAGCGAAATGTGTGGTTAACAGACTCGCCTGTTGATCAAGGAAAACAGATCCTATGTCTAGCCAACTCATCCACTGACTCAGCCCTGAGTCACTAACCCAAGGTACTCAAGACCAACACCAAATACCACATCACAACACTCAGCTGGGCTCTGGAAGCCTTGAGAGCATCTGGTGGATAATAACCACATGCAACAGGCCAAGAGCTGCTTACGCTCTGACTGTTACCTGTTTGGTGTTGTGTTACAGATCCCTGCAAGGTATACTTGCCTGATATAATTATCTCTGACAGCGCAATGGATTACCTGGCATGGGTTCAAAGCAAACGTAATGGATTTCTATTGCTTTCATATCTCGGGAACCAACTCTCAACGAAGGCAAATATCCATGATAGAATTTCTTAAACGTGCCATTCTGTCCGTATGATAACTGAGGAATATGTTGTATGAAGATCAAGACCTCAAAGTCCAGGTCTATCAGGCAACAGCATTTAGCCATCCTGAATGCTTTTGAGACTTGGTCCTTTAGACACTGGAGAGATACTTTAGTTTAGTTTAGTTCATCGTCACGTGTATCTAGGTGCAGTGAAAATCTTTGTGTCGCATGCTAACCAGTCAGCAGAAAGACTATACATTATTACAATCCAGTACTCCACAGTGCAGTTACATGATAATGGAAATGATGTTTAGTGCAAGATAAAGTCCAATTAACGATAATCTGATGGTCTCCAAGAAGGTAGATAGTAGCTGAGAACCACACTCTAGTTGTTGATAGGATAGTTCAGTTGCCCGATAACAGTTGGGAAGAAACTGTCCCTGAATCTGGGAGTATGTGTTTTCACACTTCTGTACCTCTTGCCTGATGGGAGAGGGCAGAAGAGGGAGTGGCCAGGTCGAGACCTGTCCTTGTTTATGCAGGTAGCCAAATATGTCTGCAAAATCCTCTAACTCCACTGGATGGATAAATAAACCAATGTCATTGTGTCCTCTCCAAGAAAATGTTCCTGGTTTTGAGGCCTTAAAAATACTCTGTTGGCTTTGTTGGGTAAACTGTATGGAGTCCATGCCGGACACCCAAGTCTCCCAATTCATCTACCCTGGCAGCTCATATATTGTTCAGGACATTGCAACTCAGTTGCTTCAATTCCTCAGCTACCTTGATCTATTCACAGTAAAAACTAACTTAATATTCAATAATACTCAGTAAATTCTGATTAGTATCCATAGAAAGGAAAAGATACTACAATATGTTGAGGTTAACCATTGAAAATAAATTAACCAAAATAATATGTTAGATGTGTTTAGTTTCATTTGGGGATACAACATGGAAACAGACCATTCTGTCCACCAAGTCCATGCTGACCATTGATCACCCATTCACACCAGTTCAATGTTATCCCATTTTCGCATCCCCACTAATTAGGGACAATTTACACAGGCCAGTTAACCCACAAACCTGCACGTCTTTAGGATATGTGAGGAATCAATGTGGTGACATGAAGAATGTGCAAACTCCATGTAGAGAGCATCCAAGATTAGGATCAAACCTGGGTCTCTGGCACAATGAAGCAGCAGCTCTACCAATTGCACCACTATGCCACCAATAGGGTTGTCACCTCTAATTTGTATTATCTGCTGATGGATGTCAATATGGTATGTAGAGTAACTCCGGCCTTGTGGTTTTAATAGGTCTAAAATCAACCCCAAGCTTCGAAACCGAACATGCATCTGTTCTGACTTACATCGGTGTATCCTTCAGATATTGGAGCTAAATCATCAGCTCCTTGAAAGGACTGTTGGAGTTCCTGGATGGTGAGTAGGGGATGAGGTGAATGGTCAGGTGCTGCATCTTCTACGGTAGCATGGGGAAATGTCGTAAGAAATGAGTGGTTGGCGGATGTGGAAAAGTGAACCAGGGAACTGCAAAATACACTGACACTTTTGTAAATTTAATAATATAATTACAATGCAACACATTCACACGCCCATTCTTTTATTACAACTATCGGAGCAGGAAATTAGAAGGTTAAAGTTAAAAGGAAATGAATGTGGTGCAAGAGTTTTAATATTTTATAGATTGCAAGGTGGTTTCTGAAGTTCAGCTGGAATACAAGCAAGTCATTCTTAGCTGGTGTTGCTGGGGATTACTCACCAGGACATGAAGCTGATTTGGATAATGATCCAAGGTGAAAAGAATTTACATCAATTCCAAATGCATTTATAAACATTTGTTGCAATGTCATCTTGGTCTAGTTGTTTGTACTTTCAGTAGCAGGAATTCAAGGTCCAGTCTGTGACACAGTGTCGCAACGGTAGTGTTGCTGCCTTCTAGCACCAGCGACCCGGGTTCAATCCTGACTATGGCTGCTATCTGCACGGAATTTGTACGTTTTCTCCATGACCGCATGAGTTTTCCCTGGGAGCTCCGGTTTCCCCTCACACTCCAAAGATGTACAGGTTTGTAGGATAATTGGTTTGGTAAAAGTGTAACTTGTCCCTAGTGTGTGTGAGATAGCGTTGGTGTGTGGGGACATCATGGACTCGGCGGGCCGAAGGGCCTGTTTCCGAGCTGTATCTCTGAACTAAACCAAACCAGAACTGGAATATATCATCTAGGTTGAACATGGGAAGTGGTGCTAACTCAATGGTAAGGCAATATCAGATATCATTCTCCTTCAGATGAAGCATTTAGCAATGTCTGTGATGTTTATTAAAATAGGACAGTCACAGGGATAGAAAGGTTTCGGCCCGAAATGTTGGCTATTTCCTTTGCTCCATAGATGCTGCCTCACCCGCTGAGTTTCTCCAGCACTTTTGTCTACCGATAGAAATGGCATGGTCGTTTGCCAAGTTTCCCACTGTAACATTAATTAAAGATCCATGAAGATCTTTATCGCAGGGTGGAAATGCCAAATATTAGAGGACATCATTTTTAAGATGAGAGGGGGAAAGTTTAAAGAAGATTTATGATTCAAATGTTTTGCATGAAGAATGATAGGTGCCTGGAATGCATTGGCAGTAGGGTGGGGGGGGGTGGAAACGTATACGTCAGAGAGGCATTTGGACAGGGACAGGAACATACAGTGAAGAATGAGGATCAAGTGCAGGCAGATGAGGTTAGTTGAAATAGGCATCGGGGCGCTACAGACTTTGTGGGCTGAAAGGCCTAATCCTGTGCAATACTATTCAATGTTCTAGCCAAGTGTTGCATATTAGTGGGAAGAATGAGGCAAGTCATCTAAAATAAGCAAAATAGCGTAATCTTGGAGGTTCTTGTGCATCAGGTTTTGATGCTGGCAAGATATTGACAAAATGACCAATACAAGTAACTGTTATATTCATCACCTTGGCTATTTATAAAGGCCCAGAAGCTCAACTTTTAAGGCATAACGACTGAATTCCAGCCAAAGTGCTGTGTGTCTGTGTCCAATTTGGGCAATTATAATTAAAAAGTAAGTCAAAGGTTTGGAGGGAATTTGGAAGCGATTGTAACAGGCCTGATGATTTCAGTTATGTGGAGAAGTTAGCAAAGTTGGGGCTTGTTTTGGTTGGGGAAGAGAGTTAAGAAAGATTTGATAGTGTTATTCCAAACTGTAAGCTGTTTTGATCAAGTAAGCAATTTGTTTGCCAGGAGATTAGTTATCAAGGGACCTTGTTCAGCAATAAAACATGAGAGGAGATGTATCTATCGTCAGTGTAAACCAGCATCTGCAGCTCCTTCCTACACGAGAGGAGATGAGATGGTATGTTTCCGTGTCATGAGTGTTTCATGATCTGGAGTACACTATCTGAAAGGAAGATGGCAGCAAAATCACCAGAAAGCTTCATAATAGAAACTGTCAAATACTGAATAATGACAATGGTGGAAGTGTAGAGGAAATTGGAAGCGTTAACTCACTCATTCATAAAACCAGTCCAGCCTCCTTCATTACCACGTTTGTCCATGATTCCAAATGCCATAATCACCATTCATGCTATTTCTCCGTGCGATCCATCAATCTCATACCAATCAACTGATGGCTGAAAAAATAAATTGAAGAAATACAGTGAAGAAAGAAATTTTGATTATTTTACAAGAAGAAATGGGTAGCACAAAAAGAAAGTGCATGAATTTTGACTCTGCCAATCTGAACATCCCCTCCAAATGGTTATGTCTGCCCATACTGCCATAGTTTGTGCTAACAAAGAGAGACATCTAACTACTTCAAAGGAATCCAGGTCAAAATGCTTCCAAATCTTTTCTCCAGAGTAAGATTTCATCCATCACTGAGGGATTGCGCTCTGTCAGTAGCAGATGGCACCTTACTGAGACTCTGTAGCGAGGAGGGGAAAGAAGTCTTTCCCATTAAAGTGCTGGAGTAACTCAGTTACTCAATGGCACAAAGTGCTGGAGTAACTCAGTTGATCAGTCAGCATTTCTGGAGAACATGAATAGGTGATATTTTGGATCGAGACCCTTCTACAGTCTGATTGTGGTGGGGTGGGGGAGAAGGCTATGAGAGCGAATGGGGGAAGGACAGTCTGGTAACTGATGGGTGGATACAGGTGCGGTGGGGGGAGTTGATAGGCCGATGGTTAGGCAAAGAGTGGTAGGTAAGGGTAAAAGGGGTATGCATTGTGAAGTCAGAGGAAGGAATAGAATTGGAAAGGGAATGGGGTGCGGAGGAAGAGGATAGTGCACTCCAGATCATAAAACATTCATGATGTGGAAACATGCTGCTTCATTTAGTGTCCTGTTCTTTTGACAAACAATATCCTTTGATAACTAATCCTCATTCCAAACGAATTGTTTAATTTATCGAAACAGTTCACGTTCTTGCTTGTGTTAACTAAGAGGATTCTGGGGAAGGAACAATGAAAGGCCACTGTAGGGAGGGAAGAGAAGAACAGGGGAGAGAACATTGCTGATGAGAAGGGATAGAATGGAGCCAAAAGGAGGAGGTTTCTGGATGGATTGTGTGGAATAAATGGAACATGAATAGAATTGAGAGCATTTCCACAATTGAGGTCAACTCTCAGGTTAGTCTATTAACTAATATCTGATTCTTAAATCTTTCATTCTACAGAGGACAGATGCAATGACATTAGGCATTCAGTTATCCTATTAGGCACTCAGTTACCCCCCCCCCCCATTGTGTAATAATCTGGAATCCTATCCCTTCTGCACAAATGCATTTTGTGTAGAAGGGATAGGATACCAGATTATTAAATAGATCATGAATTTTGTGAGTAGACATTCAACATGTGCTTGAGTACATGGACAATTCATCGGTTTTGGTGTTTGCTTCATCAACCAGCTGTGCCAATATCATGAAGTACCTGACCTTGCAGCTCTGATTTCCTGCTGGATTACCTTGTTTTTCTCGCTGATATATTGGAACAGTGATTGTTATTACCAACCAGAAAAATAGCTCCTCTAATTTCAGTTATACATAAGTCTTGATATCTTGCAATTTAGAGTTAATCTTGGCAGGAAAGGAGCTTCATCCAGGGTCATTCTATTAGCTTGGTGACTGAAAGGGTTTTAATTCAGAATTTATTTTGAGCCCTCAGTTTGTGGATTCAGATTGTCATGCCTTCAAACTCAAAAAAACAGATTTTCTTCTTCAATTTTGTGCTACCAATCTGGCCTTGTGTGCATTTCGGAATGTTATCTGATATCCAAGATGGTGCCCAAACTAGGAAGCTCTTTGTGTGCTGGTCCCAGAAGTAGATCTGCAGTCACACATTACAATCATTCCACTCTTTTAAATCTCTACTTTAACAGCAGAAACCTTATCCCCATCATTCTGTATCGGTACACTGTGGATGGTTCGATTGTAATCATGTATTGTCTTTCCGCTGACTGGATAGCAGGCAACAAAAAGCTTTTCACTGTACCTCGGTAGAGGTAACGATAAACTAAACTATCTGTCCCATTATTATCAAGTAAGCTTCAACTCCCTTGCTTAGAAACTCTGGAATTCCTTCATTAAATCTCTCTAGCTCTCTGTCTCACTCTTTTAATTTAAGACAATCCTTGAACATATGACTTTGATCAAGAAGTTGGTCACCGTCTCTTATGTCTGCCTAAGTTGCTCATGTTAAATGTTTTCTGATATTGTCTCTATAAAGAACCCTGGGGCATTTTACTTATGACGGCTATTGTTATTAAACTCTGTATTTGGAATATTTTCTCCCTTTGCTCCCCTTTTCCAAAGTTTCTCGCTCCGTTGCAACCTGCCAAAATATGAACAGATATATTGCAATAAGCCATGTTATGGTTATTGCAATATTTCATGCAAGGTAAGAAAATATGGCAAGACTCAACACGTTGTCAGTTGGGCCAAAGATTTTCACATTTCATTATACTTTTGTACAAAGGAGGCCATTTAGCCTATTCAAGACTCTGCTGGCTCTCAGAGCAATTGTATCAATCCCATTCCACCACTGATTTCCATGCAAGCTATCTTCTCACATGTGTCCATTACCACCTCCCAGATCCTCCCACTCGCCATGTACACTGGGGGTAACTTATAAGAGCCAATTAACCTGCCAACCATCAGTTTTTTCTGGTGCAGGAGGGATCTAGAGTACTAGGGAAAACCCACAATGACAGTAAGAATGTGTAAACTCCACACAGACAGCAGCAGAGAACAGGGTCATGCTTGAGTCGTTAGAATTATATGCCAACTGCGCAACCTGTGGCACCACAGTACCATCCTGCCATTGTCACTGCTTTGCCAAGAAAAACATATTTAAAGCTCAAGGAAAGTGTGAGGGTGTAAAGGTTTGCAGTACTCACTAACGTGTCAGGATACTCAATCTGCTGAAGCCCAGCACAAAATGGAGCAACTCAGCAGGTCAAGCAGCATCTCTGGAGAAAAGGAATAGGTGACATTTCGAGTCAGAACCCTTCTTCAAACTGAAGGATAGAGATGGGGGAGTGGGAAGTGGGGAAACTGGCCATGGCATAAGGCAAGAAAAGGCCAGAACAAATCAGGGCCGGCAACAGATGACCTCTGGAAGGATGGAGTCCATAATGGGCCATTGTTGGCTGGGGAAGAGGTGATAACAAGAGGATGCGAACAGTGGAACTGGGAGGACGACCAGGATGGGGGGGGGGGGGGGGGGGGGAATGCAGGGTTTACTTGAAATTAGAGAAAGCAATGTTCATACTGCTGGGTTGTTTTCGGTCCAAGCGAAATATAAGGTTGTCTATCTTCGGTATAAACCAGCGTCTGAAGTTCCTTCCAACTTAATCTGCTGTCAGCCTAATAGTAGCATTCTTGTACCTGTCAGAAAACCCTAGGTTCACGACCCATTTAAAGATATCAACATATAATTCATAGGTAGATAAAAATGCTGTAGTTTTGGGTCGAGACCCTTCTTCAGACCCGAAACGTCACCTATTCCTTCGCTCCATAGATGCTGCCTCACCCGCTGAGTTTCTCCAGCATTTATATCTACCTTCGATTTTTCCAGCATCTGCAGTTCCTTCTTAAACATATAATTCATTGTCGTGCAACATCAAGGGAATGCACAAAAGGACTCAAAAGGAAGTGGGTTTATGGGCAATCAGCCTCTTATGATTGAGTGTCCAGGGTGAATTGCATTTACATAGAACATTTAATCCCCCAATGCATATCACAGGAGCAACTATTAAATACATTTCACGTTGAGTTATGTAAGGGCAAGTGACAAAAAGCTTGATTAAAAGAAGTGCCTGAAAGAGGACCTCATGCAGAGAGATGGAATAGCCTACAATTGAAGATGTAGCCACAAACAAATGCAACCAGGGAAGTCTAAGGATTTCAAAATTGAACAGCTGCAAAGATATCTCTTTAATGGACTGTTACAGAGCAGGGAAGGACAAGGTCGTGGAAGGATTTGAAAATAAGGACAATTTTGTTTTTTAACTGAGATGTTTTATGTTGACCTAATGCGGTAAGAATGACCAAAGGGCTGTAGAAGAATCATTAAGGCTCATCCGTAACCCTGCTTCGCTCTTCATGAAAAGAAAATCGATTACAGAAAAAGAGAAAATAAAAAGACAGGGTAAGGAAGGGTGAAGGAGTGGACTGCGGATGATGAATACATTTTTAAATCTGGATGAAGGCCTAATTAGTAATGTGCTGTTCAGACCTGCTGAATATCAAGATACCTGCCAAAAAATGAACATATGTCTATTGTAAATAAAATCCTTTGTTGCATTAGTGCTCAACATGGCAATGAATAAATAGCCCGTGCACAGAAGTAGAATAAAGGGATGCAAGGAACATTGTAGGAAATTGATTTTATGCATCAAAGTCAATAGCCATCCTTCCTAACCTAGTCACAAGCAAAACATTACTGAGCATTGAAAGGTGTGAGGTGCATATCTCTTTTGCAGTTTCTTTAAATGAATGACTGGCTTGTGAGGCGCTCATTAATATGTACAGTTCCTTCCCATCTGCATAGGTGGATGAATCATTTCCAATAGAGACTGCAGCTTTAAATATTGAAGCCAGGATTGTCCGCAAAGAAACTGGTAGCAGTGAGAGATCGGAGATTGGATTTACGCAGCTTCCAGCTTGTTTTCCACATCGGACTCATTTGATGATTGTTACACTGGCCTTATTAATAACATCACAAGAAAATGAGAATAAAAGAATAAACAGGGAAAAAAAAACATGAGTTACAATCAACACTTCACAGATGCTTTGATTTTAGTTTCTTTATTTTTATAATTCCATAAATCTTGTTTCAAAGCTTCAGCAGTGATTGTGATGTTAATGTGTTGAGATTAGTTAGTGATCAGACCAGATCAGATCAGTGAAGCAAATATATCAGCATAGACCCAAAAGACTGAATGTTTTATTGCTGTTTCAACAAATTCTGCCACTAAAATATTTAATTAATGGCATCCTTTCCAACTTGTGTCTAGTTCATAAGAAAGTAAGCATAGAACATATAACAGTACTTAACAGGAACAGGCTCGATCTGCACATAAACACTCCAAATGTGGCCTAACCAATAAAACTGCATCATGACTTCCTGACCCAAATACTCAAGGCCTCAACTGTCCTATGTCTTCTTTGCCACTCCATTTACTTGTGTTGCCACTTTCAGAGAGTTATGAAGTTGGATCCAAGATCCCTCTGTACATTAATGCTGTTACCCCTTCAGGTAGAAGGTACAGGAGTCTGAAGACTGCAACGACCAGGTTCAGGAATAGCTACTTCCCCACAGCCATTAGGCTATTAATCTTGGATCGAACAAAACTTTGAACATTAATAACCCATTTTACTTCGGAGTCAAGTGAGTGACTACGTGAAGAGGCCCCGCCAGGCGCATGCTCGGCATTACGTCGACGCATGTTGGTAAGGAATGGGCTGCAGATCGCAGCTCCACCAGCGGTGAGTAACAGGCCCGCAGGTAAGAAATTACTTCCTGGGTAGAAACTCCGTGACGCTGGCTGGAATAGCCAGGAGGAGTTTGGGAAGTTTTTAAAAAAATGGACACGGTGAAAAAATCGGCGCGGGGAAACGCACGTCCCGGGTGGAAACACAGTTGAGATCGGGACCTCAGATTAGTATGGAGCCGGTTCCGATACCAGTAGCCGTTGACCCTGCCGTAGTTCAGCCTTTAGACGCTCCACAGCCACAGGCCACGGAGGGTTCTCCAGTGGAAAGGAAAAATAAAAGGAAGTCTGCTAGGCCTGTAATATCATATGAATCTGATGAAGAAGAGGCAGGGCCAGGCAAATGAGCCTGTAGTTAAGGATGGACCAAATGGAGAAAATGCTTCAAACAATTATTAACCAAGGGTCAAAAGACCCAGAATATTCCCAGGCAGCCCCTGAGGGGGTTCCATATCATGAATATGGTGCCTTTACAACTTGGGAATGTGAACCTCCAGAGCCTTGTTTAGCTCTGGAAGAAGTCTCCTTTGAGCAAGTCTCAGGAGTACCAGGGCGGCAGGAGACTGACCCTGAAGGTGGTGTTTTTGGTCTTGAATACCCACCACAGCACAAAAGTCAAACTACAGGTGTACCAGATGTAGCACAATCCTTTGCTGTACCAGAGGGGAGCGGTGAGGTCATGGAAGAAAACCTGATGGCCAACATTAATTATTTGGTTTCTCACCAGCTTCAGGAGACTGTCATGATTGAGACAGCAGACCTCTATAAAACACCTGTTAATTGTGCATCACTGAGGGTGCTGACGGTGAATGCAGTTATTTGGACACCTATGACTTCAACAATGCGAGGACAGGAGATACGATTCCAGAGGGTCCTCAAGCTCATTGCAACTGGCATTACTGCTTTTGTGAGGCAGTTGGAAGGGCATGCTATGTCCAAAATCCAAAAAGACATGTTGGCATTGTTTTGTAAACTTTCATTTTGAGATTCATTGTATGAGAAAAAAATCGCCATTCGGCCCATCCTGCACCCAAGATTTGCTGGTTTGTGTAAATCAAGCAATGTTCAAACTCCAGATTTTTTATTCGGAGAAAAAAACCCCCAAAAAAACCTGCCTAAACAAATTAAAGATATCGATGAGGAGGCAAAGACTATCAGCCTCATGAAACCTTTTACATTTGGTCGAAGGAGACAATCTGGCTGGATGAGAAGGGGGTTTGATTCAGGAGCAGGAACAAGCAGAGGCAGGGGTATGGTGAGAAGGTATTATTACCCATCACAGCCCAATGTCAATGCATATATTGGGAGAAGGAGACCGTCACGGTCATTTGCTGAGGTACAAAAACTTTATTCTATCACAGAGGACTGTTGTGGAACCTCCGGTTGGTGGTAGATTGCAATTGTTTTATGATGAATGGTACTGTATAACATCTGATCGGTTTATATTAGATACTGTGTCAGGTGCTATTATAGAATTTATGGAAGGAGTTGATCCACCTGTACAGGATAAACCTAATCAGGTTTTGGTGTTTTCTGCACCTGAAAATTCTCAGGTAAAAGAAGAAGTTAAAAAAAATTATTTAAAAAAGGGATAATTGAAAGTACGAGGAATCATCCGCAACAATTTGTGTCAAATATTTTCCCCAGGGCAAAGAAAGATGGGGGTTGTAGAGTCATTCTGGATCTCACAAAATTGAATTCATATGTCCAGTATAGACATTTCAAAATGGACACCTTCAACACTGCAAAGGAGGTGTTGTCCATAGGGTGTTACATGGCTACTATAGACTTAAAATATGCGTATTATTCAGTGCCAATTCATCACCATTATCATAGGTACTTGAAGTTTAATTGGATGGGTCAGCTGTGGCAATATAAAGCATTACCTAATGGGTTAAGTTCAGCTCCCAGGCTGTTCACAAAATTATTGAAATATGTTTTTCTATGCTTTTCCCCCATTTTGCCTGATTAGGCAATGTCTCAGTAAAATAGAGCAAGACTCTGCCACGGGTGTTTTGGTGGTGCCAAACTGGCCTACACAGCCATGGGTCCCATTGATGCTTAGAATTATAATTGAACCATTTATGACGATTCCCAGCTCCAGGGATTTGTTGGTACAACCAGTGACAGAACAAGTTCATCCATTGCATGATCATATGAATTTGTTAATCAGCAGGTTCTGACCAGACCATTACAAAGGCTTGGACTGTCGGATAGGACCATGGATGTCATAACGTCAGCTTGGAGAGATAGCACTAAGAAACAATATATGTCTCACATAAAGAAATGGGAAACTTTTTGCATTCAGTCAGATATATCTTATCATACTGCAAACATATCGGATGTATTGGAGTTCCTTGCTATGTTGCATTTTGATGAGCACCTTAGTTATAGTGCCATTAATAGTGTTCGTAGTGCTTTGTCTTCCTATTTACGACAATTTTCAGAACATCTATCTATCGGGTCTCATCCATTAATATCCCGATTTATGAGAGGGATTTTAAATAAAAATCCTCCCAAACCCAGATATACAGAAATTTGGGATGTTAGTATAGTTCTCACATTGTCTTGGCAATGGGCTCCAATTACGTCACTGTCTTTTCAGAAATTAACATTTAAAGTAGTAATGCTTATGGCATTAGTGTCAGCACAAAGAATACAAACTTTGCAAATGTTATGTTTAGATTGTATGCATTTGTCTGCAGATAACATTACTTTTTATGTTTATGATCTAATCAAACAAAGCAGACCAGGGATGTCTGGAACCAAGGTAATCTTTAGAGCATATCCTGTCGACCAAACATTGTGTGTGGTTAAGCATCTGACTCAATATATTGAAGTAACCAAGAGTCTCCGAGGTTGTGAGACAACAATGCTTATTGCCCATAATTTTGTTTTTTTTAAACCATACAAAAAAGTGTCAGTACAAACTATTTCTAGATGGTTAAAACAGGTTTTGGATTTAGCTGGAGTAGACACTGATGTGTTTAAATCTCACTCCACCAGGGCAGTGTCCACGTCCGCGGCGATGGCACAGGACGTGCCGCTCGACCAAATTTTAGAGGCTGCAGGATGGTGTAAAGAAGAAACTTTTTCCAAGTTTTACAATAAACCTGTTATCACGATGCCAGAGTTTGGACATGCAGTGTTGGGTTCTGTTTGATTATTTGCTTTCTTTTATGTAATGATTCATATCTTTTGTTGTAAATTCCCCTATGATAGAGGGGTATTACTTTTCTTTCTTTTATTAATATTATCAAAATACTTATTGCATTATTCAAGCAATGTTCAATAATATTATTTACTCACTACTGCGTCAACTGAAGCAGTGTGTCATATGGAATGAATCTACGGCATGAAAATCACAGAGCTTCAAAATCTTCACGTAGTCACTCACGTGACTCCGAAGTAAAATAGTAAGATTAAACAAGAACTTACCTGTTCGAAGTTTGACCTTTATTTTATGAGGAGTTACGATGAGGGATTACGTGCCCTCCGTTCCTCATAAGCTAAACGATCATCTGGTAGTTCTAGTCTTGTGTGAGCCTTACTATCTTACTTTGGCTATTGGTTCTGTGTTTTTCACGCCGCTGCTATAAAGTATGCCGAGCATGCGCCTGGTAGGGCTTCTTCACGTAATCCCTCATCGTAACTCCTCATAAAATAAAGATCAAACTTCGAACAGGTAAGTTCTCATTTAATCTTACTATTATCTGTTATTTGCACTTTATCAGTTTATTTATTCATGTGTGTATATATTTATATATTGGTATATGGACACACTTATCTGTCCTGTAGTCATGCCTACTATGTTCTGTTGTGCTGAAGCAAAGCAAGAATGTCATGACAATAAACTCTCTTGAATCTCTTGAATCTTGAATCTTGTCATGTCATTAATTGCATATTTTCTCCTTACATTCAGCCTCTCCGAGTGCAACACCTCATTTGCTCAGAATAAACTCCATCCGCCATTTCTCCACAATTTCTGTAGCTGATCTATATCCCGATGTATACTTTGACAGCTTTCCTCACAGTCCACAACTCCAGCAATCTTGGAGCCATCTGCAAACTTTCTAACCAACCTAGCTACATGGTGATAAATTCATCTTGGACCCCTCCACACACCAGCTCTGTGATTTTCATGCCGTAGATTCATTCCATACGACACACTGCTTCAGTTGACGCAGTAGTGAGTAAATAATATAGAATTATATGATTGTTACTGCAGAAGGAAGCTATTCAGACAATTAAGACCACGTTTACCTTTTTTTTAGCTCTTTTATTGAAAGTTGATAATAATGTTTTTAAAAAATCGCATCAGTCTCTTAAGCAACTTGGGCGTTTAATCCATTCACAAATCCCACTTCTTGAATGTTTGGAGATGCTGTCCCCAGACCCACATAGGAAGTGTCCACCAAATATTTGGATGGCCCATTTACAATGGTACTGAATAACAACATCAAAAACCAGAGAGTACAGTAAAGCCACTTCCAAAGACATTGGACTTCAGGGTGAAAAGGGCTTTTACCAGTGGTGCAAAATAAGCTCTCTGCAACTGGCTGACCAGTTTAAACTATTTTAATTTTCAGGTGCACAATCAGCAGCCAATTGATCATTTCACCGTCTCTGTAGCTGAAATATGTTCAGCTCCAGTAAACAGTCTTATGGATAGCTGTGAATCAGTGGGAACTCACCAGGTCCTGACCCAACAGATATCTGTGCATGTAATCCAGATTTGATATTTCTGAGCATTAGCCTAGTTTAGTTTATTATTGTCACATGAATGAATGAATGAATGAATGAATGAATATACCATACATTATTATCACATGTGACATGTCACAGTGAACTGCTTTGTTTTGCATACACAAGTATGCAAAGAGTCAGCACATATCAGAATCAGAATGCCTTTTATTGTCACTATACACGTGTACAGTGAGATTAAAAACTGCTCCTACTCAGTGCAAAAACAAGACAAAAAGGGGGGGGGGATAAGGTGCGTCGTGAAAAGCTTTTGCTTATGTGTTATCTGGTCCAGAAAAGACTATATTTGAATGCAATCAAGCCACCCATAGTGCACAGATAAAGGCTAAAGGCTACAACATTTAGTACAAGATATAACATTGAAGTCCGATAAAGTCCCATTAAAGATGGTTCAAAGGCCTCCAATGAGGCAGATGGGAGGTCAGGACCACATTACTGGGGAAATGCAACACTGTTGGATGTGGCGTCTCCCAGATAAAGTCAAACCGAGACCCTCTCTACCCTGTCAATGAAGGCAAAATATGCTACTGAGAAGAAGTGATGTATCCTGGTGCCCCGACCTACATATGGCCTTAATTATCCTCAATAAGAAAAAATAATAATTTAATGGGAATCTATTTGTGGGCAATTTAACCTCTAGATTTTGTTTTAAAGTGCTGGCTATATTTACAAGTGAAACTAGCTTACATTTTAAGTCATGCAAGGAATCTGTGATCTGGATATTGTTGCCTTCTCTGTTTAGGGATACCCGAGTAGTTTATTGGGGAAGAGCATCTTTAGTTTAGTATATTGTCACATGTACCGAGTACAGTAAAAAGCTTTTAGTGTCTAATCAGTCGGCGGCAAGACAATGCAGGATTACAATCGAGCTATCCACAGTGTACAGATACATGATTAACGTGAATAACATTTAGTGCAAGATAAACCCAGTGAAGTCCGATCAGAGATAGTCCGAGGGTCTCCAATGATGTAGGTAGTAGTTTTGAACTGGCAGGAGCATGGTTGTTAGATAAATAGGTGGCACACATTCATGGGCATTTGTTTGCTGCAACTTTCAATAAAACAAAACAGAAGATTACACAGCCACCTGGCATAGTGCTGTGACATCAACCGTTGCCATGGCAAGTTTTAAGGATTCATTTTGACCTTCATTAGATGATGAATAATACCAAGGCCTCTGTGGTTGGTGTGACTGAATATAATCCGAAAACCAACAAAAGAACTGCCTTTGGAAACCATAGTTTCATTGAATTTATATCGGCACTCTTTTTTTTGTTTTGCTGGCATCACTGCTTCGCTTACATAGCGGGTCAGAAATTAACCACAAATTGTAATCCAACTCATCAAGGTGAGGTAGAAAATGAACAACGAAAGGATGGAAAGGACATCACTTACCTCTACACCTAAATAAAACTCTCCACTGGAGCCCCATTCTGTCCAGAACATACCAAATAAGAGAATAATGGAACCCTGATGGCAGAACAATAATGAAGTTAGTGAGAATATTCAAGGCAAACTGATCCCATAAAGTGCAGATGTAAAAGTGGAATGGATAGGCTCATTTTAATTAAATGAATGGTGGATATTACCTCTCACAATAGATTAGGGCTTATCTGCTCCACAACCAGAGTATGGTAAACCTCCTCCTATATCTGAAATGGATATCATCACCACTGCTGCATTTTGAGATTTCATCATAGTTTCTGGATAGTGGCATGTAGCAGAAAGGGGGTAAAATCATTTCTAGAACTGGACATTAAGTACTGTCCTTCATTTCTGGATTATGGGAAATTTCCAGTACTTGACAAAATGTAAAACTCTTCCAATATTGGACAATGGGTCATCTCTTTATCCCCTTTAGTATCAGACAATGAGAAAGTTCCTTTAGAATTGGAGTGTTAGAAATCTCCTTTGCTACTGAATAGTGGAAAAATCGTCGGCGCTGAACAAAGGGAAAGCTATGGACAATGGAAACCTCATGGGATGGAAGGGACAATCGGATATCCCCGTCAGTACTTGGAAATATGAACAAATGGTAACAATGGTGTTGACAGAGAATGATTCACCTGAACATTAGCTTGGCAGCTAGAGGAGATTTTCACAACCAGATGAAGCTCTTTGTCACTTCTACAACTAACCATAAATCAAGTGGTACACAATGTCAAAATTTAACCCCAGGGTAGTAGACTCTAAAACTAAAGGACGTAGATTTAAGATGAGAGATCAAAAAGAGATCGGAAGGGCAACTTTTTCACGCAGAGCATAGTGCATATATGGAATGAGCTGCCAGAGGAGATGGTAGAGGCAGGTATAAATACACATGAAAATATACTTAGATAGGTACATGGATAGGAAAGGTTTGGAGAAATACGGACTAGGCGCAGGCAAGTAGGACTACTTCAGTTGGGCAATTTGGTCAGTGTGGACAAGTTGGCTGAAGGGACTATTTCAGTGCTGTCTAGGTCCACAGCTCTTTGACTCTACTCTCAAGAACTCTATCATCAGTGCATGTACCCTGTCAATGATTGGACCATGCATCAGGATGTAAACATATCCATGGCAACCCGACTCTCATGTGCAACTACTTGACAGCTGCAAACAGCAAAGAAACAATTCTCTGATCAACTGGGAGAAGAAACATCCATAATGTCTCCATCAAATTGGCAGGCTATTCTTGCTATCCTTGAACATTTCAATTCCACTAGTTAACTGTCTGAACTGTCGACAACAAAGTAAATGTAATATCACCAGAAGTGGTTAGTGTGCCCTTGAATCATATATATGCCTCTTGTGAGTTGATTTTCTTGATCAGTTACATTTACAGTTTAGTTTATTGTCACGTCCACCGAGGTACAGTGAAAAGCTTTTGCCGCGTGCTATTCAGAAGTGCCAACTTCGGCAAAGTCACATCTAGCAGTCTAAAGAAAGGTCTTGACCCAAAACGTCACCTATTCCTTCGCTCCATAGATGCTGCCTCACCCGCTGAGTTTCTCCAGCATTTTTGTCTACCTTCTAGCATTCGTTGGCATCATTGACTTTATCCAGGTCCATCACATAAACACTCCTGATCTACTGTATGATTAATCATTGCACGTTGCAGATTGTAACGCTGACACTTGGCAGTAACAAACTCTATTTACCACTAAAACGATGTATGATATGAAGTGAAAAGGGGCAAAACTTTGACGCTTCTGCAAAGTTTAAATGCTCATTTGAGCAGGAGAACTGGTCAACCACATTCAGCTGATTCTGATACAATGTTCAATAATAGGCCAGGGGTTCTCCTCAGCTTCCAAATGCTGAATGTATGTACTGCCCATACATACAAACATGCATTGGGGAGACTGGAGAATTGCCGTTTTCTGCAAAGCCACATTTCCGATTTCAACGATTCGGCCATGTACTGTAAGCCAGGAAGAACGTGAAACAGCCTAACTACTCTGTAGAGTGACTATCACCTGGTGATAGCAAACTAGCTTGTTTACCTAATTTTACTCAAACAGCCAGCAAAGCCAGAATTCTGAAGTTCAAAAAGAATAAGACTACAGTGCTGAAAATCTCCAGAAAATGCACTCAAGATCTGTTCACCCCTGTAATGAAAGCAGGAATATTCTTGGTATTCAGTATTCATGAATTGAAGTTGTATTTGGTCCAATCTGATAAACAGAGCAAACCTGAAAGCAAAACATGAAGTAGGGTCTCGACCCGAAACGTCGCCTATCTCCTTCGCTCCTTAGATGCTGCTGCACCCGCTGAGTTTCTCCAGCTTTTTGTGTAACCCCTGAAAGCAAAACATGGTGGACCCCCCCCCCCCCCCCCCCACCAGTTCCCCACCTGGACTCGCACCAATTTTTCCCCTCCCCCTCCCCCTCCACCTACATTCCTTCCTCTGGCTTCACAATTTGCAACCCTTCAATATTTTTGTCCCACATCTTTCCCTCTCTCTCCATCCCTCCCCCTTCCCAGTTCTCCGGCCAGTCTGACTGTCCTCGATTATACTTTATCTCGGTTTGCTTTGTTGTCACCTTCTTCTAGCTGACAATGATCTATTCTACATTTTCTTTGAAATTCATCTCCTTTGATGTCTCGTTTTCACACACTTCAACCATCCTTTTCTCTGTGTTTCCCTCTCCCCTGACTCTCAGTCTGAAGAAGGGTCTCGACCCGAAACGTCACCCATTCTTTCTATCCAGAGACGCTGCCTGTCCCACTGAATTACTCCAGCATTTTGTGTCTATCCTTGTTTTTCACCTCTGGTTTACTGACAATGCAGCAAATGTAGCACACGTAGGCCCCTCTGACATTGCAACACTCCCGTGAGACTGCCCTCTCTCAGCACTCTACACCCTCGGTATTTAACTGAGGGTGTCAGCTGAGTTGACGTCTTTCGGTCCTGGATTTGGGTTTAAGTCCAGCACTGCTTTTCTCAAAGGTCAAAGAAAAAAAACACGAGATCACAGTTCAGGCGGAGTTTAACCAGATAACCACAAATGCTTATTAGCTCAGGGCTCAATGTTGCTAATGTAGCTTCCATGTACCTCAGTAAAACTGTTCAGTATGCTACATGGAGCCAGATAGGAGGACCTTGATTGTAGTAATGAGAGAGCAGTTTATTGTAGATTGACACAAAATGCTGGAGTAACTCAGCGGGACAGGCAGCATCTCTGGCGAGAAGGAATGGGCGACGTTTCGGGTTGAGACCCTTCTTCACGACCAGAAACGTCACCCATTCCTTCTCTCCAGAGATGCTGCCTGTCCCGCTGAGTTACTCCAGCATTTTGTGTCTATCTTCGGTTTTAAGCCAACATCTGCAGTTCCTTCCTACACATATCCAGCAGTTTACTGTGTTGGGCATTATTGGGTGAATGTTCAACCATGTTCCTATCACCATCTCAGATGTAGAATTCCACTCTGCTTCAATAAAGCGCTACCAGATCTTTTAATTCCACTTTAGGTAGCAGAAGGATTCTGCGTTTAATGTCTCAACTGAAAATCTCCTTGAAAATCGACAGTAATCCCACCTTCTCCAGCACAGAACAGTAGCTAGCTACATCTAGTGGTAGACTTACAGATCTACAACAAATATTCCATTGAGAAAATTGAAGTAAATCTCTGATAGAATGTCAAATCACGTATAAAACTCACACATACGGTACATATTCCACAAATATACTTTAAAAATATCCATAAAAACTGCACATATACATATACATCTCGAAACCACAATATAACACACAATTTTCTTTGAGTACATCTGCATCAATACCTCTTTATTACATATACTGCATTTAAGCCATATATGTACTGCATATATCCAATACAAAATATGCAATACAATAAACCCTATGTATTTATATTATGTATATATTATATCATGGATGTACTACAGTGATCCAAATCAAAACCACATACATATATTATTTTTGCCAGTTATATGCATGTAGACCTGAAAAATACTGCATGAATACCACTTACATCATATACACATGTATCACGTACATACATACTTACAGACCTGCAAAAGTATCTGGTAGCAAGTATGGCAAGGAATAGTTTTCTTAAAAAGGTGTGTGACTTAGAAATTTTGGTATTTTACAGCAAATCACAGAGATCTAACATACCATTACATGCAATGGGGAAGGAAATTTGAATATCTAGCCTAAAATGGGGATTGAGTTAAATAAAATCATGAAGAATTGTTGTTTTATTGAGTTATGATGGGACTCTTCCTGGAGCATTCTATTGTATTTGCTTAGCTAAGGGAAGATAAGCTTTCCTTAAAGAAAGTGGAAGAAAGTCAGCCATGATTGAATGGTGGAGTAGACGATGGGCCGAATGGCATAATGCTGCTCCTACAACTTATGAATTTACGAGAGTTTGATGAGATTGATTCCTGGTTGGGTTGAGGCAAAACTGAAAAGAAGATGTCCATGTTCCCTGGAGCTGAGACGTGAGGAATGCTTTAACTGAAGCATATAAAGAGTAGACAGGTTGGATGGAATGAAACGGCTTCCTTTGGCCGTGAAGCATGGAACTAGGGGTCAGTCTGAGGATAAAGGGGCGGCCTCTTAGGAAATTAGAGATTTCTTCCATCAGAGGGCTGTGAGTCTTTGAAATTCTACACCAAAGGGATCTGTAGATATGTAGTACATATGTACATTCAAGATTTAGGTTTTTCGGCACTGAGGGAATCGAGGCTTATGAAGATGTCAATAACGTGGGATACAAGATCAAAGATGTAAAATGTCAGGCGTGATCTTACTGAATAATGGAGTAGGCTCAACCCTTGCTGTTGTTTCTCATTTCGAGTTTAGTTTTGAGATACAGCATGAAAACAGGCCCTTCGGCCCAACGCATCCATGCCGACTATCAATCACTTGTTCACAGTCGTTCTATGTTATCCCACTTTCTCATCCACTCCCTACACACTCAAGGTAATTTATAGCGGCTAATTAACCTACAAAACTGCATGGCTTTGGGATATGGGAGGAAAACAGAGCAACCGGAGGGAACCCACATGGTCACAGGGAGAACATGCAAACTGCACACAGACAGCATCTGAGATCGGGATCGAACCCAGGTCTCTGGTGCTGTGAGGCAGCAACTCTACCAGCTACACCATTGTCCTGGTGTATGTATACACCATACATTTACATATCAATGCGCACACAACTATTACAGGAATGTAGATAGAAGTCTGAAGAAGGGTCTCGACCTGAAACACCACTTATTCCTTTCCTCCAGAGATGCTGCCTTTACCCGCGGAGTTACTCCAGCATTTTGTGTCTATCTGTGTTGTAAACCAGCATCTGCAGTTCTTTCCTACATATATTATAGGAATATGCTGTACAAATAATTCCTTTTGCATCTTCACGCTGATCCCTACACAATTGCACTGGCTCGTCCTCCACAAGTTTCCCCTGTTCCTCACCTGCACACTCATTTATAATCCATGTTCCCCATTCCCACTGCCATGCTCTATCTTTTCCCTTCCCCCACCCACTCTCTGGTTTCACCTCCCTTCCCCATCCCCCTCCAAAGCACTGCTCCTTGCAATTTAATGCTATGAAGACTGAAGTCAGTGCAAAGAACATGGAAAGCCACTGGAGAAGGGAGACTTCTGCACTCTAAGGGAAACGTTTTGAGGGTTGGAAATGCTGAGCAAAGGCAGGATATTCCTTACTCTAAAGCTGACCAGCACAGGAAGAGCAGAGGGATATAAATGGAAATGAGCTTAAAGACACCGTCTGTCCCTCCTGAGTCTTTTCAACAAACACATTCATCATTCAGCAATCACAGGCACGGCCAGGCACAAGGCAGCTGAACCTTTAAAGATTTCATTAGCCTGGGGAGAACTGAGGAACGGCAACTCAGATAAAATAGGCCTTTTGACCTATCTCACCCCTGACCTTTGAACTGATGATCCTGCGACTCCCACTGCACTGTTTACAGAGGCAGGCTGAGAGGCAAACTCTGACCTTTGTGCGTTTTTAATGGCAGAGTCAGTAACAGATTCACCCAGGCAGAAAGGATGGTGATGCAGGAGGGGAATCTGGTACCCAGGAGTGAGTGAGGTACACAAAGTAATCAGGCTTTACATCAGCTCATAATCAGAAGGCCCGGGCGGTATTATGAACCCATTACAGCGCAAGAAAAGGCCATTTGTCCTCTCGTAGCTGTGTCAGCTCTTTGGAAGTGTTGTCCCACTCTCCTGTTCTTTCCTCAAGGCTCTACAGACTTTTCCCAAAGGAAACATTTATTCAGTTCCCATTTGAAGTCGCCATTGAAATGTAGTTTCACTATCTGAGTGGGATGCTACAGACCAACACATAACCTACACTATCAAATTCCTTTATCATTCTGAACATATCAGAATGGGTGCGGCACGGACGATGGCACAGCAGCAGATTTGCTGCCTTACAGCACCAGAGACCCGGGTTCAATCCTGACTATGGGTGCTGTCTGTACGGCGTTTGTAAGTTCTCCCTGTGACTGCGGGTTTTTTTCTCCGGGTGCTCCGGTTTCCTCCCAAACTTCAAAGATGTGCAGGTTGTAGATTAATTGGCCTTGGTAAAAATTGTAAATTGTCCCCTGTGCTTAGGGAATAGGTGGTTGGCACAGACTTGGTGGGCCAAATCATCTGTATTCACAGTGTATCCCTAAACTAAACGAAACTAAACTAATATGTGAACCTGTTACCAAGTGTGAGTTAATAGAAATTTAGAAACATAGATGTTACTAGGGTTACACAAAAAGCTGGAGAAACTCAGCGGGTGCAGCAGCATCTAAGGAGCAAAGGAGATAGGCGACGTTTCGGGTCGAGACCCTTCTTCAGACTGGTCAGGGATCAGGGAAACGAGAGATATAGACAGTGATGTGGAGAGATAAAGAACAATGAATGAGGGGGAGCAGTTAGAGAGGAGGTTGTGAAACTGTCTTCGTAGGGAGGAGGAGAACTTCTTCAAAGTAGGCATACCTTGAGGAGATATCGCAGTGGAGTAGACAAAGTGTTAAAGAAGGAACTGCAGATGCTAGAGAATCGAGGGTTACACAGAAACTCAGCGGGTGCAGCTAGGGAACAGGTTCAAGGATCTGACTTGTAGAACTAAAAAAGACTCACTCGTCTGTTTAGTTACAATTCCGTTTTATTGGCAAGAGAGAACAAAAACAATACTTGTCTCGGTATGCGCAGGGTCCAGTTGTACAGCAGCACACCTCTCCCTCTCTCTCTGTCTCTCTCTGCCTCCATCCATGGCGCTGATCGCGACTCAGCCTGTCGGCTGTGTGTATTGTTTTGCACGCCAGTCTGCGGCTGATAGCGCTTTGTTCCCAAGGGGGGTGGGTGGGGGGGGCCTCGCTCGGATGCAGTCTCCTGCCATTGGTTATAGTTTGTATCATCCTCAAAAGTGGAGATGTTACATTTAATTCCCTTGTCTAAATCATTAATATATATTGTAAATAACTGGGGTCCCAGCACTGAGCCTTGAGACACTCCTCTAGTCACTGCCTGCCATTCTGTAAAGGACCCGCTAATTCCTACCCTTTGCTTCCTGTCTGCCAACCAGTTCTCTATCCATGTCAGGAAGAGAGAGAGGAGCATCCTGATAATCTTTTCAAAAGTGAGGCAAGGTGGGGGACAGGAAATAAGACCGTAAGGCATTGGTTATCATAAGGTCATAAGTGATAGGGGCAGAATTAGTCCATTCGGCCCATCAAGTTTACTCAACCATTCAAACATGGCTGATCTATCCCTCCATGCTAACCCCATTCTCTGCCTTCTCCCATAACCCCTGACACCTGCACTAATCAAGAATCTATGTATCTCTGCCTTAAAAATATCCATTGACTTGGCCTCCATCGCCTTCTGTGGCAAAGAATTCCACAGATTCACCACCAGACTTAGGCCATTTAAGATTAAGACATAGGGGCAGACTTGGGCTATTTGACCAATCCGCCATTCAATCACGGATGATCTATTTTTCCCTCTCAACCCTGCCTCCTTTCTGTAACCTTTGACACCCTTAATAATCAAAACCCTATCAATCTCCGCTTAAAAACACCCAATGATTTGGCCATCACTGACGTCTGTGGCAATGAATTCCACAGATTCATCACCTTCTGGCTAAAGAAATTGCTCCTCATCCCCATTCTAAAAATAAATCCTTTTATTCTGAGGCTGTGCACTCTGGTCCTAGACTCACCCACCAATGGAAACATCCGGGATAGTGAACCGTTATCTAATCAGACAAGGGAAGATTGAACAATTAACGGAGCGGTGCTGAGGACAAAGGTCAACCTCCTGGATTCATCCTGGTTGAGATCAGGTAGATTCATAGCCCAGGGGATTTGAACTTGGCACCTTTTGAAGTATCAGTGGATAGGGTGGAGATGGTGGAGGGGAATTGCTAGGAAAGATTGGGTGACAGAGCTATCTTGGCTAAAGATTTAACCATAAGCCTGTACTGTAATCGATCATTCTATTCACACATTTTCTCATCAACTCCCTACACTTATAGAGGCAATTTACAGAGGCCAATTAGCCTACAAACCTGCACTTCTTTGAGATGTGGGAGGAAACTGGAGCACGTGGCAGAAACCCATGCGGTCACAGGGAGAACGTGCAAACTCCAATCTGACAGCACCCATAGTCAGTATTGAACCCAGGCTTCTGCCGCTTTAAGGCAGCAACTCTACCACTGCGCCACCCCTGCTCTGAATGGGGGAATTGCAGATGATGTGTTTTGCTGGTTCGTGTGAAATCTACAATGGTATAGCGAGGAGTGAAATGATGAAATGATGAAGGTGACAGGGAGCTCTCACACTGCGTATGATTATAAACTGCACACAGAAAATAAATGTATTCTTGAGCCGTAATATCACGGATAGCTGTCCTCTGATACTGACATGAATCACTCAGCCAGCTTCTACTAAAGTGGAGGCATTGATGATGCTACCTGCAACAATTTTGATCTCTATTACAGCTGACCTCGGTTTCAAGCTTCAATCCATAGTTTGTAAAATCGAAAATATTTTGAAACAATTTATTCCCATTTGTAACACTTTCAAACCTTTCCTGAGAAGGGTGTAATATTTTGTGCATTGCTGAGTGCTGTTCTAAAACTAATGATCCATCTGATGACCATTTTATTTTCATCTCTGCCAACAACCAAATTGATCATTTCCTATCAACCATTTCCACCGAATGTTGAGCGTGCCCTGTGGACACTCTCCACCGATGCTCCGCTCCAGCCAATCCCACTGAGCAATTTCAATTGACCTCTTCCCACTAACCTGCCTCACTCACCTCTCTGCATTAACTTCACTTCATTCACCACCCTGCTCTCCACAGACCACTGGATGCAATCTGAGTTGAAATAATGAAAGGCCTGGATAGAGTGGACGTGGAGAGAATGTTTCCATTAATGGGAAAGTCTACGATCAGAGGACACAGCCTCAGAATAAAAGGATATACCAATAGAAAGGAGATGAGGAGGATTTTCTTTAGCTGCAGGGTGGTGAATCTATGGAATTCATTGCCACAGATGGCAATGATAGCTTCTTGAATAGTGATGGTGTCATTATGCCCCTGTCCCACTTAGGAAACCGTAACGGAACCCTCTGGAGACTTTGCACCCCACCCAAGGTTTCCGTGCGGTTCCCGGCGGTTTTTGTCCTCCGGCAACCACCTTCAACTAGCATCGCAGCCGGCTTCGACTAACAAAATTACCAATTTTTAAAACGGAAACCACTTTCGACCATTAGGGAGACTGACAAAAACCTCCATGAACCGCACGGAAACCTTGGGTGGGGCGCAAAGTCTCCAGAGGTTTCCGTTCATGTTTCCCAAGTGGGACAGGGGAAAAAGGCTACAGGGAGAAGGAAGGAGATTGGTGCTGAGAGGGAAAGATCGGTCAACCATGATTGACTGGTGGAGTAGACTTGATGGGCCAAATTACCTAATTCTTCTCCTTTGACTTATGAACTTATGAACCTGCTAACCTCTCCTAGTGGACAATGTGCCATTTGACACTTCTCTCTGCTGCCCCTAACCACTGTTTGCTGACTAGTACTACTGATCACTCCCCTTTCACCTGATTCACTATCAACGCGCCTCACTTCTTTTGCCCCACTGATGTCGTCTCACTGGTGACACCACTCCATTGTTCAAGAAGGAACTGCAGATGCTGGAGAATCGAAGGTAGACAGAATTGCTGGAGAAACTCAAGGGGTGCAGGTGCCGCACCCTCTGTGTTTCTCCAGCAATTTTGTCTCCTCACCACTCCATTGGCTAGGTTGGTTATTGATTCCTATTCCTGGCCGACTCAGTGATTGCCAAGGCTGAAGACATGCAGCAACAACGGAGGAACACTTTGTTTGATAATTATGCCAAATTCTGCTGTAACTCTAAGTTTGCAGATCACACCACTGCAGTGGACTAGATCTCAAACAATTACGCAACACAGAGAGGAGATAGAGAGTTTAGTAACATGGTGTCAAGACAATAACCTCTCCCTCAATGTCAGCGAGCCAGTTATTGACTACAGGAAGCCAGTTGAAGTACATGTCTCAATGAAGCTGATGTGGAGATACTTGAGAGCATCAAGTTCCTGGGTGTAAATATCACCATCAATCTGTCCTGGACTAACCATATCGAAGCAAGGGCCAGCAAAAGCACACCAATGCCACTATATCGTCAGAAGACTAAGGAAGTCAGCATGTCTCCAATGGCTCCCAGCAACCTCTGCAGATGCACAGTAGGAAGCATTTGATTGGGATGCGTCAAAGCTTGGTTTGGCAACAGTTCTGCCTAAGATCACAAGAAATTGCAGAGAGTTATAGATGTAGCCTAGTCCATCACACAGAGCAACCTCCCCATCACCGGCTCCATCTACCCTTCACGCTGCCTCAGGAAAGCAGGCAACGTAATCAAGGACCTTGTTCACCTCAGTCATTCCCTCTTCCCTCCTTTCCCGTCGGGCAGTAGATACAGAAGCTTGAAATCACGTACACCAGATTCAGGAAAAGCTCTTCCCCACAGTTATCAGATTAGTGAACCACGCACCCATAACCTCGGGTTCCAGCCAATCTTCCAACCTATCCCATTGACTTTCCTTTGGACCATTTTCTCTGTAATTATAACAATAACATTATAACGATGTCATTGGATACGGACCTAACAATGGCTTTCACCTCCGAGGAAATGGTCACAGCACTCAAGATGTTGAAAGCAGGAAAGGCCCACGGACCTGACAGCATACACCCGGAGTTTCTACTACATCCTGAAGACGCTGCTACCAACTGGATCCGACAGTACCTGTCGACCTCCATGGAGAAGTGCAAAATACAAAGATTTGGCGCCGTACAACAGTCATTGCTCTCCCGAAGGCGAACAAGCCAAAGGATGATCCTAAAAGCTCCTGGCCCAACTCGCTCCTCTGCATCCCATACAAACTCCTCGAGAGGCTGATCCAAGAGGATGTCAACCCCATCATAGACCCTCAGCTACCCCACGAGCAGCCTGGTTTCCACCAATCTATTGCGGACCAGGTAGCCCTCCTCACTCAAGACATCGAGGACTGTTTTGAGGCAAATGAGAAGGCAGGAGCTGTTCTTATAGATCTGACAGCTGCCTATGACACCATGTGGCACCAGGGACTAACTGCAAAGCTACTTCAGGTGCTGCCAGACAGGCGCATGGTAAACTACATCATGGAGCTGATATCAAACCGCAGCTTTGTGCTTAAGACCAGTGATGGACAGCAGAGTAGGCTACGTAGACTGAAGAATGGCACCCGTCTTGGCTCCGCTGCTTTTCAACATGCACATCCATGACCTCCCAGAGACCATCGCTGCAAAATATGGGTACGTTGACGATCCAGCCATCCTGATGAGACACAAAGAGTGGAAGACAATCAAAAGCTCCTTGAGCCAAGACATGGGGACTTTGGCAGTATACCTACGACAGTGGCGTCTAAAGCTGACCGAAGACAAAACAGTGCCAACAGCATTCCATCTAAACAACAAGGAAGCTAAACGAGAGCTAGCTGCCATAGTTACCAACAGGCACTTGGACTTCCCACTTACCTCGGCGTAAAGTTGGACAGGTCGCTTACATTTCATCAACACCTGGCTGGTCTCTGCGACAAGGTCATGGCACGTAGCGGCCTCATCCGACACCTGGCAGGAACAAGTTGGGGAGCCAGTCCATCAACTCTTCGCGCCTCTGCCTTAGCTCTTGTGTATGCTCCAGCTGCATACTGCGCACCCGTATGGAGTAGAAGTAGACTACTAGCATAGTGGACACGAGCTTGAACAGCACCTTGTGAACCATCACTGGGTGCCTTCAACCTACTCCAGTCGAGCAGCTCCCTACACTTGCAGGCATTCCGAAGGCAAGCAGCAACTCTGGCACTATCCCGTCGTGCCAAGGACCCAGATCACCTCCTCCATCAGGCTATAAGCAGAAAGCAGAGGCCACCCCGACTGAAGTCCCGTCACCCCTTAGCTCCACATGGAAAACAACTCCTAGCATCCATCCAGCCAACTGAGTCAAAAGCACACTGGATATCCACCAAGCGGTCACAGGAGTGGAAGGCAACCTCATCTACATTACACACTACATCTCTTCACCAGTTAAAAGTTGTCCAGGGTCTGACCTCCCCAGAGGAGCATGGGTGAAGCTCAACAGACTTGGTACTGGAGTTGGGCGTTTCAACGCCAGCGTGTGGTGATGGGGGCTCCCTCCCTCCGCCAGAGCCCAGCCTGTGAATGCGGAGCAGAACAACAGACAGCCAACCATGTCATCTCTGGGTGCCCGCTCTACCACCCACCAAATGGAGCTCAGGGCCTGGCAGACATTGACGCAGAGACAACAACCTGGCTTGAGATCTAACTATTCCTCTGGCTTATTTATGTTTCATTCACAAGAAGAAGAAGACAATGATGTTGCACAATATTCTGCACTCTGGTATTTTCTGTTTACACTACCTGTTGTGCTTGTGTTTGGCTTGATGATACTCATGTATGGCGTGGGGAGACCGCCGTGAGGGGAGAGGGAAGAACAATGCACAATGGTGGGGGGGGGACAAAGGACAAAGGGGACCCGGCGTGGGGGGACCGCTGTGGTGGGGGGGAGGGGGGACAAAAGGGGGACCCAGCGTGTTTTGTAACTTTGCCAGCGCCGTAGGTGGCTGCTATTTGTATACATTGTGTATGCAATCAAAGACCCTCACTGTGCCTAGTCACATGTGACAATGAAGTATTCACCTTCCTATTCCTATTTAACTGCATAGCATACTTTTCACCATATCTAGGTACAGACCGCAATAGTAAAGCAGATACCATCACCAATAACTGTTCTCACTTCCATCTTGCATCATCCTCTGGTCATCACTTGCCCCACCACCCAACCCTGATATTTAGAAACAAATGCCACACACATTTAAAAGCAAACTTTTTCTTTGTAATTTAGAGGCACTTTCATGCCTTTGTCATTAAGTGGCACTTCACAGTATCTAGGGTCCTTGTATTCCTCCATAAGTTAGGGGACTGTCCGATTCACCTCTACCCCATTGAGGACATTGAACTTTGTCTAAAGGAACTGATGCGCTACAATGCTGAAAACTATACACCGTACTCTGTATCTCCCCCTCTGCTCTATCTATTGTATTTGAGTTTGAACTGATTATATCTGTTTGACATATCTGATCATAGAATCATAGAATCATAGAAAATATGTGCAGGAGTAGGCCATTTGGCCCTTCGAGCCAGCACCGCCATTCAATATGATCATGGCTGATCATCCAAATCAGTATTCTGTACCTGCCTTCTCTCCATACCCCCTGATCCCTTTAGCCACAAGGGCCACATCTAACTCCCTCTTAAATATAGCCAATAAACTGGCCTCAACTACCTTCTGTGGCAGAGAATTCCACAGACTCACCACTCTCTGTGAGAAAAATGATCTTCTCATCTCGGTCTAAAAGACTTCCCCCTTATCCTTAAACTGTGACCCCTTGTTCTGGAGTTCCCCAACAACGGGAACAATCTTCCTGCATCTAGCCTGTCCAACCCCTTAAGAATTATGTAAAACGCTATAAGATCCCCCCTCAATCTCCTAAATTCCAGCGTGTACAAGCCTAGTCTATCCAGTCTTTCTTCATATGGAAGTCCTGCCATCCCAGGAATCAGTCTGGTGAACCTTCTCTGTACTCCCTCTATGGCAAGAATGTCTTTCCTCAGATTTGGAGACCAAAATTGTACGCAATACTCCAGGTGTGGCCTCACCAAGACCCTGTACAACTGCAGTAGAACCTCCCTGCTCTTGTACTCAAATCCTTTTGCTATGAATGCCAACATACCATTTGCTTTCTTCACTGCCTGGTGCACCTGCATGCCTAGTTTCAATGACTGGTGTACCATGACACCCAGGTCTCGTTGCATCTCCCCCTTTCCTAATCGGCCACCGTTCAGATAATAGTCTACCCTCCTGTTTTTGCCGCCAAAGTGGATAAGCTCACATTTATCCACATTATACTGCATCTGCCATGCATTTGCCCACTCACCCAATCAGTTTGGATAGCATGCAAAACAAAGCTTTTCACTGTACATGTGACAATAATAAACCCAATCCTAAACCTCGGCCGTTGCTAATTTTCACCACTCAGTTAGTTTATGACAATGGATATTTGGAAAAAAAAGCTTTTTCTGCCTGCAATATCATATTTGACTTTCTTCCCAATGGCACAGCTAATCAATTATCCTCCATCTAGTTGCTTTCAATGTTTAATTCTCACTATTTGCCCAATACATCCATTCAATGCTGCAATCAATGACCAAACCTGTCCTGTTCTCCATCAATTTCCACTCCCTAATTGATAATAAATGAGGAAGGGGTAGCTGTGAGCAGGGTTCACCGATTACCATCCTGTGGCAGTGACAGTGAAAGGCAGCTGCTGCAGGTTTTCTCTCACCTGCCCTCCCCGCAGCCCACTTACTAACAAATAAACAAATCTCCCGTTTATTCCACCTCCAATAAATAGAAAGAGAAGGATTCTCCTTACTGTTGATGCTCCGGTCCCAGCAGTTGGAGGCGAGGCACTGAGGAATAATCAATATGGCCGTCCACAGCCAGCACTGTGGTCAGTAATAGCATCGCACTTACTCAGAATAACACGGAGACGTTCAGTTTTAACCCAGCACCTTACTGACAGTATGTGAGTGTGTGTGTGTGAGTGTGTGATTTGAAGGTGGAAGAGCAGGCTGCGTATTATGTGCAAGAGACGGTCACTTGTTATTCTGCCGTGTCAGGGTGCTGGTTTATTGGATCATTTGTGCTCTATATGAAATGGCAAAGAGTACGTGAACAAGCTTCATCTATTTTCCAGCAAGAAACTATATTAAAAAAAATAAACTCCAATCCCACGCACGTTCTATAATTAGGCAAGAGTATGGATTATAAGGCCTTGAATTGGAGCTGGTCACTTGGAGCTATATGTGATTTGACCTCCTGTGAGCAGCAGTGTAGCTGTACTCCGTTGTATAATAACCGTCATTGATTAATAGATGGTAGGGGGATGGGATTGGGAAAAATGTATAGGAAAACTTGAAGCTGAAGATTCCTCTACCATACAGCAAATGTCTTAAAGGGGCAGCATTACATTTTTGATGCAAAAGACTTGCGGGGATGCATCACTAAAAAACATGTCAATACTAAGTGCTCTCTCTTATAGAAGTTCAGGCCGATCTTCTTTCATTGAATGAATGAGGTAGTTGAAGCAAGAGGTCATGCCAATGCTGGGCACAAAGTGCTGGAGTACCTTAGTGGGTTAAGCAGCATCTCTGTAGAACATGGGTAGGTGACGTTTTTGGCCGGGACCCTTCTTCGGATCTGAAGTGGAGTGTAGTATGTAGTTCTGCAGATCTTTTTTCTATAATTGTTACTAGGCACAGTCCAGTTTAGTCAAATTTACTGATGTCGCCATGATTCAAGATTAGTCACCAAACCATCAAATTGATCTGGGTGCAGACTTAGTTCGATTCTGGGCTCCATAGTTCTGAAAGAATGTCAGTGTCTGGGAGAGAGTGTGGATGAGATTTATTAGAATGCACTAAAGATGGAGTACTTAAGAAACGTGGAGAGACTGGACAACTTGTGGTCCTTGAAGGGTTAATTTGGTGGTGATATTCAAAATCAGTAAGCCTTTTTGTTGCAGTAGTTATGGGGAACTACCAATGTTGGTAATAAACTAAATTTAATTGTCAGTAGCGTGGGGTGGAATAGAAGAAGGGTCTCAGTCCAAAATGTCACATGTCCATGTTCTCCAGAGATGCTGCTTGACCTGCTGAGTTACTCCATCACTTGGCGCCCTTTTATGTAAACCAGCATCTGCAGTTCCTTGTTTCCTCGTGTTAATGCTGTGGTGAGTGTAAGCAGAAGAATGAAGCTGCAAGTTATTGATGGGACAAGGGGAACTGTGGAGGCAGCATTTAGACAATAGACAATAGATAATAGACTATAGGTGCAGGAGTAGGCCATTTGGCCCTTCGAGCCAGCACCGCCATTCAATGTGATCATGGCTGATCATCCCCAATCAGTACCCTGTTCCTGCCTTCTCCCCATATCCCCTGACTCCGCTATTTTTAAGAACCCTATCTAGCTCTCTCTTGAAAGCATCCAGAGAACCTGCCTTCACCGCCCTCTGAGGCAGAGAATTCCACAGACTCACCACTGTCTGTGAGAAAAAGTGTTTCCTCGTCTCCGTTCTAAATGGCTTACTCCTTATTCTTAAACTGTGGCCCCTGGTTCTGGACTCCCCCAACATTGGGAACATGTTTCCTGCCTCTAGTGTGTCCAAGCCCTTAACAATCTTATATGTTTTAATGAGATCCCATTGCATCCTTCAAAACTCTAGAGTGTACAAGCCCAGCTGCTCCATTCTCTCAGCATATGACAGTCCCGCCATCCCGGGAATTTACCTTGTAAACCTATGCTGCACTCCCTCAATAGCAAGAATGTCCTTCCTCAAATTAGGGGACCAAAACTGAACACAATACTCCAGGTGTGGTCTCACTAGAACTCTGCACAACTGCAGAAGGACCTCTTTGCTCCTATATTCGATTCCTCTTGTTATAAATGCCAACATGCCATTTGCTTTCTTCACTGCATTTCTGAGTATTGAGATCAGAAGGATCCTATTCAGGCAGTGATGGGGCTGGAATAATTCCACAGTATAGAAGGGAGTTTGTAATTCAGAGCTGCTCAATGATGGACCTGCAAAAAGTCAAGAGTCAAAAATGCTTAATGGTCATGTGTGCCGACAACATTACAATGAATTTCTTACATGCAGCGGCATAATAGACCTGTAAATATAATACGCGCAGATAAAAAATAAAAAACAAACATAATTTAATAAATTGATAACTACAATACTAATGCAAAAACCTAGAATGATCAGGGCAACCTAAGATTATGGTTCTATAATTCTATGGATTATTATTAAGACAATAGAAGTTTATGGTTGAGGTTAGCATCGTGTGGTGTTCAAGAGCCTGATGATTGTTGGAAAGAAGCTATTCTTGAACCTCGAGCTTGGAAACAAAATCAGGAGCTCATCATAAATGAGATGGAATTACTGGTCAAGCCTATAGACCTCAAAGCCATAGCAATAACTTTTTTTTTACCTCAGAGTATATATGAAGCTAAGTGGGAACAGGCAATGGTTAAAGTTACAAAACAATCACAGTACACTGGGATGTTACTAAAAACGGAAAACTATACTTTCCATATTCAAAATGGCAGAGTCAAACACTTACAAACACATTAGACTTCCATTCCATGTTAAACTATTGGAACTGAGAATCAAAAAGGTCCCTCAGGGTTATACAGCATGGCAAACACTGTGGCTGAAAGGAGATGATGGCGACCCCACGTACCTATAATCACATGTCCTACTCGATGGTGGAAGTCACAAGTTTGTGCGGTGCTGCTGAAGAGGCTTTGGCAAACTTATGCACAAACACTATAGAGGGCCAGTGATAGGTGAGAGGGCATGGGAGATGCTGCCGAAGAAGTCTTCATAATTTGTTATGCTGTAATAGTCCACAAGCAAACAGGGAGACTTGCTTTTACAAAAGACAATTTATGACCTCGGGGAGCTCAGAAGCATTGCATAGCTAATAAAATACATGTTAAGTGTAGTTACTGTTGTAATGCAGAAAACAATGCACACCCCAGATTCTCTCCTCGCTGGAAGCCAACACCCTATTTTTTAATTTTTCTTAATGCCAGTAATTACTTCTCATCAGGTTATTTCCCCCACATTCAAACAGCTTTTAAATCACTTGACTTTTAAATGATTTTTTTTTAAATTGGGCCTTTGTATAGCAAGATGCTCTTTCTCTCTCCCCCCCCTCCCTCTGCACAACTCCTTTGGGGAAAGAGATCTCATTAATTTAAAGACTTGAAAGGCTTCACTGGTAATAATGCTCATGGGAGCTGATGTGCTGAGAATCTAATCAGCGAGGTATCTATTGATAGGTTTATTGATTTTTCTGTGAATAGCTCATTGCTCATCTGCTGGAGGAGATATTGATGGATGATTAGCGATTGATTTTTACAATTGTGGTATAATGACATCTTTTCTCCGGCCTTTATAGAATTCCTTACATTCAAATTTATAATTGATAGCAAGTTTCATTTTTCCAAACAACCCATTCAGGGGAAGGTGATGCAGCTGCTGTTGGAAGTACAAACCTATCTGTGCCAAACTGAGGAGCCAGGTATTTGTAACTAAGGGCCTTTCACTCCAGGCGACAGTCCATAATTAAAGGGCCTCCTGGGCTGACTGGTGCTAGCTGGCGGGTTGCGTTTCCCAAGGGTTGCGTTTGCCAAGGGTTGTGTATTTTTAACAATCAAAATAGCACCTCCGCATTATTATGGCCTTAGTTTAGTTTAGTTTAGTTTAGGGATACAGTGCAGCAACACGCCCTTTGACCCACCGGGTCCACACCGACCAGCAATCCCTGCATATTAACACTATCCTACACACACTAGGGACAATTTGGTATAATTTACCAATCCAATTCACCTACAGATCTATACATTTTTGGAGTGTGGGAGGCAACCGAAGATTTTGGAGAAAACACGCACAGTCAAGGGGAGAACACAAACTCCGTACAGACAGCACCCATAGTCGGGATCGAACCAGGGTCTCTGGCGATGCAAACGCTGTAAGGCAACATCTCTGCCGCTGCACTGCCATGCCGCCCTAAATTGGTGCTGCCCCCCATTTATCTACTACCCTTGTTCTACCAGGTGATGGAAGTCGCAGGTTTGGGCGATGATATGGAAGAAGCTTTCGCAAATTTAAACCTAAGGAGTTAAAGTGTTTGGCAACCGGGAAATCATGTAGGATGAGACGGACAGAGCTCCCCTTCCCATTCCCATACCGATCCTTCTGTCCTGGGCCTCCTCCATTACCACAGTGAGGCCAAACGCAAATTGGAGGAACAGCATCTCATATTTTGCATGGACAGCTTTCAACCCAATGGTATGAATAATGGATTTCTTTAACTTCAAGTAACCCTTGCATCACATCTCTCTCATCCCACCCCCACCCTAGTCATCATACTAGTTTTACTGAAGAAGGGTTTCGGCCCGAAACATCACCTATCTCCTTCGCTCCATAGATGCTGCTGCACCCGCTGAGTTTCTCCAGCATTTTTGTGTGCCTTCGATTTTCCAGCATCTACAGTTCCTTCTTAAATACTAGTTTTACTCTTGTCCTGTTGAGTTCCTCTGTCTGTATACTCGTTATCACCTATCCGACAACCAACAACCGCCTATTGTGTGCCCCACATTTCCTTGATTATCGATGCTTTTTGCATATCTTCCATTTATTGCTCCTAAATACCATCTATATCTCCCGTTCCCTTTTCCACTGATTCTCAGTCTGAAGAAGGGTCTCAATCCAAGACGTCACCTATTCCTTTTCTTCTGAGGTGCTGTCTGACCCCCTGATTTACTCCAGCTTTTTGCGTCTGTCTTCGGTTTAAACCAGCATCTGCAGTTCCTCCCTACACCAGAATGATAGGAGTTGGCCCTGAGTATTACTGAGTAACAATCTCGCACTTGTATCTGAGGGCTGAGACTCCACATCCTACAGTGGTGATGCAGCGGGAAGTTATCAGACTGGTATTCCAGAGCCCCGACTAACAAACCTGAGTTTTGATCCCACCATGATATCTATAGGACCAATTCAGTAATAATCTGAAATTTGGACAAAAAAAACCTATTCTCAGCAATGATGATCAGGATAAATTAGTTACCCAGCTGCTAGACACTAGGTTATTCTAACATTATTCATGTTATCCCCATTATCATGTATTTGTACACAGGATGGCTCGATTGTAATCATGTATTGTCTTTCCGCTGACTGGTTAGCACGCAACAAAACTCAACTCACCTAGTCTCATCCATCTTCAACTGGTCGGCAATAAGTGAACCAAAATGAGGGATAAATCTATGCAGAATATAAAACATTGAACATACAGCACGGGAACGGTCCCTTCAGCCCACAACATCTGTGCTGAACATGATGCCTAGTTTAACGTGATGCCGGGTTATTTCATATCAGCCTCATCAATCTGCATGTAGCGAATACATCCAACAGTAAAAGCATTGTTAAAAACCACCCTATATAGTTCTTGTGGAGGCAAAATCCCATCTTCACACTGAGGATACCCTTATTGACCTGGCAGCTTAAAACTGAGCATCAACTCCATAATATGTAACGTGATGGCCCAGCACATCCTAACTCCACCATGACCATCAAGTCAAGGGTATGACCTGGATCTATTAGTAGAACTATACTGTATCCTGGGTGGTGCAATGGTGCAGCTGGTGGAGCTGCTGCCTCATTGCGTCAGAGATCCAGGGTTGATCCTGTTCTTGGGTGCTATTTGTTTGGAGTTTACATATTCTCCATGTTCTCCCCTTGGATTTTCTCCAGGTGCTCCGGTTTCCTCCCATACCCCAAAGATGTATGGGTTTGTAGGTTAATCTGTCTCTGTAAATTGCCCCTAATGTGCAAGGATTGTATGAGAAAGTGAGATAACATAGAAAAAAAGTACCTCAGCGGGCGAGGCAGCATCCCTGGAGAATATGGAGAGGGGCGTTTCGGGTTGAGACCCTTCTTCAGACTGTAGGAAGGAAAGCTGGAAGAGCGGGGGGACATGTCAAAGCGGGCAGGTATTAGATAAACGCAGGCGGTAACATTGAACTATTGAATGGTTCCACCACCACCACCATCACCCTGGCCAAGCTCTCATTTCACTGCTGCTATCGGGAAGAAGGTGTAGGAGCCCGACAACTGTAACGTGCAGGTTCAGGAGCAGCTTCTTCCCTACAGCCATCAAGCTGTTAAACACTACAACCTCCAAATAAGCTCTGAACTATATACGAAAACTGAGGGACATTATTTTTGCACTATTGTCATCCACGTATTTCTTTGTTTGGTTTATTTTATATATATGCTGAATTTTTTGGTAGTTTTTTATTATGTGTTTTACAGAGTAATATATGTTTACATATCTGTTGTGCTGCTGCAAGTAAGAATGGAATTGTTCCGTTTCGGGAAATATGACAATAAAACATTCTTGACACTTGACTCTTGAATCTTTCAATCAATCAATCAATCCACAAAAAGGACATAGCATTTTCTATATCTTCAAGATAGATACAAAAAGCTGGAGTAACTCAGCGGAACAGGCAGCATCTCTGGAGAGGAGGAATGGGTTACGTTTTCTGGTCGAGACCCTTCTTCAGACTGGCTATGTCTTGTCTGAAGCATCCCATATTGTCCACAAGGTGGAGGCAAATCCCTATATATTTCTCTTAACATCTCTGCTGGTTTAAGTTTGTTACTCTTCAGATTGTAAACCAATTACATTTATCCTCGGTAAACTCTCACCAGAGAATAAGGGGAAACAAATGTTAATTTATTACAATGAGCAGGACAAAATACCAATACACCTACATTATAATCATGCTTCATCATTTTAAATCCTTCGATTCAATAATCCCAATGTAAATTCGATCATTATTATTTATTTAAATGATTCATAGAAACATAGAAACATAGAAAATAGGTGCAGGAGGAGGCCATTCGGCCCTTCGAGCCAGCACTGCCATTCATTGTGATCATGGCTGATCGTCCGCTATCAATAACCCATGCCTGCCTTCTCCCCATATCCCTTGACTCCACTAGCCCCGAGAGCTCTATCCAACTCTCTCTTAAATCCATCCAGTGATTTGGCCTCCACTGCCCTCTGTGGCTTGGAATTCCATAAATTCACAATTCTCTGGGTGAAAAAGTATTTTCTCACCTCAGTTTTAAATGACCTCCCTTTTATTCTAAGAGACTATTCGTCCTAGGATCTCAAGTTAAGGGAATTCTCGTTTACTGACATGAATTACACAGTGACCACTGAATGTTTTTTGTGAAGTTAACTCACAGGTATAGTGAGGTTTCTGAAAATTCATGAGGAGCTTCATGTGCCATTGGAGGTTCAAGCAGAGAAAGATAAGCATACGGATCACCTACCTACCTTTGATCATGGCGCTGAACACAGCTTCAGTCATGTTACCGCCAGCCCTGTCAAAGTCGCATAGTCTTCCTCACAAACATCCAGTGACCAGATTGGGAAGACTGTCCCACAGACTGATATAGTCCTAAAGTTAAAGTCAATTTTATTCGTCACATACACCGAAGGTGCAGTGAAATGAATTTGCCAGCAGCGATACACTTAAAAAGAACACACAAAACACAATAAGATTTATCACAAACATCCACCACAGCGTTCTTCACTGGGGTGGAACGCAACAAAGTTCAGCCAGTCCTCCTCCTTAGTTCACCCGTGGTCGGACCATAAACCCTCCGTAGTCGCTGCTAAGGACGGCCCGATGTACAGGCCCCCTCGTCGGGATGATCAAAACTCTTATTCATACATTATGGATAATGTGCCAAACTCCCCTGTCACAATCCCAGGGTATGCCTAGTCTCACCAGAAAGACAGAACCATAGGTGGAAAAGAGTAGTGTTTGGGCCTCTCAACATTGACCAGACCCCATCCATCAGGTCAAACATGGGCAAAGAAGCCATCTCGTGATTAACATCTACCATCCTTGCCCAGCTGATGACTCAGTGTTCACCCTTGCTTACTGACTGAGTGGATTTGGTTCTAAATAAGATAACGTCAACAGGAAGGACTGTTCATGAATCAGCCCTTAGAATGATGTTGTGCGGAGGCCTGCTCTGTACTTGCAGTGTTGCTCCCTGACTATCCAGAACTACTCAACTGTTGTCCACCTGCTTCACCCCAGCCCTAATGTTCAACTTCCTTGCTTCCAGGGCTCTATCACCACTGCTTACTTCCGTCCTGATTGTTCAGAGTCCATCTTTTTCTACCTGCATCTGACTTTTTTTACTATCACCTGACCTACCTCCATCCATATGAGAGGAATAGATCGGATAGATGTACAGAGTCTCTTGCCCAGACTAGGATTGAGGACCAGGAGACATGGGTTTAAGGTGAAGTGGAAAAGATTTAAGTCAAGTCAAGTCAAGTCAATTTTATTTCTATAGCACATTTAAAAACAACTCTCGTTGAACAAAGTGCTTTACATCAGTGCAGGTACGTGCTACATACGATGGTGCACAGATCTAACAATACATACATAAACTGTTTACAGCACTCCCTCAGAGGACCTCAAGAAACGCTTGTGAGTAGAAATAGGTTTTAAGTCTAGACTTAAAGGAGTTGATGGAGGGGGCAGTTCTGATGAGAAGAGGGATGCTGTTCCACAGTCTAGGTGCTGCAACGGCAAAAGCGCGGTCGCCCCTGAGCTTAAACCTGGACCGCGGGATAGTCAGTAGCCCCAAGTCAGCCAACCTGAGGGACCTGGAAGGGTAGGAATCTGAGGGGTAACTTTTTCACACAAAGGGTGGTGAGTGTATGGAACAGGCTGCCAGAGAAGGTAGTTGAGGCTGGGACTATCCCAACGTTTAAGAAACTGTTAGTCAGGTACATGGATAGAACAGATAGGTTTGGAGGGATATGGACCAAACACGGGCAGGTGGGACTAGTATAGCTGGGACATGTTGGCCGCTGTGGGAAAGTTAGGCTGAAGGGCTTGTTTCCATGCTGTATCACTCTATGACTTCATGACTCTATAATATGCTTTCCACTCTGTCTTTCTCACCGTCTCTGACAGTTTCTCTTTATCTCTCGTCCTCCCACTCTTTCTCCATCTCACTGTCTCCCTTTACTCACTTTTAGTGTTTTACAATCTCACTCTGTCTTCGTATCTTGATCTTGCTTTTCATGTCATTTTCTCTGTTAGTAACTGACCCTTTCTCTGAAGAAGGGTGTCTGAAGAAGGGTCTCGACCCGAAACGTCGCCTATTTCCTTCACTCCATAGATGCTGCCCCACCTGCTGAGTTTCTCCAGCATTTTTGTCGACCCTTTCTTTCTTGTGTTTATCTTTATTCCTCTGATAGACACACGAGATAGGTGACATTTCAGGTATGACAATCAGTCTGTCCACATTCTCCAGAGATGCTGCCTGACCCACTGAGTTACTCCAGCACATTGTGTCTTTTTTGATCAACTAGCTTCTGCAGTTCCTTGTATCTACTGTATATCATTAACAGTACTATGCATAAAACCAGCAACACTGAATATATAGGGCAACACTAAGAATATATTAAGAGTTTCCCATTATTTTCTTTTGTATATATTTTTTATTATGAATAAAGTTTCTTTCTGAAAGAAAAATCATTCTCTAATTCACTCAGTGTATATTACTCACTAACACTCTGACATTTGCTGCCTATTATTTCTTCCACTCTCTCTTGCAGTCCATCTACCTCCAGATCTATATCTTTGTCTTCTCCGTCTCTCAGTCTGTTTTTCTACCTGTCTATCCCTCACCTTTTATCTCTCTCTGTTTTTCTCTCTCTCTCTCGGTTTCTGGCTTCCTCCCTCCTCTATCTCTATCCCATTGTCTTTCTCACTACAGTATATTTGTCTGCCTCCATCTCTGTTTATTCTGGTGCAAGTCGTGAAATGCCATTTCCAACAGTGGCCTACTTTGCTCCTCCCTCTCACACATTCCAACACCTTGCCAACAATTTGGGTCTGCCACTGTGTGTGCGTTTAACTGGATGAATGTTGATTCACGATGCCTGCGGATTCACGGGCCGTCCTGTTCAAGTCCAAGCTTCTGAACAGATTACAGTCCTTAATAGGATCAGACTATCAACGAGGACTGATCACAAATGAAGCCTTAATTCCTTAATTAAACAATGTGAGATGAATCATTTATGGCCCACTTCCATTTCCAGTCTGTCGCCATTCACTTGTTCATTCAATGTCGGTGGTGCTCTGAATGTCTCATCTCTTTCACACACACACACTTTTTCTCTCTCTCTTCATTGTTCTGTTTGTTCATTCATATGGCAATCAAGCACAAAGCGTTGATGGAACTCACTGGGTCAGGTCAGGGAGCATCTCTGGAGAACATGGATAGCCGATGTTTCGGGTTGGGTCAGAAGTGTCGCAACCCAAAGTTTTGCCTATCCATGTTCTGCACAGATACTGCCTGAGCCGCTGAGTTACACCAGCCCTTTGTGTCTTTTTTTGTAAATCAGTACCTGAAGTTTCTGGTGTCTTTGTCTGGCAATTAAACCCTCTTGACTCTCTTTATCTCTCTCCCCCTCTCTCTGCCTCTCTTTCTCTCTCTAATCCCCCTGTTTTCCCACCTCTGTCCCTCACGCCACCTCTGTGACTCTCTCTTTCTCATTCTCTTTCTCCCCCTCTCTTTGTGTACCTAGAAATTGGATTTATTGGGATTTCTTTCTCATGTACTAATTGTGCATTAAATTGTGCATGGCTCAGATTGGGCCACCAATCATTTCCAGATGAAATTGGGCTCAGAAGGAAATTGTCTGAGTAATTCCCCTCAAACGTATTTGACAACTCTCTTGCAACAGTCGCAGTTTGGGTTTATGACAGATTGCACACCGCATGTTTGCTTCCTTATCAACATGATTCAGAGCTTTTGGGTTGACCTGTAGTCTCAGAGTGCATCACATCGAGATTGCCAATAATGAAAGGTTCCCATTCTCACACCGATGCCTTACATGCTGCATCTGTCAACCCCTGATTTCAATATTTGGGAGATTTGAAAATTCATGGCTCGTTGAAGATGCAAAAGATGTGCGGGTTTGTAAATTGCCCCTACTGTGTTGGGAGTGCTGGAGTATAGGGAAAGTGGGATAATGTAGAGCTAGTATAGATTGTCGGTCGACATGGACTAAGTGGGCCAAAGGGCCTGTTTCCATGCTGTGCCTCTGTACTAAAGTAAAACTAAACTTTACTGCTCTCAGATCCTAATACAATCAGCAACAGTTAATATAAATGGAAGTTTCCCCAGACAGATGCTTATACAGTTTATACTGTTTACAAAGCCCTTTACGGGCTTGCCCCCACCTACATCAAAAGTCTGCTTACCCACCACACCACCTCCAGGTCCCTCAGATCAGCTTACTTGGGGTTACTGAACATCCCGCGGTCTAGGCATAAGCTCAGGGGCGATCGTGCCTTTGCGGCTGCAGCTCCTAGACTGTGGAACAGCATCCCTCTTCCTATCAGAACTGCCCCCTCCATCAACTCTTTTAAGTCGAGACTTAAAACTAATCTTTACTCTCAAGCCTCTCTTGACGTCCTCTGAGGGAGAGCTATATGTATGTGTTTATGTATGTACTTAATCTATGAACCACTGTTATATAACGTTAGTACCTCCACCAATGTAAAGCACTTTGGTCAACGAGAGTTGTTTTTTAAATGTGCTATAGAAATAAAAGTGACTTGCTTGACTTGACAGTATATCATTGCTGTTGGCCATGGCAGATTTCACCTTCCTCTCGATGCTCTGCAGCTCCCTGAGCTGTTTACTGGATTCACTATTCACAGTGCAGTTGAGCCTCACCCTGAACCATTCCCACTTCCTCCTTCACAATCTAATACTTTCAGTAAGTCAAACAAAGTCAAAGTCAAACAAACTTTATTGTCATTTAGAAATACGCAGTTTCAAACGAAATTCCGTTGCAGTATCAACGCTGTAAAAGTTCTTATCTCACTCCATAGGTGTGCTTAGTGAAGATTGACACAAAATCAAAGTCAAGGCAAAAGAGTTTATTGTTATGTGTCCCTGACAGGACAATGAAATTCTTTCTTTGCATAGCACAACATAACATAGTAGGCATTGACTACAATTATATACGTAAATACACACATGAATGAATAAATTAATAAAATGCAAATAACAGATGGAGGGATATTAATGTTCAGAGTTTTGTCCGAGCCAAGTTTAATAGCCTGACGGCTGTGGGGAAGTAGCTATTCCTGAACCGGGTCATTGCAGTCCTCAGGCTCCTGTACTAGAATAACTGTAACTCAATGGGTCAGGCAGCATCTCTGGAGAATAGGAATAGGGGTTTAGTGGCTTGTTAACTTCTAACAAAGTACATAGCAAAACTTATAAGCTTCCACTCAAAATTTGGGAGTCCTGTGTAGTTTATTCAAGGTTTCTACTCTGGAACTTCATACAAGTATCCCAGAGAACTATTAGTCATCTGAAACATATTTTAAAGGGGTGACAGACTGAAAGTAACGAGCACTCATAATTTCACTCGCATTCACTGTCGGTATTGTTTATGAACATGTCCCCACACTGAAGCAGAACAGCAAGTGTGGGGGAAAGAGAGGAGATACGTTGACAAGGCAATGTAAGGGAAAAGAGGCGATAAACTACAAAACACTGTTCTGGTGACATTAACAGGCAACACATTCTAACGTGAAAGGAAGTCTGAGCAGGAAAAGGAAGTGCCGTTACTGTTGAGATGAAGGAGAGGTTGCAGCCAATTACACACAACAGCACCTCACATAAAAACAACGTGATGGACAACAAGGAACTGCAGATGCCGGTTTATAAAAAAAGACACAAAGTGCCGGAGAAACTCAGCAGGTCAGGAAACATCTCTGGAGAACATGGATAGGCGACGTTTTGGGTAGGGACACTTCTTCAGTCCGAGTTACTCCAGCACTTTGTGTTTTTTTGTAGGATGGATGATAAGGTAATTTATTTTCATGATGTTCGCACGGGTTCAGTGTTATCCCACTTGATCAGCTACTCCCGGCCCCATAGCAGAAGCATCCACGTCGCGGGGCTGGAAACTGGAACTATCCCGAGCTCATTCTGCTATCACCATCATCTATTGCCACAAGTGATGATTCCCACTGATTGTCACCGGAAGCTTGCGTCCTTTTCGGGAGGGACGATGACAGCGAGGCCAACATTTGTAACAAGATGGACACGAAAAGAAGAAGAGAAGCTACTCCCTACATGCTAGGGGTTACCTCTATCGAGGCCAATTCATCGGCAACTAGCGGCACAGTGGCGCAGCGGTAGAGTCAGAGACAGAGACCCGGGTTCGATCCTGACTACGGGTGCTGTCTGTATGGAGTTTGTATGTTCTCCCTGTGACCATGTGGGTATTCTCTGGGTGTTCCGGTCTCCTCCCACATCACAAAGACATGCAGGTTTGTATGTTAATTGGCTACTGTAAATTGTCTCTGGCGTGTAGGATAGATTGCTGGTCAGCGCAGACCCGTTGGGCCAAAGTGCCTGTTTCTCTAAAACTGTATATCTAAAACTAAAATCTAAAACTACAAACCCACGTGTCTCCTTTGAGGGTACACAAAGAGCTGGAGAAACTCAGTGGGTGCAGCAGCATCTAAGGAGCGAAGGAGATAGGCGACGTTTCGGGCCGAAACCCTTCTTCAGTCTCCTTTGTGACGTGGGAGGAACTGGAAGGAAACCCAGGCGGTCACAGGGTCAAAGTGCAAACTTCACACAGACAACAACCGAGGCTAGGACAGAACCTGGGTCTCTGGCACTGTGAGGCAGCAACTCTACCAGCTGTACTGCCCTGTGATCTCCAGTGTCCATAACCTTCCGAGGTTAGAGAATTCCAGATGTTCACTAGAGATGAATGCCTGCTTCTGCAATTAACTCTGGATTTCCCTACCAAAGAAGATAGATTCTCTCTCCATCCATCCTCTCCAATCCAACAATCATTTTAAATCCTCAAATCAACCACTAGTGTTGTAAGCACAAGGGATCTGATCTAGTTTATGTAACCTGTCTACAATCTGTTTTTTTGTTTTATGACTGTTTGCAGATCAATCTCTCTCCTGGGATAAATAAAGTTCTATCGTACAAAACATAACATGCTGGACACTGAAGAACACACATACAGTACTTCCCCCAAACAAAAGCCCAGGGCATTCAATGCAGTGGAGTTATTTTTGGTGTGACTCAGTTCCTAGCTCTACTCTGAAGACACGAATGGTGAGCAAGTTTACTTACTAGGAGTCAGTACTAGTCAATGCAATGTATGCGCAAAGTTTGTATTCTAAAGCACACAACACCAGGAATCTAACAGATCACCAAGAGACAATAGACGATAGACAATAGGTGCAGGAGTAGGTCATTCGGCCCTTCGAGCCAGCACCGCCATTCAATGTGACCATGGCTGATCATCCCCAATCAGTACCCCGTTCCTGCTTTTTCCCCATATCCCCTGACTCCGCTATCTTTAAGAGCCCGATCCAGCTCTCTCTTGAAAGCATCCAGAGAACCTGCCTCCACCGCCCTCTGAGGCAGAGAATTCCACACACTCACAACTCTCTGTGAGAAAAAGTGTTTCCTCATCTCTGTTCTAAATGGCTTACCCCTTATTCTTAAACTGTGGCCCATGGTTCTGGACTCCCCCCAACATCGGGAACATGTTTCCTGCCTCCAGCGTGTCCAAACCCTTAACAATCTTGGAGGTATGGGGAACTGCTAAAACATATGCATCTTATTAATTCTATCCCCCCCCCATATGCCATACATTTGCCACGTGTTTACAAATTCTGTAGCCAACACGGACAACACAAGTGCCTCCGTCAATTGCCAGCCTGCATACAATCCAATCAATTTAAAGAACATAAAGTGGAAATGTATAAGTAAATGTGCAGTGACATTCAAAAAAATAAACCATCTTCTCAGTAAAGGAAGGTCAAAAACAAACAAACGGCTTCTAAGTACGATAGCATGTGTAAACAAGGGTGCTGAAGTGTTTATTGGGCCTCTGGCTCTGATTTTGCTCTGCTCTGCGCCACACATTGTGAGGAAGTGTTGAAGTGTGTGCGGGGTGAGGGGGAGGGGGAGGGGAAGAAGCAGGAGTCACCGTTAAAATGTGACACATGGCAGCTCGTGCCCCAAATAACCAGTGAGGTGGGGAAAACAAAACTGAAAGGGAATTACTGACAGCAAAGTGCAGGTAGAAACTTAAACCGAGGTAGAAAGACGTTAAAGAGAAACCTGTAAAAAAAACAAGGGGCAAAGACAGGCAAAGCTCAGGGAGAAACCTGGGGGAAAGAAAAGGTAGTTACTGTCTGTGGCAATATTCAACAATTAGGTATAATATAAAATACTGACCAAAATATTCTCCTAGTCAATCAGATCGCATAATTATATTCTGTGTAACAATGGTATCTGATGGTGTATCTTTGAAGCACAGGTCTGGCAGTCGCTACAAGATCTTCGGTGTAAACCATTCAATTCACTTTACTTCTCACATAGAATTAACACCAATTGCGTGTATGCGTATGTGTGTATTTTTTTCTCTCATTTATTAAATTGTTTACAGAGTACTAGGTTTACATATTCCGTTGTGCCGCTGCAAGTAAGAATTTCATTGTTCTGGGACATGTGACAATAAAACGTTCTTGACTCCTGTGACCCTGTGACCATGTGGATATGTTTGCCCAGACTAGAGAGTAATTCTCAATATGCATTTCCCTGTGAATGTCCGAATGTAACTGTATGAACATATCCTCAGTAACCGTGCGTGAATATGTGAGTAATTGTGAGTACACTTTTCTCTCTGGATGTGTAATTGATTCTATCTATAGCGTAGTATAGCTATATAGGTAGCATGTTGTCCAATTGTGTTCCATGTAGCACCGATGTTCTAGGGAAACGCTATCTCATTGCACTGTGTACCGTGTATATGGCTGTAACGGCAATAAACCCTCTTGAATCTTGAATCTTGAATCTGTACGTAAGCCTGTGAATGTATCTGTCCTGTGACTGTGTGGCGCGTCTGTCTCTATATGTTAGGGTATGAACAGGTCTGCCCCCACCTCATGTAATGGTTTATTTGTGGGTCATCGACCCTTCTGTGTGAGTGCGCCAGTGTGTCTGTCCCCACATGTCAACTATCCCGGTGACAATGCATGACTACAGGGATACCTCTGACCGGTGGTGAAAGTGCATGATCGTGTCCATTCCAGTGTATCTGGGGCTAAGCTGTCGATGGGTCAATGAGTCTGGCTGGGTGTGAATGGGGTTTGGCCCGAGCTCTGGGTGATGCTGAAGTGTGTGGAGCGAAGGTGTAAAACCATCAGTAGCTGACACCAGCTGCCAGAATGCCTCCTGGTGCCCAGTTGCTAGGTGTTGTGAGCACGTGTGGGTATGGGACACGGTGGGGTGAAGAAGGGCTGAGAGGAACAAGTGTGTGTTGTTTGTGAACAGAGTTTGGGGCTGCATGCCAAGATTAGTTTGAGACAATTTAATAAAATCATATTGCCCCAATATGTAAAATGTACATTGGGATCCATTCAGATGTCTAAATGATTTTTATGGGAGTGTTGGCAAACAAAATTTGACACTGAGCCACATGAAATGATCAATGGTTAAAAACCTTAGTCAAAAAAATTGATTTCACAGAGCAAAATCAAACAGCTGGAGGAACTCAATGAGTCAAGCAGTATCTGTGGAGCAACGTGGATAGAAAATGCCTTCGGTTGAGATCCATCTTCAGTCCGATGGAGTGGAGAGGAGATAGCAGGTAGAAAGAGTTGAGGGGAAGGGGTGATGCAAGAGCTAGTGATCAGCAGATCCAGGTGGGAACTTTAGAGGGAAATTGGAAAGACAGAGCCTGATCAGGGATAATAAACACAGGAAGATTCTGCCTCACTAATTTAATTGAGTTTTTTGAGGAGGTAACTAAGAAAATAGATGAGGATGTTATTCATTGACTAAATGAACCTAGGTAAGGCATTTGACAAGACCTAAAAGGTGCGCTGGTCCAGAAGATAAATAGGATTCAGGGTGACCTGTCAAATTGGATCCAAAATTCACTTTGAGTTTGAGTTTAGCTTATTGTCACATGTACCAAGGTACAGTGAAAAGCTTTTATTGCGTGCTAACCAGTCAGTGGAAAGACATTACATGATTACCATCTGCCTGCTCTGCCTGTGCACAGAATAAGATTCCCTCTAGTCTCCTTCACCCCCTGCCTGTTCCCCGCCGTCCCTGGTCCCCCTGGTCCCGCTTCCAGGTACAGACACAGGTGAATCGCCACCAGACCCCTGCCCCTTGCTTTCGCGCTGGTCAAAGGGCATGGCTGTCCACCCAAGATCTCCCCTCCGCGTTGAGTCCCGTAAGTTGGCACCCCGGTTTATCGGTCCGTTCTCATTCACAAGATCATTAACCTCTCTTGGACTGCCCCGGTCTATGCGTATTTGCCCCACCTTCCACGTATCCCGGGTTAAGCCTGTGTCCTCCAGCTCCCTGTCTCCCGCTCCTGTGCTACCTCCGCCAACCCGCATCATTGACGGTGGCCCGGTGTACACGGTGAAGCAACTGCTGAAGTCCAGGCGGTGTGGCAGAGGGATCCAGTACCTGGTTGACTGGGAGGGCTACGGTCCAGAGGAGAGGGGCTGGATTCCTGCCCGTGACATCCTGGACCCCTCCCTGATCCATCATCAGCTGTACCCGAACCAATCAATGCCATGAGGCGTCTGTGGAAGAAGGGGCTCCTGCCACACTTGCCATACCACTGTACTCCACAATTTCAGATTTGTAATAGAAAAAAATCACATGTGGTTAAAGTGCACATTGTCAGATTTTAATAAAGGCCATTTTTATACATTTTGGTTTCACCATGTAGAAATTACAGCACCGCCATTCAATGTGATCATGGCTGATCATCCACAATCAGTATCATCCACAATGATCCCAAACATACTGCTAAAGCAACAAAGGAGTTTTTCAAAGCTAAAAAATTGTCAATTCTTGAGTGGCCAAGTCAATCGCCCGATCTGAACCCAATTGAGCATGCCTTTTATATGCTGGAGAGAAAACTGAAGGGGACTAGCCCCCAAAACAAGCATATGCGAAAGATGGCTTGTAATACAGGCCTGGCAGAGCATCACCAGAGAAGACACCCAGCAACTGGTGATGTCCATGAATCGCAGACTTCAAGCAGTCATTGCATGCAATATGCAACAAATTACTAAACATGACTACTTTCATTTACATGATATTGCTGTGCCCCAAACATTATGGTGCCCTGAAATGGGAGAACTATGTATAAACACTGCTGTAATTTCTAGATAATGAAACCAAAATGTATAAAAATGGCCTTTAATAAAATCTGAACCACGTGATTTTTTTCTATTACAGATCTCAAATTGTGGTGTACAGAGGCAAATAAATAAATGATGGGTCTTTGTCCCAAACATTATGGACAGGATTGTAAATACCTGAGATCATCACCAATTAGGTGCTGACTAATCAGTTCTGCATTCAAGATTCAAGATTCAATTTAATTGTCACAAGGTTCAGTGAAATTTGTGTTACCATACAGCGATACTAAGTAAAAAAGCAAAAATGCACACAGCACATAAAATAAAGTTTAACATATACATCCACCACAGTGGAATCAACGTTCCTCTCTGTGATGGAAGACAATAAAGTCCAGTCATCTTCCACCTTTGTTCACCCATGGTCGGGGCCTTGAACCCTCCACATCTGCTGTTGCTGACGGTCCGCTGTTCAAGCCCTCTCGTCGGGATGATCGAAACTCTGGGGTCGGGACGAATCCGTACACTCCCGAGTCGGCCGCTTCTTACCGGAGACCGCTGCTTCACGGTGTTAAAGTCCACAGGCCCCGCGGTCGGAGCTCCAACACTGGCGATCCTCGGCAAAAGATCTCAGGCTCCGTGATGGTAAGTCGGTGCCGCACCCGCGGCTTGAAGCTCCGGGCCGGTCTCCAGGAAAGCCCGCACCACTCCACTTTGTAGGCCGCAGGGGGGAGACGGAGATGCGACACAAAGAAAAATCGCATCTCTGTCGAAGTAAGTAACTGAAAAAAGTTTTACCCGATCCCCCACCCCCCACATAAAAAATACCAAGAGATTCTGTCGATTTGATAGCACTTCAGCATTCTGTCAGTTCAATAGCAGTTCAGCATTCTGTCGGGTCGATAGCAGTTCGGAGTGCTGTCGCTTCCTGGTCTATATCCATTGATGAACTGTACACTGCAAGGGCCAGGAAGCGAGCGGGCAAGATCATCTCTGACCCCCCTCACCCTGGCCACAAACTCTTTGAATCACTTCCCTCTGGAAGGCGACTCTGAACTGTCAAAGCTGCCACAGCCAGTCATAAAAACAGCTTTTATCCACGAGTAGTTGCTCTACTCAACAGCCAAAAATGTGTCGTCTCCCTTTGATCTGGTATTTTGTTGGTTCACATGCTTGATCAATGGTGCTTTATCATTAATGTTTTATTATTATTAATGTTTAGTGTTTTCTGAGTCATTCGTAACTCTAATTGTATGTCATTTTGTTACTTGTGGGCGGAGCACCAAGGCAAATTCCTTGTATGTGAATACTTGGCCAATAAACTTACTTACTTATATCTTTCGGTTCCATTCGCGACTGGATTTTGGGTTTTCTTCAATACTTCGCGGTGAGCCTGCATTTGAGTATTTTCCATTTTGGAGCCCTCTGACGTAAATAAGGTGTTGGAGAAGGCTTATGGTATGCGTTTCTTCATAGATTGAGACACAGAGTACCAAAGTTTCAACGTTAGAAAAGACTGATAAGATCACACTTGGGAGTATTGTGTGCAGTTCTGGTCACCACATTGTAGGAATGATTGAATGTGTTGGAGAGAATGCAGATAAGTCAAAATTGTGGAATTTGGAGTAAATTTTGGGGATTTAAACACGATTGCTGTGGTGCTTCAATAGTAGATATTTATCGTAGAAACAATACCAATAAGAAGTGGTGCAACGGTAGAGTTGCTGCCTCATAGCGCCAGAGACTGAAGTTCGATCCTGACTACTGGGGCTGTCTGAGGAGTTTGCACGTTCTCCCCTTTGACCACGCAGGTTTTCTCCGGGTGCTCCAGTTTCCTCCCACATAACAAAATCGTGCAGGTTTGTAGGTTAATTGGCCTCTGTAAATTGCCCCTAGTGTGTAGGATGTGAAAGTGGGAATGCAGAACTAGTGTACGTGAGATCGATGGTGGGCCTGGACTCAGCGGGCCAAGGGGCTTGTTTCCATACTGTATCTCTAAAGTTAAAGCAATAACCTGTCGCTCATTCGCCCAGTGTATGTACTTCATGTTTCCTTTGCAAAGTAAGCATGCAGGTACAGCAGGCAGTGAGGAAAGCGAATGGCATGTTGGCTTTTATAACACGAGGAATCAAATATAGGAGCAAAAAGGTCCTTCTGCAGTTGTACAGAGCCCTATTGAGACCACACCTGGAGTATTGTGTGCAGCTTTGGTCCCCTAATTTGAGGAAGCACATTTTTGCAATTGAGGGAGTGCAGCGTAGGTTTGCAAGGTTAATTCCCGGGATGGCGGAACTCTCATATGCTGAGAGAATGGAGCAGCTGGGCTTGTACACTCTGGAGTTTAGAAGGATGGGAGGATATCTCATTTAAACATATAATATTGTTAAGGGCTTGGACGCGCTAGAGGCAGGAAACATGTTCCCGATGTTGGGGGAGTCCAGAACCAGGGGCCACAGTTTAAGAATAAGGCGTAAGCCATTTAGAACGGAGACGAGGAAACACTTTTTCTCACTGAGAGTGGTGAGTCTGTGGAATTCTCTGCCTCAGTGGGCAGTGGAGGCAGGTTCTCTGGATGCTTTCAAGGGAGAACTAGATAGGGCTCTTAAAGATAGCAGAGTCAGGGGATATGGGGAGAAGGCAGGAACGGGGTACTGATTGGGGATGATCAGCCATGATCACATTGAATGATGGTGCTGGCTCGAATGGCCAAATGGCCTTATCCTGCACCTATTGTCTATTGTCAGTTAAAGGGGGTGATTAACCCTTTGATGGCCATGAGTTGAGGGATTTTTGTTTTCCCTCCCCGCTTTAAATATTGCTGTGTGGTTGCTCTTCTGACGATGTGTACAGTGCCAGGGACTGATATGGTGAGAGGGAAAGATTTAATAAGAACCTGTGGGGCAACTTTTTACTCTATCATTGTGTGTCAATCTTCGGCGGTAGGTGAGGCAGGTACTATATTAACATTTGAAAGACATTTGGACAGGTAGGTGGACAGGAACGGATTAAGAGGGATATGGGCCAAACGCGGGCAGATGGGACTAGTGTAGATAGGCTTCTCGGTTAGTATGGACGACCTGTTTCCGCACTGTATTGCCCTGTTGTGAACACGGGAGCCTCTGTATTGGGGGTTACACAAAAAGCTGGAGAAACTCAGCGGGTGCAGCAGCTTCTAAGGAGCGAAGGAGATAGGCGACGTTTCGGGTCGAGACCCTTCTTCAGCCTCTGTCTTGGGACGGATCCCGAGTTTTGTCGCATTGCTGGAGTTTGGCGCTGGCCGGGCTGTGAAGATCACGCGTTGGCGAGGGGCCGTGTGTGTGCAAGCGAGATTAAAGTAAACACACACACTCCACACGGCCAGTTTTCCCAATCAAGATATGAACACGAAAGCACGTGTCAACGGAGGGCCAAATTGTCCGGGGACGTGTGAGAGGGTCAGACTGTCAGATGTGACACGTCCCCACATCATGCGCCCTTCCTCCCCACCAACACAGGCAATGTGTGAAACTCTCTCACTCAACGCCGTCTCCGTTCCACATGGTCCCTGTCGGAATCCGCCACACTTTTCCGGCATTCCAACACTACCTATATATTATCCGCACTTTTACAGCGCACTCTTTCACAATTGGAGGGATTTTATAACGACTAACAGAAAATCAGATAAATATTTAAGGAAAAGAAAAGCCTCACAGGCCAATCGGTAAACAACTTCCCTTTTGAAGATTCTGATCAAATTCCATACAAGGGGGTGCACAGACGCGATGGGTCAAATGACCCATCCTCCTCCGGTGCTGCACGCTTGAATCCACTGTATTTTGTCCTCTGCTCAGTCCGCCTTATTGGAACATGTCACATGTTGTTCTCCCTTGTCTCCATTTAATTTGTCCTATCTCGTGTCCATTTCCACCCTCTCAAACCATCTTCTCTTAATCTTCACAAATTCACTCACACCCATCCTGCAATTAACACCCCAGTACAATCCCAAGGAAGTGTTATGCAGAATGGAGATCTTTGAGATGTGACATTAAATCATGTCTGGTCTGGGCTCTTAAGTGGAATGAAAAGGTCCACAACTCAGAGGCACAGCTGAAAGAGTTCTCTCCTCTCCGGCTCAGTTCCTGTGGGCTGGTAGCCAATTTTTTAAGAAAAATGGACTCCTTGAAAAAAAGACTCCTCTTTTTAAGAAAGGAGGGAGAAAGAAAATGGGTAATTATAGACCAGTTAGCCTTACATCAGTAGTGGGGAGGATGCTTCACTGCTATAACTAGTGTGAATGATGGGTGATCGATGGCCTGTGTGAACCTGGTGGGCTAAAGGGCCTGTTACTATGTTGTATCTCTCAACTAAGCCAAACACAACATTGTTTGAGAAAAAGGAGGGTAGGTATCTTCCATGCTATTGGCAATATTTACACCTCGGCCAAATATTACTAGAGCAAATTTTCTAGTTATTAATGCCTGTTCATTATCTGTTTACGGGATCTTGTTGTTTGCAAATCAGTTGTTGTGTTTCCTACATTACCTCAGTGAGTACAGTTTTTGAGGAAGCTGTCAAGGGGAATAAGCCCACAGTCACTATGATTTGAGCATAGGCACAAAATGCTGGAGTAACAGCGGGAGAGGCAGCATCTCTGGATGGAAGGAATGGGTGACGTTTCAGGTCGAGGGTCTCGATCCCTCTATCTAGAGATGCTGCCTGTTCCTCTGAGTTACTCCAGCATTTTGTGTCTATCTTCGGTGTAAACCAGCATCTGCAGTTCCCTCCCTACACAGCTCACAAGATCAATGGCCCCAATGTCAGGTGAGAGATTGCCAAATAAGATCTTCTATAGAGAGATAGTTTAGTTTAATTTTGTTTTAGTTTTTGTAAAAGAAATAGCACTGCAGGAGGGAAGCAGTAGTGTTTCATGGACTCCAACCATTCTTGAAGCAATTTAAGGACTAGATAGCTTGAGTGGCTGGAAATAGATTCAACAGATGTGGCAAATTTGACTGGGGAGAATCGATCCAGTTAAGCCTCATCCATAAAGTAGAATACAGTATCTGCTGTTCATCATGGCACCCAAATCATGCCTTTGTGTACTGACCATTACAATTTTTTTAAATTTTGAAAGAAAATGTATTAAATTTATTAAGAAGCTTGCTTGACTCAACCATTGAAATGATGGAATTCTTCAGTCATTTTCAATGAATTTTAATGAGATTACTCACAAATAGAGGAAGAATATACATTCATTAAAATGCTTATTTTTTCATGCCAAATGTAGTTTCAGCTGTTTTAATGAAACCATACTCCAGCTTACCATTCTTAAATATTGTAAAGTATGAAATCCTCTAAGGGAAATAACAAAAATGATACAATTACAGATCGCCTGGTTGTGCTACTCCATGGGATGTTTAACATTCATGATTGTGCAAGTTTTAGCAAACATTTGGAATGTGATTTAATTCTGGCAATTTAAGCACATGTTTGTAGCAAATTGTCAACTGTTGCCAAAGCAGAGATGTTACCATCCTATCGTTCTCCTCACCCATGGTTAACAATTGTCACTGTGTTTTTAGATACCGTTCGAAGCTGATCTAACTAAACAAAGCTCCTCTCCAACTGCTAAATGTTCCACATTCGCAGCCTGCCTTTCTGCCCTTACGATAAGGTGATGGCACTTCAGTGTGAAGTCCTGGCCTTCACTGTTACGTGCTGATGTTGGGAAGTGTGTGAAAGTGTGTGGGGGTGTGACAGTCTGGAGTCAGGGGGCCTCTGTGTTGACGGCACACTGTTTAGCCTGACACCCTCCCTCTTGCTGTGGTGCCTCCACTAGAGGTGTTGAAAACCTGGAGCAGTGGCCCATACCCAACATATGGCCCTCCCACCCCCCTCCTCCTGTGTTGACACAAGCAGGTCACCCTTCAGATTAATTCCAAGGGGAATTCCTGAGCCCAGAGCCTATCTGCTTGCAAGGAGAAGTCGGGTAAGAGGAGTTGGTGGCGGCAGAGTATAAAAAGAGCAGCAGGCAGAATAAAGGGACACAGTCAACTTTGACTAAAACGGCAGCAGGCAGCTCTTGAGTGTGGAGGCAACAGAAAGAACGCTCAGAAATGAACGGGTGCACAGAGAGAGGACCCAGAGTCCCGGTCTATCCCTGCGTGTATTGTCTACACAGAGTTTGTGCTGATCATTTGCCAGCAGACGGAAGGTAAGATTCTCATTGCTATCAATGTCAAGCTGAAAATTATCTTGTGTGCAATGAAAATATGCCTGGGTAGGTTTGAAACTGCCAATCATACCTCAAAGTTAAGTTGGCATTATTGCTTTAAGAAATAAATGCTCCTGTAATATTTTCTTCCTGCTGTTGTTACATGTGGGCAGTGCTGACCATTGAATAATTTGATGTTTACACAAAAAGCTGGAGAAACTCAGCGGGTGCAGCAGCATCTAAGGAGCGAAGGAGATAGGCGACGTTTCGGGTCGAGACCCTTCTTCCTCGTTTCGGGTCGAGACCCTTCTTCCATAATTTGATGTGTTCAGTAAAGCGTACCAAGTGCCGTTCCCCAGGAAGCCGTACCTACGATATATATTAGGTGACTTGGATTAGGTAATAGAGTTCTAAGTTATAGATAGCTCAAAGTTAGCAGGCACAGTAACATGTGTGGATGTGACAAGGCGAGGGGAGTGTACTAAACTGTAGCAAATTGAATTCAAGGAAAGGGATTGTGTGGAAAAAAGCCTTGTAAAATATTTATTTTGAACAATGAACAAAGTGCTGGAGGAGCTCAGCAGGTCAGACAACATCTTGAAGGGTGTAGGAAGGAACTGCAGATGGTGGTTTAAACTGAAGATTGACACCAAAAGGAGTAACTCAGCGGGTCAGGCAGCATCTCTGGAGAAAAGGAATAGATGACGTTTCGGGTCGAAACCCTTTTTCTGAAGAAGGGTCTAAACCTGAAACGTCACCTATTCTCCAGAGATGCTGCCTGACCCGCTGAGTTACTCCAGCTTTTTGTGTCTAACATCTTGAAGGGAATGGACAGACGACGTTTCGGGTTTGGGATCCGTCTTCAGCCTGATGGGAGTGGAGCAGGAAGCTGAAATAGAGAGGTGAGGGAAGGGCAAAGCCTGGCAAGGAGTTGTGCAGGTGAATGGGGGAGTGATGGGCAGAGGAGTGACAATAAGTGACAAAGGCTAGAGATGGAAAGGGAGTCAGATAAGTGAAGAAGAGGGGAAGTGAAATATATAGCCTGAGGAAGGGATTTGGGCGGAACAGGGCAAGGGAGGAAAAGGGAGTCGGGGGGTTAAAAGAATATGGGACTCGGAGATGGGAGTTAAATGTGCAGAGGAGGGGCAAGGAGTAGGGTGACCAGCTGGCGGGAGATGGTGGGAGAGATATGTGCGCACCAAGGTGGGGGGGAGTTTACTTGAAATTGGAGGATTCAACATTCATACCATTGGGATCATATTCTGCTTAAGTAGCAACTCAACAGTATGAACTTTGAATTCACCAACCCTACCAAAACATGGTCAGTCTATTCCCAATGCAGATGCTACCTGGCGCACTGAGTACCTCCAGCACTTTGTGTTTTGATCAAGATTCCAGCATTTGTAGGCTTTTGTGTCTCCAAAATATTTTTCACCCTGAGACTGAGTGGGGTTTCTCCAGGTGCTCCTGCTTCCTCCCACATCCCAAATATGTGCAGGTTTGTAGGTTAATAGACTTTTGTAAATTGTCCCTAGTGTGTTGGATGCAAAATTGGGATAACATGCAACCCGTGTAAGGGAGGTCAATGGTCAGTGTGAACTTGGTGGGCCAAAGCTCCTGCGCCACGCTCTATCTCCACACTAAAACTAATAACGTAATACATGCTTAAAACTAGACCTACATATCTCATGTGTGAAAGCAGGAAGCACTGTTTAATGAAAGGACGGGGGGAGATTTCGGATTCAGTCCTCCAAATAGCTGGATGTTAGTTGCTTTCAATACTGAAATTGGTAGATGTTGGGTATATGACGGTGTCAAAGGGGGTGAAGCAAATGTATCCAAGCCAGGGTGTGACCGAATTAAGTTAAGTGGCTGAAAAACTACTGCTGATCCTATAAACCTACTTACCAATGGGCTAGAATTCCACCCTCCGAGGTGAACGATGTAAGTATGGAAATACAAGAAACTGCAGATACTGAAATCTTGAGCACAAAACAAAGTGCTGGAGAATCCCACTGAGTTTCTCCAGAACTTTGTTCTTTTGTGATAGGAATACCTCATTGACAAAATAAGTGCCCACCCTGTATCTGAGCAATGCAAACTCGTTCTGACATTTTTTAGATAGGCATAAGATTATACTTAGACTTTTATAACCACTTCTTACCCTGTCTGTCTTGTTGATATTGACAGAGCTGCTGATGTCTGGAGACCATGGCAAATCACACCCAAAGATATTGAACGAGAACAACAAAGACAAATGGAAAATGTAAGTCTCCTCAAATAAAACATTTCTTTCTCCTGCTGTTAGTCAAAGGAACAACCCTGGGTTAATTGGAAACATGAAAGACTGCAGGTGCTGTGACCTAGACCAGAAATCAATCTGCTGGACGAACTCAGTGGATCAGGCAGCATTTCCAGTTTCCTCTCACATCCCAAAGATGTGCGGGTCTGTCGGGTTAATTGGCCTCTGTAAATTGCCCCTCATATGTAGGGTGTGAATGCGGAAGTGTTATAATATGGAACAATATGAATGGCTGATCGACAGTCAGCATGAACCCAATGGGCCGAAGGGCCTGTTTCCATTCTGTGCCTTTCAAGCACTCTATTCAATCAATGTGAGGTGGCAAGGGGTTGGTCCAGACCCATGCAGTCCTGGAGCAGTTTGTCGATGTAAAACATGCGTTTGCTGCTACAGATGATGCTTGAGTTCCTCCAGCAGTTTGTTTGTGCTCCTGCATCTTCACCAGTGTGTGTTCTCCTTCCTCGTGCTCAGCTACATTTACTCCTCACCTAATTATCAAACAATGCTGAGTTTGGACATTGAGTATCAGCAGAATATTTTACCATTCCTCTTACTGAGGAGGTCATTTACTGACAGAAATGAATGATCGGGGGTCGGGTGCAGGAACTGCTATTTTGTGATGTTAGTTATATTTCACAAAGCAGCCCACAGTGGGCATCATCGGGCATGAGATCCAAACGCACTGCACCTCAACAGCAAATGGATGGGAGAAAACTGTGCTCCCTTTCCTCCTTCAACATGCCCACAATTTCAAACACATCATGAAATATGACTGCCATGTGTACTCATGCAAGCAGAGATCATGCATTTTAGGAGATACCTCGTTGCGCTGGTCTTTATGAGTCTATATTGGCCTTTCCAGATGTGCAATAGCTCTGCATGAATGTGCAGTTTGTTACTTCTGTATGATATCTACAGGATTGTACAATGCCATTTAAGAGTATGCAGTAGCCTGTGTAACTGTGTGATCCCGTTTTTAAACAAATGATGCCCGGCATGGGTGTGATGCACCATGAAAGTGCGCAAAACTCAGATCGGCACCTCCGCAGTGCCAGGACCAAGGTGTATGTAGGACACTGAACCAAAGTTGAAAAATTGTGGTATTTATTCCAGCCCCAACCACAGAGTGTGGTAGGCACATGGAATGAATTGCCAGAGGGGATCAGTCGCCCTGGTCTCAATTTAAAAGTAAATTGGACAGGTACAAGGATAGGAAAGGGTTAGAGGGATATGGGCCTAACACAGGCATTTGGAACCAGTGTAAATGGGTCGGTATGTAGATCTTGGTCGGCTGGGGCAAGTTGGGTCAATGGGGCTGTTTCTGTGCTGTATGACTCTATGACACCAACCTTCTAATCTTCATTTTGCAGCTGAATTTCAGCACGGAACAGCCTCAGCAAATGCCCGTTGAAGACAAAGAGCCAGCGTTCCGACACCCAGTCAAGTAAGTGATCAATGAGGTTTCTTCATGATTTTCAGAAGCCAAAAACTTTGAAATAAGTATCCGATGTATACATCTATATAAATATATTTAGCCATGTTTCAATGATTAGGAAACTTGTTTTTTTCAATCACCATGTACCTCCTTCTACTTTCCCATATTGGCTGACTCTTATCAAGTACAGAGTACAAGGATACACACCTCCGCCAGGCCCTTAGTTACTGTTGCTTTGATGTAATTCAAGATGCCGATCCTTTGTGTGCCATCCTCACTGAGAATGGCCCATCCCAGTGTCAACACCAAGATGCCACAGCCTTTTGCCTCAGCATTAACACAAATCTCTGCAGGTCATGGGGAGGAATTAAAATGAGCCCACAAAACCTAGGAGTTTGCTGGATGACAATGCTACATTTGGACAGCTCTCTTCCCACCAATGTTTCACTGGTGCTTTATTGGTCACACATGTAACTGCACAGCAAAATTATTTTACATATGTTACACATGCAGGTGCCGTCATGTTGTGGCACTATTTCGTAACTCCAATGTCTGGTCAGCCCACCGCTCGATGTACTGGAGCAGTTCCCACAAACTGACGTCCCTCTCCTCATCCGGCCATTTTTGTATCCCCGGGCTGCCTCATGCAGCCGACCTTGAAGGCGCTGGAGGCATTAATCCGGTTCACCCTCCTACTAGCCCTTGTTCCTCACATCCGATCTCTCCAGCTCCTTCTCGGTCTCACCGTCCGTCCATCTGCCGAGAATGTTAGTTGAAACGTGCGATTAAATGGCAATGTCACTTCAGCCCGGTTTTGGCAGTGTCATGTCTCTAAAGCTCAGGATGCTTTGCATGGGAGAATATCTCTGGTGGATATTTTATTCCAAGGTTAAAAGAGGGGTTTAAGGTGGGCCATCTCTGCACTTGGTGCTTCCTATCAAGGTACAGTTCACAGGATCATCCCGTTTGCAAATCAACTATTGAACTCCTCACATTACTTCAACAGCTACACTTCGAAAAGTGCTTTCTACAGCACCTTTGGTGTTTGACACAAAGGAAATGTTAGGACTGGTGACCAAAGCATAAACCAAATGGTGGATTTTACGGAGAGCCTTAAATAAGGGGAATGTAGTTGAGACCTTGGGTAGAGAATTCCAGAGATTGTGATCCCAGCCACCAATGGAGGCGGGTGATGAAGGGAAGGAGGAATGTGGGAAGGATGGAGAATAGGATGTGGGGAAGGAGGAGGAGGTAAGGAAGGATGTGTAATGCATAAGAGGCCAGTATCAGAGAGGCCATGTTTTGGGGAGCAGTGGATTGGGAGGAGGGAGGACAACTGAAGGCCGAGGAAAGTCAACATAGAAACGTCTGCTATTATTGCGATTGAAAAAGTAAACGGACTGAGGTTTCTGAAACATTTTAACAATGTTCTCTTTCCTTTTTAACAGACTTTTCTGGCCAAAATCAAAATGTTTTGATTACCTCTACGAAGATGCAGCTTATGTTTTGGCAAATTTCCCAACGCAGGCAACAATTTCCTTCTATCAGGAGAGTGATAGCGAATCTGAGAGCGAGGACGATGAATAATAAAAGTCAGGAACCATTGTATAAAGACTCAATTATGTAACACTGAACTCCCGTAAATGCACTGCTTGTAGTAAGAGGTATATTACCAGCATGGGGACTGTTGATCGGTATTCTATATTATTTACGTATTTATTTGTAATTAAAAAACAAACTGAATTCTTATTGTATTTATGAATCTACCTAATTTTTTTAATAAAATATTTAATTTAATCTCTGTCTTCATAATTTTTACATCTGATTTAATGTAGATTGCAAATTGAGGCAACATTTGCCATGAACTGACCTGTTTAAAAAAAAATCACCATGACATTCAGTAACTCGGTGGGTCAGGCAACTTATTTGGAGAACATGGATCGGTGACGTTTTGGGTCAGGACGCTTCTTCAAACCTGTATCTGAAAAAAGGGTCCAGATCGGTAACGTTGCCTATACATGTGCTCCACAGATGCTGCCTAACCTGCTGAGTTACTCCAGCACTTAGTGTCCTTTTGTGCATTAACCAGCATCTATAGTTCCATCTACAGAACCAGGCACACCTTTAGAAAAACTGCATTTAGTATATGGACAGTTGTCCAAGAACTTTGTCAATCTTGCTGATATATCTCTACATTTCAGTGTGGTGCAATAGGAAGCTTTTCAGTTTAGGGAAGTTTAAGAGAGTGACCCTTACAACCACTGGGATCATGTCAGTACAATTCGCATAATTCAAGCCATTATTCAGGAAATCCATCAGAACTTTGTTTCTCTATTTTCTATCTGACAGTTAAATCTTACAATTCTTCGAAGTTCTGTTATTTATCAATTATATTTTCTAGTATTCAGGTCAAGAGGGGAAACAAAATTAGTCAGGAATATTTCCTTTTGAGTCTTTCTTTTCCCCTAATTTTCTTGCATGATGTCATGATGAAACATGGGCTACAATTATACGCCACTGCCTACCACATGTAATACATTTGGGCAGCACGGTGGCACAGCGGTAGAGTTGCTGCCTCACTGCGCCAGAGGCCCGCGTTCGATCCTGATTACGGGTGCTGTCTCTAAGGAGTGTGTACTTTCTCCCTGTGACCTGCGTGGGATTTATCCGGGTGTTCCGGTTTCGTCCCACACTCCAAAGACGTACAGGTGTGTAGGTTAATTGGCTTTGGTAAAATTGTAAATTATTCATAGTGTGTAGGATAGTGTTACAGCCCTGTTCCACGGTACGAGTTCATTCCAAGAGCTCTCCCGAGTTTAAAAAAATCAAACTCGTGGTAAGCACGGAGAATGAACTTAGCGGGTACGTCGGAGCTCGGGGACGTCTCTTAGCGGCAACGGCAAGTACGCGGGAGGACTCGCTAACGGCAGGTAAGCACAGGAAGACTCGTGACGATTTTTCAACATGTTGAAAAATGTCCACGAGAGCCCCGAGTACCGACGAGTGGCCATTACCATAATTCTCCGAGTTCGAATCAGGGCAAACTCGGGAGAGCTCTTGGAATAAACTTGTACCATGGGACAGGGCTTTCAGTGTACGGGGATCGCTGGTCAGCGCAGACCCAGTGGGCTATAGAGCATGTTCCCATGCTGTATCTTAAACTAAAACTAAACTAAAATCTAAACTTCCAGCCAATAAGTATCATGAATCTTGTGTGGAATATTGTGTGGAGAAGCTATTAAAGCAGCAGGCCAACAAATATTGGGGTGTTTAAGGACAATCTATGTTTGAGTAGTGAATTAGAAAGGAATCATGTACTTCTGGCAGGTGATGTACTATGATGCTGAGTGAACGGGGCACATGGAGTAAGAATTGGATCAGCTGAGTATCATTCCCACTCAAAGACAGATTTGAAAATATTGATGCCATCGGTGGAAATTTCATGATGAATGATGTGCCTGCTTCTTCTTCATCTTTCGTGTGGCATGCACATCCTAAAGTTGTTGGACAACTTGTTCTATTTGATTTTCCGTTTGTGCACGTCGAGTTGATTGCATTAGTTGAAACAGGGCGGACCACGTGAAGGTTGCAATCTTCCACCCCATGTGCCTGCTGCATGCCAAGGACCCTCTGTGAATACACACCTAATATCCCCAAAACAAGATATATGCAGTTTCTAATCCCTATTTTATAAGGTTCTTAACTTCAAAAGTGATAAGCGCTGAATTAGCTCCTATACCACCAGAGGGCGCCGTACGATGGCTGCCTCGCCAATGGTTTGTCTTGTCTTTTTCCATCTTTGAGTTTGTTGTAAAATGTATGTTTTAGTTTATCTTTAGTTTTGTATTATGTGGGGGGTGGTGGGGGAAACTTTTTTATCTCTTTCCTCGATGGAGATGCAACATTTGCGTGTCGTATATCTCCATCCGCGCTGCGGCCTAACATCGTGGAGCTGGTGGCCTCTTGCTGGGACCTTGGGAGCTCCAACCGCGGGAGCCTGCGGGCTTTAACACCGTGGAGCTTCGACCGCCTTGATCGCGGGAGCTTCGTTCGCCCCGACTGTGGATGGTTCGACTCTCCTGACCGTGGGAGAAAAAGGAGGAAAGAAGATAAGACTTTATTGCCTTCCATCACAGTGAGGAATGTGGAGGAGCCGCTGTGGTGGATATTTATGTCAAAATAAGTAGTTGTGTGTCTTGTTGCTCTTTTGGTATGACTGTATGGCAAACCAAATTCCTTGTATGTTGCAAAAAATACTTAGGTAATAAATTATGATTATGAGCAGAATTAGGTCATTGGGTCCATCAAGCCTACTCCGCCATCCAATCATGGCTGATCTATCTTTTCCTCTCCACCACATTCTCCTGCCTTCTCCCCATAACCCCCGATACCTGTATCAATCAATAATCTATCAATCTCCACCTTTAAATTATCTAACAACGGCCTTCACAGCCTTCGGTAACAATCAATTCCAGATTCACTACCCTCTGACTAAAGAAATTCCTCCTCATCTCCTTCCTAAAGGTATGTCCTTTCATTCTGAGGCCATGTCCTCTGGTCCTAGATTCTCCCACTAGTGGAAACATCCTTTCCACATCAACTCTATCCAGGCATTTCACTATTCGGTATGTTTCAATAAGGTTCCCATTTAGCTTTCTAAACCAGCAAGTACAGGCCCAGTGCCTGCGATCAATTTGTGATCATTTTTTGGGTGGAATATGAACACATTGTTCCACAGTGATAACATTTATAGCCTATAATTCCTTATTAGATCTCTCAATCAATGTCTTTGTGCCAACACTAAGAACCAACATTCTCTGATATGCTTTAGTAACATTCATGGTCAAGAACAAAGCTTTGCTTTAATGGAATATGATCCTAAACGCTGCTATGAATTCCAGAATTCCATATAATAGATAATTAACCAGAGAAAATGAAAGAGTTTAGTTGCTGGAACATATCTATGAAATATAAAACAAACAAAATATGCTTGTAATAATTCTTGCATCGCCATTCCACCTCGATCGTTGCACATCTGAGACCCCTCACTAGAACCCATGGGGAACATGGTATAGCTCACTTCCCAATGTGTGTTTGCTGTGGAAGTGGTGTAGATGTTAAGGGAGAAGATACTCTACTGTAATACTCAATGTCAGATCAGTTGAGTTGCTTATCCCTTCCATACAATTATGGTTATAGGAAAGATGCTGGTGGTTTTCTACACCTTCAGCCTGAAGCTGGGAATTCTTAATGATGGATGCCACCTTCTTGAGGCAGCGCCTCATGTAGCTGGTAGGAAGGGTTGCGCCTGTAATGTACCAGGCTGAGCCTTTTGCATTCCCATGCTGTGGAATTGCAATGATACAACCAGTCAGGATACTTTCTACAGTGCATCAGTAGAATTCAGTGACATGTCTAATTTCCTTAAGGTTCGCAGAAAGTAGAAGTTCTGTTGAGGTTTCTTTATGATTACGCCTATGTGCCACACCCAGGAATTTAAACTGCTATCTCTCTCTCTCTCTCTCTCCACAACTGGCCCATCAATGAAAACTGATGTCTCCCAATTTAGCCTTTCCAAAGTCTATGATCAGTTCTTTGGTATTGTCATCGTTGAGTAAGAGGTTGTCGTCGTTGTGACACAACTCAATGTCTAGAGTCCAATGACAGTAAAATAACAATATTTTTAAATAATGAAACATTCACGCCGTTTCTGTGAACAGAGAGGTGAACAGGATTGGGTAATCCACCTGTAACTAACCAAGTCTTGCCAACTTCCTCCTAAACCTTTCCACTCATTTCCAATAGTACCTGAAATTTCCGAGCCATCAACTTGATTCACCCCATAAAGGCTGAGATACCTCATAAGGCATAGACCAAGTACCTTAAATGAATACGGCTGATTGAGCAAGTTAGTTCTTGTTAACTGATTAACACAATCAAATAACTCTTCAAAAAACCACCCTTGACCTTTCTGTTCATATAAAATATTGTGCAATATTTAACATACTTTTTATCTCTCAATTTCTCTAATAGAAATTTTGGAATTTTCCACTGAGGTTTCAAGAGTCAAGAGCGTATTATTATCATATGTCCCGAAATGGAACAATGACATTCTTACTTGCAGCAGCACGACAGTTATACAAACATAGTACCCTGTAAACCCTATAATGAACAACAAAAGTTCAGTTTATATATTAAAAAAAGACATATTCCATCCTTGCCACAATACCGGTATAATCCTCAGCAACATAGCAGACTGTATTCTATATGTTTTTGACTGTTATATTCATCATTCTAGATCTCACTGCTGTGTTCAACACATCTGCTTTTAATGCTTTTCCTCAGTCAGATATTTTGGAACTGGACTTGTCCAAGTCAATTAATTTACCAAAAAGGTCACATCCAGAAATATCACTTATCTATGTTCTCCAGAGATGCTGCCTGACACACTCCAGCACTTTGTGTTTTTTTTTTAAATGAATCAGCACCTGCAGTTCCTTGTCTCTCTATTTTTTACCTAATTCAGCTCTAGCCAGGGAAATCCCTGCAGTGATTTCCCCTCAATCACACAGCTACCATGTGTCCCACCCCAAAGGTCTATCTACACTTAGGACTTCATTCCTTGGAATGCAGGAGGATGAGGGGTGATCTTATAAAGGTGAATAAGATTATGAGAGTAAAAGATAGGGTAAATGCACAGTCTTTTACCCAGAGTAGGGGAACGAAGAACCAAAGGACATGGATTTTAGGTCAGAGGAAACGTAAGATTATTGGAATCTGAGGGCCAACTTTTTTTTTCACACAAAGGGTGGTACCCGAGTAGGTAGATTTTGCAGGTACTATCACATTTACAAAACATTTGGATGTACATAGATGGAAGAGATTTAAAAGGATATGGGCCAAATGCAGACAGGTGGGACTAGTGTAGATGGGGCAAGTTGGTCGGCATAGGCAAGTTGGGCCAAAGGGCCTGTTTCCACGATGTGTGACTACGACTCTATAACGTAGACTTCGTAGTTCTCATCTAATTGCTTCCCCTGTGCAATACATGAAAAGACTGTATAAACAGAATCACAGATATGGCATGATATAGTCCTTTTGACCAACTCAGAGCATGTTGAGCATGAAGTACACATTAGCATGAATCCTATCCTAACTCATTCTATACTTTCCACATTCCCATCAACAACTCCCCCCTCCCACGCTCGCCACTATCACTCGTCCGCACACGACACCCACTTTGAAATCAAATGTGTAGGAAGGAACTGCAGATGCTGGTTTATATCAAAGATAGACACGAATTGCTGGAGTAACTCAGCGGCTCAGGCAGCTGCCTTTCCCGCTGAGTTACTCCATCCAGCATTTTTGGTCTTACCTTGCAAATGTCACCAAAACTACTAGAATCCATAGGAAACGATCTGCCTCGTTCCTGAAAGAAAATCCCCACATCACATATGACCCGAATGTGACTCCAGATGAACTGGCACCAATGTAGTTCCATCTGAGAGAGCTTGACAAGCAATTCCAAACAAAAAATGTGTTTCAATGGTACTTTATTTGTATCTTGACGTATAATCACCATCACTGGTTGTTGCATACGTTAGGAGGGTCATATGCAAAGTTGTGATTAAATATTAAAGTGCGCCTCAAAAGTTAGTGTCTTAATATCGATTGTTTCCAACTTGGTCTTGAAGGTCTTGACGTCGGGTGCAGCGCGAATGTCATGGTGGAGATGATTCCATTCGCGAATTGTCTTTGGGTACAGTGAATATTTGTTACATACACCAACATACAGAGAAATTCATCTTGTGTATATAGTTCTATACAAGAATCACTATACATAAGCACCTAGATACATCTTAGATAAGCATCTCAGGATACAGTACAACTGTATAGTGGTAGTACAATGAGACAGTACACAGAGTCGTACAGGAAGGAACTGCAGATGCTGATTTAAACCGAGGATAGACACAAAAAGCTGGAGGAACAGCAGGACGGGCAGCAACTCTGGAGAGAAGGAATGGGTGACGTTTCGGGTCGAGACCCTTCTTCAGACTGGTTAGGGATAAGGGAAACGAGAGATATAGACGACGACGTAGAGAGATAATAACAATGAATGATGTACAAAAAAAATAACGATGATAGAGGAAGCAGGTCCGTCAGATTTGGCGCCATTTTCAAGTGCCAGTTCAGCTGTTATAGAGTTCTTAACCTGACCATGACGACCGATGGCAAAGCAGGATCGGCTCGGCTCGGTGTTGCAGAAGGCCGCACCCGGTCCACGTGTTCGGTCTCTTGGAGCGGCGTCCAGCCGAGGCCCAGGCCCAGGCCCAGGCGCCTGCAAGGCCTCCTGCGGCCTACTCCACCCACCGTCGAGGCCGTGCACGGCCTCCTGCTCGCCGGCCCTCTGTCTGTCTGTCTGACTGACTCTGAGGTCCGGTCCCGTCGACGAGAGGGCGAGCAGGGGCCTGGCTATTTGCGATTAGTAATCAATAGAATCCATGCAGTGCCCTCAGCCCATGAAATAACTTTCTTAAAACAATTCCTGACACGGACAACAGAGGCGCTGTGAATCAGAATCAGATCCAGAACAATCTTTGATGCGTTAAACAGCAGAAGCCAATGAGAGCTGCTAGAGTTCACTATTTAACAGCAAAGTTACTAGAGGAACTATAGGATCTTTGATTAACAGCTCTGCTGTCCCAAGGTGTGGGGGCAACGATGGCGTGCAGACAGCCTGTCGTCAATTTCGCCTCCGATTGCACCAAGCTGCCGCTCTCGGTGAATAAGTTACTTTCTAAAAGGGTGGTTGATTTAGTTTTTTTTTCTCCCTTCATCTCTCACATGGAATTGTTTGCATCTGACTGTCCCTTGCTCGGTCTCATTCAGTGCAGGAACGCGGTTACTGCAAGACGGGGCACACAGTTAGTTCCCTACCGCTGCGGTCTGCAGCCTGTTTGTTGCTGCTTGGAGACGTTGCTGATGGTGCAGCTGGAAGATGTGCAATGAGATTAATTTCTGGCTGGATTTCGGAAGTGGCATTTGGCCCCGCGGGCCTCTTGAGTAAGAGGTAACCGATCTATTGTCTTCCCCTTCAGGTGCTGCTCCAACTTCAGAAGGACCTTCTGGATTACCGTGGACTAGGAATCGGCGTGCTGGGTTGGTCTCTGGTGATGCCGTGTTTCAGTATTTGCCAATTGCTCTATTTATTTTGCTAATCCTCTTGTGTGTTATCCATTGAACAGAGCTGCACCACAGATCGCCAGAGTTCACTGTAATTCTGGACGAAACTAGAGCCTGTTTGAGAGAGTTGCTGTAAGTAAACACTGCCTAGCTCCGGGTAAAATAAATCTTCAAACCAAGGCCGATGAAGCCAGCTTCCCATCTGCCGCTTACAGTAGATCATCACTATCACATTCCTGATAACATCGTATTGTAATCTACCACTTTCAATTGACCCCTTTTAAAATGGCCCTTTGTGTTGCCACTCAATGGTACATTTTTTTAGAGGACTAAAACTTAAATATTAATAGGTCAATGATTTCTCCTATTGGGCCACTCCAGTTTCTGTTGTCTGAATTGTAAAACTAAAGTGTAAAAGTATTTCAGCTGGGTAAGTTTTTGGTGCTTGCCAAAATCCGTAGACTAGAGTAATATTGTGCATATTGGGTGTACAGAAGGAGCTGCCATAGTAGATAGTTGAGGCAGGGATTATTGTAATGTTTAAGAAACAATTAGATAGGTACATGGATAGGACAGGTTTAGAGGAATATGGGCCAAGTACTTGCAGGTGGGGCTCGTGTAGATGGAACATGTTGGTCGGTGTGGGCAGGTTGGGCTGAAGGACCTGTTTCCAGGTTGTATGACTCCATGAAGCTACTTTTGGATTATCTCACATTCCAGTCCTTCAGGGATGTAATTCTGCCCTTGTGCCTGTATAACTCCAACTTGCCAATGTGAATGAACCTGAAATGTCTTCTGAGTTGGTTTTGTCAGTCATTCACCTCAACGTGCAATTGTGGATGGTGTGTAAGTGTCACCCTCCAATATGGGGAGGGGGAGTGTGCTCTACTTTCTTAATTCAGTGGAATTGGCTTAAATTGAAGACCATTAATCAGTGAAAGCATGAATCTCCAGAAATAAAACTACCTGTGTTTTTTAACATTTCCTTCCACTTTTACAGGAAGATCCCAAAAAACTACAAAATACTCTTCTTGCAATGTGGTGCAAGTGGCCAATTCAGTGCCATTCCTTTCAATTTAATTGGACTGAAGGAAGCCAGGTGTGCAGACTTTGTTATCACTGGGCCTTGGTCTGCTGAGGCAGCTGAAGAAGCCAGGAAACTGGGGGAAGTGAAAGTTGTCCATCCTGAACAGACTGATTATGCAAGTAAGGATATTCAAGTAATTGTTATTGAGTCTGGAAGTGGGTGAATTGAATCCTATCCATGGAAGGAAAAATTACCTTGCATAATGGGACTGAACCATGTCCCCGTTGAGCTTTCCAGAGATGATCGGACTGTCCTTGACTTGTAAATGTATGTTTTAGAGATACAGCATGGAAAAGGGGCCCTTCGGCCCACCAAGTCTGTGCTGACCAGCTATCACCCATACATGAGTTTTATCTTGCACTCGAGGGTCAATTTACAGAAGCGAATTACCCTGCAAACCTGCACGTCTTTCAATGTGGGAGGTAACTGTAGAGCCTGGAGAAAACCCACAAGGTCATAGGGAGAACGAATAAACTCCATACAGGCAGCATCTGAAGTCTGGCTCTAACCCAGGTCTTTAATGCTGCAAGGCAACAACTCTACCACTGTGCTGCACTTTTTTTTAATGAAAAGAAACCAGAAGGGGAATGTTCTAGTCTGGATGTACATGGGTCACCAATTGATAGTGGTATCATCATTAAAGATACTTGTACAAAAATTGACATACATACTGTTTTTTTAAACCCATTATATTTGGTAATTTGATCCTGCAGTGAAGGATAAGTATTTACGGCCAGTTCTTGTTGTATGAACTGGAAACAATGCAGTTCCCTGCATAGTTGTTTGAGGTGTTGTCAATGCCACTGCGCAGCTGTTGTTGAATATTACAATTTGCCTCATTCTCTTGCAGCATTCCCTGATCCTAGCAAGTGGGATCTCAGTCCTGACTCATCCTATCTCTATTATTGTGCCAATGATTCTATCAGTGGGGTGGAGTTCCACTTCATTCCAGACTCCAAGGAAACTGTCCTGATCGCCGATATGTCATCCAACTTCCTTTCTAAGCCTTTGGATGTCCCCAGGGTAAGTCTACACTAAACAGAAGAACACTGTTGTTACTGGAGCTCTTGGAATGGCATTGAGAATTACATGTTTGTAAGGAATTGTCTTAACGACAATTGGAATAAAGTTAAATGTTGACCATGTTACTATTTTTCTCTTGCCATTTGACTCCTTTTAGTTTGGTGTGATATTTGCTGCTGCCCAGATGAATCTTGGTTGTGCAGGTGTGACAGTGGTATTAGTGAGAGACGATCTACTAGAATCTTCACTCAATATGTGCCCAACTGTACTTGACTATAAACTGCAGGCAGAAGGTATTACTAATTCTCCTCCATGTTACAGGTTAGTACAGTGCTTCAGCGATTTTGTCAAAGATTGTTCTGTCCAATTCATCTCTGCCCAATTATGGACTTTGAATATGGAACTGCTGCACTACCATTCTTTGAAATGTATATTTTACACTCTTTCTTCCCCTTTGCTCTACCTATTGCACGAGATTGGCTTGATTATATTTATATATAGTGTTATCTGACTTGATTGGATAGTATGCAAAACAAAGCTTATCATTGTACCTCTGTAGACATGACAATAAACCTCAACCGAAAGTGGTTTCTGCAATATCACCACACTCTTAGTTTGCTAAAACTGGATCTACATTAGTCAAATTTTTCCTTAAATCTACCTACTGGTATCTTTTTAAACTTCCATACAAACAGACCAGGTCAATTAATGTCTTTAGTGATCTGCAACTATCTTTAAGTTAAAGGTTTCCATGCTTTGTAAACTCCAAGTGTGGTTAGAATGTAGATGTAAGCCATTTTAACTAGCACTAATTTCTTGAATGTTCAAAATTTGTCGTGCAGAGATTATTTTGGCGTTAAGTTTGTAAATAAAGCACCGTGGCTGACATGCAAAGTGAACGCAGCTTTTTATATGAGCTTGATTCTAATTTGCAAACAAACAATAGCCTCTCCAAACATTACTTGTGGCACAAGGAGTTGGTCTGAAATGGCCTGTTGTGCATGATATCCAGCTGAGTGTAAACTGCATGGTCATGTTTATTGGATATGCCTTCCTTTCAGTATTTATATCATGCGCTTGCTGTTGGATTGGATAAAGAGCCAAGGGGGTCCTGAAGCAATTGAACAATGCAGTATAGCTAAATCCAAGCTGCTATACAATGTGATTGAGTGCTCCAGTGACTTCTATATGTGAGTTAGCTCAATTTAAGTGTTTGTAGATTATCTACATTTAAAGCAAAATGAACATCAAACGATGACATCCACTGCTTCCTTTATAGATGCCCTGTTAATCCAAAGTGCAGAAGCAGAATGAACATATTATTCAGGGTTGGTGGCCCTGATGGATCTGATTGTCTTGAACAGACTTTTGTCAATAAAGCTGCAGAACATGGCATGATTTCATTGAAAAGCCACAGGTAAACTAGAATATAAGAGATGTTCAACACCCAAATTGAAGTCTGGAGTTGAAATGATGGGTCGGTCAATAATTTTGATTCCACCCCCAACCCCCTCTTTTCCGTGGACTTTCTTCCTTTCCACGCCAGAATTCCTTTCATTCTGAGAGTTCAATTCTCATTGAAATAATTCGAAACTAATAGCATCATAAAACTGCAGAAGTCTCCAGATATAGTGTCCGGCTTATTTCAACTCAAATGTGTCAAACTGGCATAACGGGTCCTGTGGCTCCAGCAAATATGGTGATTTATTCAATATATATAATAAAAAGGAATTGCAGGTGCTGGTTTATACCAAAGATAGACACAGAATGCAGTAGGAGGCAGCACCAAGTGAGATAATGGATAGGTGATGTTTGGCTGAAGAAGGGTCCGGTCCCAAAACATCACCTATCAATTTTCTCCAGAGACGCTGCCTGACCCACTGAGTTTAGTTTTGATACAATGCGGAAACAGGGCCTTCAGCCTGCCGACCAGCGACCCCTGCATACTAACCTAGGGACAATTTACAATTTTACCACGCCAATTAACCTCCAAACCTGTACATCTTTGGAGTGTGGAAGGAAACTGGAGCTCCCGGAGAAAACCCACACAGGTCATGTGGAGAATGTACAAACTCCATTCAGACAGCACCTGTAATCTCTGGCGCTGTAAAGCAGCAACTCTACCTTGCCTTGTCAAGTTATTCCTGCATTTTGTCTATCTTTCATTTATCAAATGGCTTTTCAGATTGACTCAACTTGTGTATGCAACTTACGTGTTGCAAACCGGAGCATACATTCTGATCTATGTTCCAAAACCCGGCCTTGTCGTTCCATCAACCAGTGGAGAGTTTTCATGTGGCAAGATATGACATGAATCGTGTAAGAAAGGTATGAAGTTCTATATTCTGGACTGTGAGGTCAAGGCCAAGTTTCTGCCAGGCTGCCAACCCAATCTCAACCATCTTGTGACCTCTGTCATTTTTGCAGGAATACGCACATGTATTATTTCCATTTGATGTGCCCATCGAGCCAGAGTTGTGCAACATGGAAACAAGTCCTTTGGCCCACTGAGTCCATGTCAACTGTCAAACATCCAGTTACACCAATCCTGCACTAATCCAGTTTATTCTTTCATTCACACCCGCTCCCTTTCTTGTCCCGTCCCCCCACAACTCCATTTGCCAACAACGGTTAGGGGGATTTATAATTCCCTACCAACTCTCAAATCTTTGAAATGTGGAAGGAAACTGAAGCACTCAGAGAAAACCAATGTGATCACTGGCAACTCCATATGGACAGAGCCAAAGATCAGATCCAAGATCAATGAAACATTGGGCTATCGCCTAAGCCTCCAAAGCCTTGAGCATTTGTGCTTTCTCAGTTGCTATGGTGAACACACAGCTTTATCGTCTCTAATGAAGCTACATGGCACTAGATTTAAGAGGCCTGGAACATCTTAAGGACATTTGAACACCATAATGGTCATATCAAGACTTTTGTTAGCAAATGACTGTGGCTTGCCTTGATCACATTCAACTGAATGCTAACAAGGCAGCAAGCTGTAGCTATTTGTTGGCAGGTTACTTTAAAAAAAAAAAAAAGGCTTGTCCCAGAATTTGTGCAGAAGATGAGCATGTGCAGCTAAGACTTCATCTACCGTTCTGTTCATAATGACCTTGTTGCCACAGGATTGTCCAGTCTTATCACAACTAATTGTCAGCCATTCTACACCAACTATACATGATGTTCCATCTTTTAGTTCTTTCTCTACTTGAATTGAACTTTGCAATATGGGTTTTGCATCTAGCTGGTTGCCATCACACATCTTATCCATCTGCTGCTATAGGAGTTTGCAAATAGGTTTGTGTACTATGTCAAATCTTGTCTTGTCTACATGGTTCATGCTGAAACTGTCTTGTCTTTGGCAAATCCTGTTTAGCATTGTGGGTTAATGGCTGCACTCTGTCATTGGTAATTTAATTTCCTGAAGCTTGCAAATGTGCCCAGTATCTTTGAATCAACCGAGTTGCATAGTGCCACTTTAGTGCTGCTTACTAGGATCTTGCTCAATCCTTATATTGCATCATAACTGAACTTTATCAGCCAATTTTTTTTTTTGCTATTTACTCTGCAATTGAGTAATTGAGTTGTAGGTAGTTTCGTTTATTCACCATGGTCTTCACTTCAATATGTTGTTGTATACACCAGCAATTGCTTCAGTTTACTGCTTTCCTGTTGCATACTTGGACTCTGTACTTGCCTACTGTTGCTCACTCCTGAAATTGTCCCCGTTTTAATGCATTTGAATGTCCAGTGTCCTGAACTTTCATCAGCTGGATTATAGTTTCGCACAGTGGTGCTGCAGTCAAGTTGCTGCCTTGCAGCACCAGAGATCCAGGTTCAATCCTGACTATGGGTGCTGTCTGTGCGAAGTTTGTGCATTCTCTCTGTGACCATGTCGGTTTCTGTGTGTGCACCAGTTGCCTCCCACATTCCAAAGACATGTAAATTTGTTGGTTAATTGGATTCTGTAAATTGTCCCTAGTGTGTGGGTGATTGCTGGTCGGCGCAGTCAGTGGGCCGTGGTCCTAATTCCACGCTGTATCTCTAAACTAAACTTGTGCCCATATAGCCCAGGCACAATATACACCGCAGGCATATGCATGCATGTGGGAATAGGAATACATTATTGTCTCATGTGACTAGGCACAGTGAGATTCTTTGCTTGCATACACAACGTATACAAATAGCAGCCTCCCACGGCGCTGGCAAAGTTACAAAACATGCCGGCTCGCACTTTTGTCCCCACCCATTGTCCATCGTTCGTCTCTTCTCCCCCCCCCCCCCCCCCCCCCCACACACACACGGTGGTCCTCCACACTCTCATTAACTGTCGACCCATAAGGCATCTTCGCTGTCGCGAGGCCTCACCACTGTGGCCACCCACTACACGCCTCCTTGGTGCCGACCCGGGCCCCAGCTGTGCTGTTGGCTGCTTCGTCCGACCCGGAGTTCTACCCGCGAGGCCCGGGCTTCTACACGGCGATCCGGGAGGCATCGAGACCGCGGCGCCTCGATAAAGGCTTCTGGCCGCGTTCCCACTCCACAGCGGCGGCCCGTTGGGAAGACGGGTAATGAATAGAGTTTGTAGTTCACAGCCCTTCCTCTTCCACAGTCAATGAAGTGATAAACATTACTAAAGAGTGCCCTTGCATTTTTACAAAATGAAATGACTTAAAGTCATTCACGTGTCAGTCCATAGACGAGTTGTTTCTTTTCGAGCATCACTCCAAATTATGGAATTGCAGCTAAATAACTTGACGACGTATTCCTCTTCTAATTGTTGGGTTTTTGACTGGATTAAAATTTGGTGCTGGATAAAAATCCCTGTTAGCATTGTGTAAATATGTGACACCAATTCTGCCTGTGGATTTCTTGTGTTCCGTGAATGATTTATTTTTGCTCCCTCATTGCTCTTCTACCTTAAATATTTGGTGTAGTGAGTCATCACCATTTACTCTTGTGTACTAAATATTCCGCACATGCCAAACATCTTTTTAATCGGCTTCCTAAATGACCAGGTGATCTCTATTCTTTCCTTCTTTCCCCCCCCCCCCCCCCCCAAACCCCCAGCCCCAAAGGCTCCATATGCACTTTGTACATTAGTGTACAAGGCTGAGGGGTGAACAATAAAATACAAATTTATTGTCATTTGAACCTCAAAAGAAGTTCAAACGAACATGGAGAGGTATGTAAAATCATGAGGTGGATAAATACAGTGGTCCGTCTTTCTCCCATGGAGGGAGAGTCTAAAACTCGTGTAGTATGCACTCGCGTAGCTGAGACATAGTAGAAATTCCCAAATTTGTTCAGTCTTGTGGTCATTTTTAGTAGTCTTGACCTTGTTACTGATGTGGTATAGTGGACAATGAAGATTATCTAAGATTATAATGAGGTCTAGGTGAAGTAGGGCAAGGAATGGCAAGTGGGATTTAACACTGACGAGCGAGATATTTATTTTGGCAAGCTAAAGCAGGCCCGGACCACTCTGAATGGTGGGACCCTGGAAGATTTTGCAAAATGGAGACCTAGGGGTACAGGTATAGTCCCTTGAAAATGACACTGGTGGACTGGGTGATGATGAAGGCATTTGACATGCACTCATGCCCCAACCTATGAAGGCAAGTAAGGTTTCAAATGTCATGTTAATGTAACACAAATTATTGTGACTGTTCTAAATATTGTTTTTAGTTGCCCAGTTGGAGGAAGAACGTCATTAAGCTGGGAAGAGTGCAACATAGATTTGTGGTGTTACTGGGACTTGAGGGCTTAGGTTACAAGTAGAGACTAAATGGGCCGTGTGTTTTTACCTAGTGTACAAGGCTGAGCGATGAACATGGAGAAGTCTATAAAATCATGAGAGGAATAAATACAATGGTCAGTCTTTTTCCCATGGATGGAGAGTCTAAAACTAAGGGGAATAGTTTTAAGGTGAGAGGGGAGGTATTTCTGAAGTCCTGAAGGGCAATTTTTTTTTCCAGAGGGTGGCGAGTATATGGAATGAGCTGCCAGAGGGCCCATTCTCGGGTATATAACTTTTCACTGCCTCTAAATTGTATTTATTTCTAGATCAATTGGTGGGATCTGTGCCTCGCTCTTCAATGTGACACTAGAAGAAACACAGAAGTTGGCAGAATTCATGATATCCTTCAAGAAGGAGCATATTTAGGCAATGACCAACAATAAAACTGTCTATTATCTACTTGACCATCATGACATTAACAGATAACCAAATCAATTTGCTTGATCTCTGCAGCAGCTAATGGTTTGTAGCATCTCTCAATACCTGGTTGAGCTAAGATTTTGATGTAAATAAAGTTGCAACTTTATGATCTTTTCTCATGATCTCGATGCATAATCTCTTGAACAACTGAGTTCTTGAAATGTTCAAGTTCTGAAGTACTTGAAATGCTGATATCCCTCATCCATAACTAGTATCTATCGGTGGTTACACAAAAAGCTGGAGAAACTCAGCGGGTGCAGCAGCATCTAAGGAGTGAAGGAGATAGGCGACGTTTCGGGTCGAGACCCTTCTTCAGACCCATTCCTGCAAGGGTCTGAAGAAGGGTCTCGACCCGAAACGTCGCCTATCTCCTTCACTCCTTAGATGCTGCTGCACCCGCTGAGTTTCTCCAGCTTTTTGTGTAACCCTCGATTCTCCAGCATCTGCAGTTCCTTCTTTAACACAACATAGTATCTATCGGTGTCAGTTATGATCAAAGCTCACTCCCAGACTAAGCGAACAATGCAGGAGTATTCTCATCAGTACAAATATAGTTCTGATGGAGGCTCACATTTTCTCAGAAGAGCAAATCAGTTTTAATTTGGGGGGGGGGGGGAATAACATTATGTGCACCAATGCAGAAGCCTTGTGTGGTTAGGTTAAAGTTTGACTGCTAGCCTTGTATTTTGTGGGAACAACAGTTCCTATGCTATTGTGACCAATGGATTTATTTTTCTCTTGCTGCCGCTATCAGACTCTCTCTTCAGTTCCTCCACTTCACCGATTATAGGAGATGTGAGCAAGGTCTTGGTACATGGTGCCTTCAATTTCAATGCCAGTAAAAGTGAGGCGGGTTGCCACATACTGAGTTTAACCATTCCTGTAAGGACAGCCTGGCTGAGCCATTCCTGCAAGGACAGCCTGAGGTACTGCAGGCTTCATGATCAATGCCTTATCTCACAGGGCAGTTGCATGGTGTGATAGACTATGCCACCTCCTTCAGAAACTAGGCTGTGAACACACGTCATGTTACTTTATTGTTTAAAAAAGTAAAGACACGTTTCTGAATCTAAGCAATAGATTGTAGATGATACAATGTGATCAAATTTATCTTTGTCTCAATATTAAATACTTAATCACATGCACTGTGTGTTGAAAGATTCTCCGTGAAGAACTTTGATTTTATTTAGATTCCTGGAATTTGCAACGTTGTAACATATGGGTTCCCAGTTGCACTAATCAAACATCGTTTCCCTTCCTCCTGACTCAGTCTGAAGAAGGGTCTCGACCCAAAACATCACCTATTCCTTTTCTCCAGAGCTGTTGTCTGGCCCGCTGAGTTACTCCAGCTTTTTTGTGTCTGTCTCCCATCTATTGTCGCCTGTCTACTATCCCACATTTCCGACATTCAGCATTTTCCTCTTTCTCCTTGCCATTTCAAGTTTCTTTGATTCATCCCCAGATCTGCCTTTTTATAATTTGCGAGCATTTGTCTCTTACAGCTAGTCCCACCATCACTTCATTCATTCTCTCCTGCCCTCCACACGATCAACGATCAGTTTTCTCTGCCCCTTCTTCTCGAGCCTTTTTATCACCATTAATCTGAAACTGTTTCTCTCTGACCTGTTATGTAGTCCCAACACTGCACTACCAGAATGCTTTTATTTCCAGATTTGTAGCACCTGTAATATTTTGCATTTGGATTTTAATAAATTGTATAGCTATACAACATTGGATAGCAGCCACTTGTTGCCATTTAGAAAGTACTCCTCTTTGAATGTATTAATTTCTTTATGATGTGTGACAGCATATTCCAGGTGTCCACCATTCTCTTTTTAAAAGGAAAACCTACCCCACACCACACCTTTTAAAATTTGGGCCTCTTGCCTTAAATCCATGCCCTCTGGTCTTTGACATTTGACCCTGGGAATTCTTTTTTTACCGTTTATCTTATCGATGCCTCTCATTTTATATACTTCTCTCAGGTCTCCTCTGAGCCTACAATGCTCTGTAGAAAAAAATCCAGGTTTGTCCAACCTCCCCTAATAGCTAATACTCTTGAATCCAGAAAGCATTCTGGTAAACCTCTTCTGCACCCTCACTAAAGCTTTCACATCCTTCTTGCAATAAAGCCACTAGAATTCCACATTGGATGCGGCATAACCAAAGTCCTATAAAACAACGTGACTTCCTAACTCCTGTACGTAATGCCCTGATGCATGAATGCAAGCATACCGTGCACCTTCATTTGTGTTTTGCATTAATGTCTATTTTTTTGCCTGATAATTTTCTTGTCACTGTCTGTCTGAATTTATGCTATTGTGTGTTATCTGAGTATGTGCCTATGATGTCCCTGCAAGCAAGATTTTCATTGCACCTATCCTTCACTGTACTTGTGCCCATGTCAATAAAGTAGACTTACAAGAAATATTTAACCCACACAAATCTCCCTGGTAAAAAGTGATCCATGCCCATGTGGCTTGGCAGCACTTTACAGGACTCTTTCAAGATAGTTTCGTCTGGATCTGAACCTCCATGATAGTAAGCCAACGGGCAGAATATTAACTAACAATAATTTATCTACGAAATTTCAATTGCCAAGGGGTAATAGACAAGGATGTTCACTATCACCGTTGTTATTTGCTCTCATAATTGAACCCCTAGCGGAAAGAATTAGAACTCATCCGAATATCCATGGATATAAAACAAAATATTCCAACAATAAAATATCATTATACGCTGATGTACTATTGTACATCACAAAATCTCATATTACTATACCGAATATTTTAAACTTAATAGAGGACTTCAGATCATTTTCAGGGTATAGAATAAATTGGAATTAAAGTGATATGTCAATAAAACCGAAAGACTCTACACATCTTTTACAGTTTCCTTTCAAAATAGCTATGGAAAAATTTAAATACTTGGGTATCGAAATTACTAGAAGATATCAAGACATGTTTGACGCAAATTATAACTCTCTACTTAAGAAACTATACAACTTGATTACATTTTGGAAAACACTTCTGATGTCCTTAATAGGCCGAATAAATGCCATAAAAATTATTTTTCTACCACAAATCTTATACCTGTTCCAATCTATTCCAATATACTTACCCAAAAAGTTTTTTTTAAAACTGGACTTAGATATCACAAATTTTATTTGGGATTATAAATCCCACAGAATACAAAGAGCTCATCTGAATAAACCCAAAATAGTAGGGGGATTAGCACTCCCCAACTTCATGTATTACTACTGGTCTGTAAATATTAGAAACATGATCCAATTGCTGGATAACTCTCCCCAGCAACCGGATTGGACTATTATGGAGAAAGAGGACTGCTCTCCTTACAATATAGGAGCAATCCTTCTTTCAACTATGACGATGAATAATACAAATTACAACAAAAATCCAATTATACACAGTACAATTTGAATTTGGAAACATAAAACACAATTTAAAATTAAGAAATATATCTCTCCTATCTCCTGTCGGTAAAAACCCGTCGTTTAAACCTTCAACTATAGATAAAGCATTTATACAGTGGGAAAGAGCCGGAATTAAAATCTTCAGAGATTTGTATGAAATGGGAAAACTATTATCATTTAAACAATTACAACTAAAATACAACTTGGGAAACAATCAGTATTTTAAATATTTCCAAATCTGTGACTATCTGAAAAAAATACGCACAAGACTATCCTCCAGTCTATGCCTCCAGGAAGAAGTAATTAATACAAAGGCAGAATCAGCAAACCTAATATCAAATATATATTATATTTTTCTAAACGCAGAAATACCAACAACAGAAGGTATCAGGAGATTCTGGGAAAAATAATTAAGTATAAAAATTCCCAAAGAAAGGTGGGAAGAATATTTATTAAATGTGCATAAATGTTCAATTAATGTAAGACACACCACAATACAATTTAAAATCTTACACAGATGATACAATTCAAAAACTAAAATAAGTAAACTTTTTCCCGATATCTCACCTATATGTGATAAATGTCAATGTCAAGAAGCTAATATAGTGCACTCATTTGTCTTTTGTACAAAAATTCAAAAATGTTGGACTGAAATTTTTGAAATTTTCACAAAAATATTTAAAATAAAACTGACTCCAAAAGCAGATTGGATTATCTTTGGAACATAGCCCTGAATTAAATGTGTTTCAAAAGACTCTATTTGAATACAGCTTAATAACTAGAAAAAAGCTAATCCAGAAAAAAAAATTCTGGAAAAATACTCCTATACCAACAGTTAATATGTGGATTTCAACAATGTTCGAAACACTACATTTGAAAGATATGAGACTCCGACTGGCAGGAAAATCAGACAGTTTCTATAAGATGTGGTCTGCATTATAAATCTACTACAAGGATAAGGTGCAAGAATACCTCAAAAAAGTACCGGTGTTGGGTCTTGGTAAAGGGGAAAGAAAAACTGTTGAGTTGGTAGACTCCTTTTGCGAGATGTTTATAATAAAGTAACTGGCTTTTCTTTTTTCCTTCTCTTTCTTTCCCTTTTTTTCTCCTCTTCAGGGTCTATCTCTTAATCTCCTTTCTCTAACTCTTCGTCCAAGGGCTCCCTTTCCCTCTGCCACGCTTTTTCACTTTCACAACTCTTTTTCACTCTTCTACTTTCTCTGTTGATATTTCTTTCTCTTTTCTTTCTTTTCTAAAGCCTTAAAAAATTAAGGGGTACAATGATTGTAATACTATATATGGGATGTACACTGATGTAATTTACGGTACCTCTAATAAATAAAGATTTTTTTTAAAATATTAATTTTCTTGTCACTGTCTTTCTGAATTTATGCTATTGTGTGTTATCTGAGTATGTGCCTATGATGTCCCTGCAAGCAAGATTTTCATTGCACTTATCCTTCACCGTACTTGTGCCCATGTCAATAAAGTAGACTCACAAGAAATATTTAACCCGCACAAATCTCCCGGGTAAAAAGTGATCCATGCCCATGTGGCATGGCAGCACTTTACAGGACTCTTTCAAGATAGTTTAGTCTGGATCTGAACCTCCATGACCAAAGCATGGCACCTCCAAACACTTCCATAAGTTTCCCGGAAAGACACAAAATGCTGGAGTAACTCAGCCGCCCTGGGGAAAATGGATAGGTGACATTTCCAACAATTCTCCACTTTCCAGACCCACCAATGGTCAGGCACTTCTTCAGTTGCACCAGCAGAGGTTGCTGGAGCTCTGTGGAAAAACCGAATGACTGATTTATCAACTGTGTTACCTTTGTTATGTTATGTTTTATGTTATAGGAAATTGTCTCGAAGGAGAAATGGCAATGTCGTTTGAACCCTGGGCTCGGTCCGTAGATTATGAGGCGTAATTATTCATCCAATCCTGAGCACGGGTTTCAGTCCGGCTTATGTGTTGAACCAATTTACTTCTTTAAAAAATCAATAAATGGAGACCATATTCCAACAAATAATTCAGGTTTGTCAATTAAGATCTCAGAAACATTCAATGTAAGGTCTCAGAAATTTCTGTAATCCACATTCCTGTAGGTAAATTGACTTGGTATAAGTGTAAATTGTCCCAAGTGTGGGGAGGATTGTGTTAATATGCGGGGATCGCTGGTCGGTGCGGACACGGTGGCCCGAAGGGCCTGTTCCCGCACTGTATCTCTAAACTAAACTATACTACTGCTTTCAGAAAAAAGTGGGACCTGCTCTCTAGAAAGGTAGAATGAAGAATTATGATAAGTTGAACAGAGTTGGTCTGAAGAGAATGAACACTGTGAGAGAGTAGTCTTTCCCAGAAGATGGTTGCGTGCAACTCTACAAGGGAAACAAGGAAACGTTTCTTCATGAGTAGGAAGGAACTGCAGATGCTGGTTTGCACTGAAGATGGACACCATGGTTTCTTCATTCTTAGAATTGGTAGAATGGGGAACTTGGTAAGTGGTTGACGCAAATATCTTTGACCCTGTTGTAAGTCAATGAGATAAGGGTGAAAGATTAGGAGAGTAGTGCTGATAGGCTGAAATGAGGAAGGTAGATGGGAAGAAATCCCTGGTGGATGTAACACCACCAAATACCAACTAGACCAAGTATATCCGTGTTGTATATTTAATACTAAGTTAAGATTTGGAGAGAGAACCGTCATCGTTATCTTGGTAGCTGGAATATACTATTGCAAGGCTGCACAATACAGATAAAAAGAGTTCAAAATGCAGAGATGGTGCAAAATTAAACAACCGAGAGGTTAATATCATTCAAATGTATATAGCATGCATTGAATTAATTCACCAGAAAATGTAACTTTCGATTTCAGCTTTTCTCTGCAGTTGCTCTTTATCTTAGTGGTTTAATTAATGATTCACTATTACCTTGATTATCATTTCATTCTTATCTCACTCAGCTATTTATAATGCAAGAATATATATATTGTTTAATGCAGGTGTGGGTTTGCCTACTGACCAAGGATAACCTGTGCAATATTCAATTTCAAGTGAGGTTATTGTCATGTGTCCCTGATAGGACAATGAAATTTTTGCTTTGCTTCAGCACAACAGAACATAGTAGGCATTGACTACAAAACAGATCAGTGTGTTCATATACCATTATATAAATATATACACACATGAATAAATAAACTGATAAAGTGCAAATAACAGATAATGGGTTATTAATGTTCAGAGTTTTGTCCGACCCAGGTTTAATAGCCTGATGGCTGTGGGGAAGTAGCTATTCCTGAACCTGGTTGTTGCAGTCTTCAGGCTCCTGTACCTTCTACCTGAAGGTAGCAGGGAGATGAGTGTGTGGCCAGGATGGTGTGGGTCTTTGCTGATACTGCCAGCCTTTTTGAGGCAGCGACTGCGATAAATCCCCTCGATGTAAGGAAGGTCAGAGCCGATGATGGACTGGGCAGTGTTTACTACTTTTTGGAGTCTTTCCCTCTCCAGGGCGCTCAGGTTGCCGAACCAATCCACGATGCCACCGGTCAGCAAGCGCTCTACTGTGCACCTGTGGAAGTTAGAGAGAGTCCTCCTTGACAAACCGACTCTCCGTAATCTTCTCTGGAAGTAGAGCTGATGTGCTTTCTTGATAATTGCATCAGTGTTCTCGGACCAGGAAAGATCTTCAGAGATGTGTACGCCCAGGAATTTGAAGCTCTTGACCCTTTCAGCCATCGACCCGTTGATATACACGGGACTGCGGGTCCCCATCCTACTCCTTCCGAAGTCCACAATCAGTTCCTTGGTTTTGCTGGAGTTGAGGGCCAGGTTGTTGTGCTGGCACCATATGGACAGTTGCTCGACCTCCCTTCTGTACTCCAACTCATCCCCATCAGTGATACGTCCCACAACAGTGGCATCGTCAGCGAACTTGATGATGGAGTTCGCACTATGACCGGCTACGCAATCATGAGTATAGAGTGAGTACAGCAGGGGGCTGAGCACGCAGCCTTGAGGTGCTCCCGTGCTGATTGTTATCGAGTCTGGCACATTTCCACCAATACAAACAGACTGTGGTCTGTGAATGAGGAAGTCGAGGATCCAATTGCAGAGGGATGCGCAGAGACCCAGTTGTGCGAGTTTGGTAACCAGCTTGGAGGGGATGATAGTATTAAATGCCGAGCTGTAATCGATGAATAACAGCCTGACATATGAGTTTTTGTTGTCCAAGTGGTCCAGAGCGGAGTGGAGGGCCAGCGAGATCGCATCCACCGTTGATCTGTTGTGGCAGTAAGCGAACTGCAGTGGGTCCAGGTTTTTGTCGAGGTAGGAGTTGATTCGCGCCATGATCAACGTCTCGAAGCACTTCATCACCAGAGGCGTTAGTGTCACAGGTCAATAGTTATTGAGGCACGCCACCTTACTCTTCTTGGACACTGGTATAATTGATGCCCTTTTGAAGCAGGTGAGAACCTCAGAAGTGAGAGGTTGAAAATGTCCGTAAAAACTCCAGCCAGTTGGTCCACACAGGTTTCAAGAACACGACCGGGTATACCACCAGGTCCAAGCGCTTTTCAAGGGTTCACCCCTCTGAAGGATTTCCTAACGTCGGCCTCTGTAACTGAGACTGAAATACCGTCACAGCGAATGGGGGCTCGGGAAGGCACATCGATGTTCTCCCTATCAGAGCGTGTGTAAAATGCATTGAGCTCATCAGGTAGTGATGTTTCGCCGACATTCGAGCTGCCTCCTGAGTTCACGATGCTATGTCGTGCTTCAATTTGTTTGCTGCAAAGGTAACAAAGCACAGTCCTAGTTTAATTACACTCGTGGAATATATGCACCACAATGTCGAAATTTATATTCTATTTCACAGTTGGCAAGGTAATTGTCTCGAAGGAGAAATGGCAATGTCATTTGAACCCTGGGCTAGGTCCGTAGATTATAAGGCGTAATTATTCATCCAATCCTGAGCTCGGGTTTCAGTCCGGCTTCTGTGTTGAACCAATTTACCTCTTTAAAAAAATCAATAAATGGAGACCATATTCCAACAAATAATTCAGGTTTGTCAATTAAGACAAATCTAATTTTTTCCAAATGTAAGGTCTCAGAAATTTCTGTAATCCACATTCCTGTAGGTAAATTGGCTTGGTATAAGTGTAAATTGTCCCAAGTGTGGGGAGGATTGTGTTAATATGCGGGGATCGCTGGTCAGTGCGGACACGGTGGCCCGAAGGGCCTGTTCCCGCACTGTATCTCCAAACTAAACTATACTACTGTTTTCAGGAAAAAGTGGGACCTGCTCTCTAGAAAGGTAGAATGAAGAATTATGATAAGTTGAACAGAGTTGGTCTGATGAGAATGAATACTGTGAGAGAGTAGTCTTTCCCAGAAGATGGTTGCGTGCAACTCTACAAGGGAAACAAGGAAACGTTTCTTCATGAGTAGGAAGGAACTGCAGATGCTGGTTTGCACTGAAGATGGACGCCATGGTTTCTTCATTCTTAGAATTGGTAGAATGTGGAACTTGGTAAGTGGTTGACGCAAATATCTTTGACCCTGTTGTAAGTCAATGAGACAAGCGTGAAAGATTAGTAGAGTAGTGCTGATAGGCTGAAATGGGGAAGGTAGATGGGAAGAAATCCCTGGTGGATGTAACACCACCAAATACCAATTGGACCAAGTATATCCGTGTTGTATATTTAATACTAAGTTAAGATTTGGAGAGAGAACCGTCATCGTTATCTTGGTAGATGGAATATACTATTGCAAGGCTGCACAATACAGATAAAAAGAGTTCAAAATGCAGAGATGGTGCAAAATTAAACAACCGAAAGGTTAATATCATTCAAATATATATAGCATGCATTGAATTAATTCACCAGAAAATGTAACTTTCGATTTCAGCTTTTCTCTGCAGTTGCTCTTTATCTTAGTGGTTTAATTAATGATTCACTATTACCTTGATTATCATTTCATTCTTATCTCACTCAGCTATTTATAATGCAAGAATATATATATTGTTTAATGCCGGTGTGGGTTTGCCTACTGACCAAGGATAACCTGTGCAATATTCAATTTCAAGTGAGGTTATTGTCATGTGTCCCTGATAGGACAATGAAATTTTTGCTTTGCTTCAGCACAACAGAACATAGTAGGCATTGACTACAAAACAGATCAGTGTGTTCATATACCATTATATAAATATATACACACATGAATAAATAAACTGATAAAGTGCAAATAACAGATAATGGGTTATTAATGTTCAGAGTTTTGTCCGACCCAGGTTTAATAGCCTGATGGCTGTGCGGAAGTAGCTATTCCTGAACCTGGTTGTTGCAGTCTTCAGGCTCCTGTACCTTCTACCTGAAGGTAGCAGGGAGATGAGTGTGTGGCCAGGATGGTGTGGGTCTTTGATGATACTGCCAGCCTTTTTGAGGCTGCGACTGCGATAAATCCCCTTGATGTAAGGAAGGTCAGAGCCGATGATGGACTGGGCAGTGTTTACTACTTTTTGGAGTCTTTCCCTCTCCAGGGCGCTCAGGTTGCCGAACCAATCCACGATGCCACCGGTTAGCAAGCGCTCTACTGTGCACCTGTAGAAGTTAGAGAGAGTCCTCCTTGACAAACCGACTCTCCGTAATCTTCTCTGGAAGTAGAGCTGATGTGCTTTCTTGATAATTGCATCAGTGTTCTCGGACCAGGAAAGATCTTCAGAGATGTGTACGCCCAGGAATTTGAAGCTCTTGACCCTTTCAGCCATCGACCCGTTGATATAAACGGGACTGTGGGTCCCCATCCTACTCCTTCCAAAGTCCACAATCAGTTCCTTGGTTTTGCTGGAGTTGAGGGCCAGGTTGTTGTGCTGGCACCATATGGACAGTTGCTCGATCTCCCTTCTGTACTCCAACTCATCCCCATCAGTGATACGTCCCACAACAGTGGCATCGTCAGCGAACTTGATGATGGAGTTCGCACTGTGAACTGTGAATGAGGAAGTTGAGGATCCAATTGCAGAGGGATGAGCAGAGACCCAGTTCTGCGAGTTTGGTAACCAGCTTGGAAGGGATGATAGTATTAAATGCCGAGCTGTAATCGATGAATAACAGCCTGACATATGAGTTTTTGTTGTCCAAGTGGTCCAGAGCGGAGTGGAGGGCCAGCGAGATCGCATCCACCGTTGATCTGTTGTGGCAGTAAGCGAACTGCAGTGGGTCCAGGTTTTTGTCGAGGTAGGAGTTGATTCGCGCCATGATCAACGTCTCGAAGCACTTCATCACCACAGGCGTTAGTGTCACAGGTCGATAGTTATTGAGGCACGCCACCTTACTCTTCTTGGACACTGGTATAATTGATGCCCTTTTGAAGCAGGTGAGAATCTCAGAAGTGAGAGGTTGAAAATGTCCGTAAAAACTCCAGCCAGTTGGTCCACACAGGTTTCAAGAACACGACCGGGTATACCATCAGGTCCAAGCACTTTTCAAGGGTTCACCCCTCTGAAGGATTTCCTAACGTCGGCCTCTGTGACTGAGACTGAAATGCCGTCACAGCGAATGGGGGCTCGGGAAGGCACATCGATGTTCTCCCTATCAGAGCGTGTGTAAAATGCATTGAGCTCATCAGGGAGTGATGTTTCGCCGACATTCGAGCTGCCTCCTGAGTTCACGATGCTATGTCGTGCTGCAATTTATTTGCTGCAAAGGTAACAAAGCATGGTCCTAGTTTAATTACACACGTGGAACATATGCACCACACTGTTGAAATTCATATTCTATATCTTCTATAAGATCCTCCTGCGCTTCTGTTTTTATCATGAACGTGTCGATCATGCTGAGAAGAAAGGGAGCTGTAATGCGGCTGCACTACCTGCAGAGCCACTGTGTCGCTCTTTCGAGTGCTTTGGTTTTCTTTGAAAATGGCCAGAAATGGAGAGAAACTATTCCCAACGGTAGTGGCTCAGTGAGCTCAGGGACACAGACTAAAGATGATTGGAATAGACCATCCATCATACATGGTCCTGATGATTTCTCGCCTCCAGCTCTTCACCTTCCTCCCCCCCTCCACCCACTTCTTTCAGTCTGAAGAAGGGTCCCGACCTGAAACGTCACCCTTCATTTTCCTCCAGAGATGTTGCCTGACCGCTGAGTTACTCCATCACTTTGTATCTATCTTTGGTATAAAACATGGTATAAAACATGTAAGTCTGTAAAAGAGAATTTGCATGGCTACAGGAAGAGGGACAGAGTGAAACCAACGCAGCTGTGTCTGAAGAAGGGTCAGCTGTGTCTGAAGAATTAACGGGACAGGAAGCTCCCCAAGAAAGGGAGTTTGTAGAGTGCCTCCGAGATGGATCATTAGAAAGGTTTGTACTGGAGCTCACCAGAGAGAAGGCAATTCTGGATTTAGTGTTGTCTAATGAATCAGATTTAATAAGGGAACTTAAGGTAAAGGAACTGCAAGGAGGTGGTGACCATAATATGATACGTTTTATTCTGCAATTTGAGAGGATAAGGCTAAATCAGAAGTGTCAGTGTTGCAGTTAAATAGAGGGGTCTATGTAGGCATGAGAGAGGAGCTGGCGAAGGTCGACTGGAAAAGGATCCTAGCAGGAATGACGGTGGAACAGCAAGTGTGAACTACGAAGAGGATGTTAGGAGGTTGCAGGGTGACTTGGGCAGGTTAAGTGAGTGGGCAGATGCATGGCTGATGGAGTATAATGTAGATAAGTGTGAGGCAGGAGAACAAGGAGGCAGATTATTATCTCAATGGTGTCAAATTAGGAAAAAGGGAGGTGCAATGAAACCTGAGTGCCCTTATACACCAGTCACTGAAAGTAAACATGCAGGTACAGCAGGCAGTGAAGAAAACTAATGGCATGTTGGCCTTCATAACTAGAGGATTTGAGTAGAGGAGTAAAGAGGTCCTTCAGTTGTACAGGGCCCCGGTGAGACCACATCTGGAGTGTTGTGTGCAGTTTTGGTCTCCTAATTTGAGGAAGGACATCCTTGCTATTGAGTCAGTGCAGTGTAGGTTCACGAGATTGATCCCCAGGATGGCCGGACTGTCATATGAGGAAAGATTGGAGAGACTGGGCTTGTATTCACTGGAATTTAGAAGGATGAGAAGGATTCTTATAGAAACATATAAAATGATAAAAGGACTCGACAAGCTAGATGCAAGAAAAATGTTCCCAATGTTGGGGTAGTCCAGAACCAGGGGGTGCCGTTTAAGAATAAAGGGGAAGCAATTTAAAACTGAGATGAAAAAAAAACTTTTCACCCAGAGAGTTTTGAATTTGTGGAATTCTCTGCCACAGAAGACAGTAGAGGCCGATTCACTGGATGAATTTAAAAGAGAGTTAGATAGAGCTCTGGGGGATAGCAAAATCAAGGGATATGGGCAGAAGGCAGGCACGGGTTACTTATTGTGGATGATCAGCCATGATCACAATGAATGGCGGTGCTGGCTCGAAGGGCCAAGCGACCTCCTTGCCGTAATTCCAAGAAATGCATGCATGATGTAATCGAGATCCAAAACAAAACAGCTGAAGAAACACAATGCGTTGGGCAGCATCTGTGCGGAGAAAGGAATTGTCCACATTTGAGGTCTGCTAAGTTCCTCCAACCATTTGTTTCTTGCTCTATATTACAACGCCTGCAGTTTCTTGTGTCTCTCTAATGTAATCAAGACCCTTCTCAGGTTTAACAGGAGCCTTAGTGCCCTGTAACTCAACCACTCTGTAATTGAATTGCATTGTTTGTTTTTGCTTTCAGAGCTTTATTATTAACCCATGCCACTGCGTCATTGATTATGTGACCTGCTTGGGGGTATATTCAACTATCTTTAAGGCAGGGAGTGATAGATCTAGGCAGAGATAGATAGATTCTTGATTAGTACGGGTGTCAGAGGTTATGGGGAAAAAGCAGAGAAAAGGTGGGTACGAGGGAGAGATAGATCAGCCATGATTGAATGTCGGAGTGGACTTAATGGGCCAAATGGCCTAATTCTACTCCTATCACTTATGATTATGATCTTATGATCTTTAAAGAGACTCATGGCGGGTGTTTCAATGGACCGTTTATCCAAGTTCGATTGTATAGGAACGTCTGGAATGCCAGGGAGTTGTATGCTGTGCCAGCTATAGTTGTAAATGTAGCCTACAGTAAAGTAACAACTCCCAAAGCTTCAAAAACAACGCTGGAATCATGTGGCTACAAGTTGCACACATTACTGCCATGAGTAAAGTAGCAGCCATTACTCACATAGCTGTTCAGAGACATGGCATAGAGTCCATGCCGACCAGCGATCACCCTGTACCTTAACATTATCCTACACACTGGAGACAATTTACACTTTACAGAGGCCTGTTAACCTACAAACCTCTTTGTCTTTTGCAGTGTGGGAGCAAACCGGACCACCCAAAGAAAGTCCACATGGTCACAGGGAGAACGTACAGACTCCAGACAGCCACAATCCGTAGTCAGGAACAACCCATGACTCTGGAGCTGTAAGGCAGCAACTCTACTGCTGTGTCACTGTGCCACTTCTTGTTCTTTTCGAAAGTCCATGTGCTAGGCAGGACCGAGAAATGGACCAATGTCTGAAGACATGCAACCTCAGCCTGAAATGAGTTTCTCATAGGAAGTCAAATAAAACTTATCTGCACAATGTTATAACTGCTACAGTTTACATAGAAGGTAGTTAATGCCTCATTGATGTTGCCTTAGACGATAAAAGCGCTATAAAGTCAGAGTCCTGATTAACAGGGAGACAGTAGGTGCAGGAGTAGGCCATTTGGCCCTTCGAGCCAACACCATCATTCACTGTGATCATAGCTGATTATCCATATTCAGTACCCTGTTCCTGCCTTCTCACCATATCCCTTGACTCCGCTACCTTTTATAGCTCTGTCTAACTCTCTCTTGAAAGCATCCAGAGAACCAGCCTCAACTGCCTTCTGATGCAGAGAATTTCACAGTCACAACTCTCTGGGTGAAAAGGTTTTTCCTCATCTCCATTCGAAATGGCCTACCCCTTATTCTTAAACTGTGGCCACTGGTTCAACACACAAGGTACACAAACATTTAAAATTAAAATTAAATTCAAAGTTTAAACATTTAAAGTTTAAACATAGAGGTTTAAACAAATTAAAACGTTTTAGCCTGTTTTAACAATTTAGTTTAGTTAGTTTAGAGATACAGCGCAAAAACAGGCTCACCGAGTCCGCCAAGACCAGCGGACCAAATACACGAACACTATCTTACACACAATTTGGGGCAATTTACAATTATACAAAGCTAATTACCCTACAAATCCATATGTCTTTGGAGTGCAAGAGGAAACTGGAGCATGGAGAGAAAACCCACGCAGATCACGGGGAGAATGTACAAACGCCATACAGACATCGCACGTGGTCAGGATTGATCCCGGGCCTTTGGCAGCTCTACCACTGAACCACCATGTCGCCCAAACAAAATCTGTAAGTGAACTACAAAGCGATCTTCGATAAGAAGGCCATCCCTGGGCATTTTGTGCATTGGTCAAACATTCACAATGTGTTGTAAAACCTGTGTCCATATAAAGCAAATGCTTAAGACTGTTACTAGCCCGTGAAAATGGCCAATTCAATCATTGCCACATATTCATGACAACTTTTTATCAAAATTAAGAAGTTAAGATGGACCTCTGCCCAGGATGGCAGAATTAGTGTTCAACAGTGGACCACAGTTTACTGGATTTCTCTGAGAGTTTTGTATGGTGTAACTGCATCAAATTTCTTCTGACATATCTGTTTTATACTGCTTCCAATGAGGCAGCGGAGAAAAGAATGTGCCCACATTAAAAGAAACCTTGAAGAAGGATTTTCATGCTATCGAGATCCTGGTTAAATATTCATTAGATAGCATCTACTTAAATATGATACCACATTCAGCGACTTGTTTAAGCTTGGCAGAGCATTGTAAACTTTGTTAATGATTGCGTTTGATAGTGTAAATTAGAGGGGAGAGCAAAGTCCACAGAGGCAGAGTTTCAAGGAAAAGAGAACCAATTCTGACCGACTGTGAGGGTTAGTCATCAAACCGGTTAGCAAATATGAGTCAAAGCAATGGGACCTCTGTGAAGTGATCCAATCTACTGTAACCAAATGCTATGCTTCATATTGGCAATCTTGTTAGATATGATCATGTGCATCAAATTTTGTTTTTTTCATTTAGAGATACAGACCCTTCGGCCCACCGAGTCCTCGCCGACCAGCGATCCCAGCACACTTATACACTCCTACACACACTAGTGACAATTTACAATTATACCAAGCCAATTAACCAACAAACCTGTATGTCTTTGGAGTGTGGGAGGAAACCAGAGATCCCGGAGAAAACCCATGCAGGTCACGGGGAGAACGTACAAACTCCATACAGGCAAGCACCCGTAGTCAGGATCGAACCTGGGTCCCTGGCGCTGTAAGGCAGCAACTCTACCACTGCGCCACCGTGCCGCCCCAAATGATCAGAGGAACGTAACAAATAGGAGCAGGGGTAGGCATCATGCCCTTCACTACGGTTGTGCCATCCATGAAGATCACTGCTCTGCTAGTATCTCTGCTTCATTTTCCTGCACTAATATTGTATCCCTTGATCCCTTCATATTTAGAAATCTATGAGCAGAACAACTGAACCTCCACCACCTTCCAGAGTTGAGAATGACAAAGCTTCACCATCCTTTGAGGGAAGAAATATTTCCTTAGCCCAGTCCTAAGTGCCCTAAATCGTATGGCAATCCATACTGACTTTGTAAGACTCATCAATCAGGGGAAGCTTCCTCCCTACATTAGCCTGTATTTACTCCAAACTCCAGAGGATATCACTCTTTCTACTCAGTCTCCACCGTCACTGCAATCAGCCCATGTGAGTCCTCATTGAGACTTCCTTATTCGCATAATCAAATCCCATTGTTACAAAAGCTAACACAGCAATGGTAGTCTGAGGAAGAGTGCCATCCCAAAATGTTGCCTATCCATATTTTCCAGGGATGCTACCTGGCCTACATCTGCAGTTCTTTCTGTCTACCCTCCTAAATGCTACCAGTCTGGTCTTCACACCTTTGCACATCAGCACAACACAATTTCTCAGGGGTTAACAAATATTCTGCTTTACTGTTACGTGTACTAAGGTCGATGACCTCACATTTGTCCACATTATATTCCATTTGTCATGTTCTCAGCCATCCTGGATGCTTATTACAGCCCTCCAAAACCTCTTTATATCCTTCACTGTACTCACAATGCTACTTCGGTTAGTATCATGGATAAACTTGGAAATATGACATTTGGTCCCTTCACCCAAGTCATTAATTTGCATCACAAATATTTAGGGTCCAAGCACTGATCCCTGCTGAGACCTGATCCCACTAGTCACGGCCTACAATCTTGAGAAAGATCTGATTATTCCCACACTTATTCTGTCCAATAATTAATTCTCTGTCCATGTCAATATAACACTGCTGATTCCATATGGTCTCACCTTGTTAACCAACTTCCTGCGAGAAACTATGACAAAAGCCTGTTTAGGAAGGAATTGCAGATGCTGGTTGAAACCAAAGATAGACACAAAAATCTGGAGTCATTCAGCGGGTCAGGGAACATCTCTGGAGACCAGGAATAGGTGATGTTTTGGGTCAAGACGAGAAAGGTCTCGATCCGAAATGTCATCCATTCTATTTCTCCAGAGATGCTGCCTGACCAGCTGAGACTCCAGCTTTTTATGACTATGACAAAAGCCTTCTGAAAATCCCAAAGCACCACATCTATTGATACCCTTATTGTATCTATTGAAGTAGTCATGTCACTGGGAAATTCAGTAGATTAGTCAAGAGGGATACATCATAGCATTAATTCCAGCCGCCCAACCAGCCTTGATCCACCGCAGTTAACTTACTGTTGCAACAGATCCACAGCAGACACATCTCTCTGGCCCTAAACTCATCTTTGGCAAACCTAGACACCAGGGACTCCTCTGTTAAACCCCCATTTATCAACTCTTGCCTTCTGCACTATAATCCCATACAAACTACAAACTCCTGGATCAAGGAGTCAGCTCCCCCCTCTGCCATTGGATCCTTGACTTTCTGACACAGACCACGATCAGTGAGCATAAGTGACAACACCTCCTACCCAATAATTCTCAACAGTGGAGCCCTGCAAGGATGTGTTCTCAGTCCCCTGCTATACTCCCTATGCACTCAAGACTGCACAGCTAAATTCAGCTCCAATTCCATCTACAAGTTTGCGAATTACACCATTGCAGTGGACTGAATTAAAAACAATGACGAGATGGAGTACAGAAAGGAGATTCAGAAGTTAGCGACATTGTGTCAGGACAATAACCTCTCCCTCAATGTCAGCAAGATGAAGGAGCCAGTTATTGACCTCAGGAAACATGGTGGAGTACATGCCACAATTGGCAACTTCCTGGGCGTTAAGTTTCTGTCATCCACCAGCCACCAGCCAAAAAGGGAGACAAACGTCTCAACTTCCTGAGGGCACTGAGGATATTCGGCATGTCTCCCATGATTCTTACAAACTCTCCAGTGACTGTTACAAACTTCTACGGATGCACCATGGAAAGCATACTGTCAGCTTGCATCGTAGCTTGGTTTGCGAATAGCTCTGTCCAAGAGCTTCAGGGAAAAGCATGATGATGTGTAGGAAAGAACTGTAGATAGAAACATAGAAACATAGACAAATAGGTGCAGGAGTAGGCCATTCGGCCCTTCGAGCCTGCACTGCCATTCAATGTGATCATGGCTGATCATCCAACTCAGTATCCCGTACCTGCCTTCTCTCCATCCCCCCTGATCCCTTTAGCCACAAGTGCCACATCTAACGCCCTCTTAAATATAGCCAATGAACTGGCCTCAACTACCTTCTGGGGCAGAGAATTCCAGAGACTCACCACTGTCTGTGTAAAGAATGTTTTCCTCATCTCGGTCCTAAAGGAATTCCCCCTTATTCTTAGACTGTGACCCCTTGATCTGGACTCCCCCAACATCGGGAACAATCTTCCAGCATCTAGCTTGTCCAACCCCTTAAGAATTTTGTAAGTTTCTATAAGATCCCCCCTCAATCTTCTAAATTCCAGCGAGTACAAGCCGAGTCTATCCAGTCTTTCCTCTTATGAAAGTCCTGACATCCCAGGAATCAGTCTGGTTTAAATCGAATACAGACACAAAATGCTGGAGTAACTCAGCGGGACAGGCAGCATCTCTGGAGTGAAGGAATAGGTGATGTCTGAAGAAGGGTCTGGACCCAAAACTTCACCCATTCCTTCTCTCCAGAGATGCTGCCTGTCCCGCTGAGTTACTCCAGCATTTTGTGTCTATCTAGCATTATGATGTATTTGTACAGCTGCATATTTGTCACAGGATTCAATGATGCCATTTGCAGGGAGTTCTTTGAATTTGACTAGAATAAACAGCCTTGCTTGAAACACCTGTATCCTGTAAAGCTTATTGTAAGTAAACCTTACTGACACTCCTGCAATATTCAAGGCTCACATTAGGATACATTACACTGCTCCACTGCTTCACATTTCACCCTTTGGCTTCATTTTTAAGAGCTTTAATTTTCTGCAAAACTTGTGTCAGAAAGTTGGAGCTGGTAATTAAGAGCATAAGTATCTTTTAATAACGTGGTAATTATTGATGCAATGCCAACGAGTCTTCCCAGCACAGAAAATGAACTATTATGCTCTTCAATCTCATTCATGCATTTAGTCAATTCTTCTTTGACATTGAAAATTTGAAATGTTCTAACTTTGCGTTTTTCTCATTTCCTTTTGCCTTTTTTTTCCAACAACCTAATTCTTCTTTGTCCCTCTGTTCCTTCATGATTTGGGTTTGATACTTGCCCTGTTACCACGTTACTTCAGATATGTGCATTTGCATATGTACAGTTGGTAAAGCATGGGCATCAACATGTTTACAAATCAGGACAGGCCCTACGGCCCACCGGGTCCGCGCCGACCAGCGATCCCCACACATTAACACTACACCAGGGACAATTTTTACATTTACCAAGCCAATTAACCTACAAACCTGTGCGTCTTTGGAGTGTGGGAGGAAACCGATGATCTCAGAGAAAACCCACGCAGGTCACGGGGAGAACGTATAAACTCCGTACAGACAACACCCGTAGTCGGGATTAAACCAGGGTCTCCGGCACTGCATTCGTTGTAAGGTAGCAACTCTCCTGCTGTGTGACCCTGATTGCCCTTAATATAAACACTGCATATCTCTATCAGTGTTTATATTTAAGTCTGTGTGCCCATGTTCAAACACATGCCATTTTTGTTTAGCTGAAGGGAGTATCACAGCCTTGCCCAACCTTGCCGTTGCTAAAATCCACAAATTTCCCTTTCAGCGGACAGGGAAATGTTGATCTAATTTTCCATGATGCAATGTCTCTGGCATTTAACGATTACTCCATTGTTTGCAGTAGCTAAGTTATTATACGGGTTGTATCGGTTTTAAGATATGAACTTGAGATTATGTGATTTAATTGGTATCTATAAAACATTTATTCGTGTAGCGTGACATTGAGCAACCAGCACACCGGGAAATGAGTGGAAATGAGAGATGTTGTTCCTCCTACAGATCTGAACTGTAATTTGAGAACTAAAATACTCTTTCAGAGACGGCCCCAGCAAGTGAACATGTTGACATTGTAACCATCCATGTACACTATCTAGCTACATTTCCAATGACAAATTGAGAAAAGGAGCGGATTTTTAACTTTTTCCGCTCTCCACAGAAGCTACTTGATCTGGTATTTCCAACATTCTCTTTTCATTCATATTTTTGACTAACTGCTCTGCCTTGCAACACACCGTTCTATTGTTGTTTCTATTCCCACGGACCTTCCTCGTTCATCATCCTCTATTTACCTCCACAAAGAACAAACTAGCATTTATTTTTCTTTCATAGGCACTGAATGCAATTGTGTCACCTGGACATGCTTGGACAGCAACCTATCACAGGTTTTCTTTCTGCTTTCTCCACCTCTCTCAACGGCTGCAAATTAAAACACACTTGTTTTCTCACTTTTTCCAGTTTTGCCATGGTCTAGTCCATCTCTTTGGGCCTTGCTTGGTGGCACATCTCCTTTGCTTCATAAACGTTGGCTACTTCCATCCAGGTTTTGTATGACCATCATGGATGAGTACAGATGAAACTGAATTTTTACCACATAAAACTGTTCACAGAACTGTTGCTAATGGCACAGGGCTGGTGATAAAGCATTATAGAAACATAGAAACATGGAATATAGGTGCAGGTGTAGGCCATTCAGCCATTTGAGCCAGCACCGCCATACAATACGATCATGGCTGATCATCCAGAATCAGTACCCTGTTCCTGCTTTCTCCCCATATCCCATGATTCTGTTAGCCCAAAGAACTATATTTAACTCTCTCTTGAACACGTCCAGTGAATTGGCCTCCACTGCCTTCTGTGGCAGAGAATTCCACAGATTCACAACTCTCTGGCTGACAATGTTTTTCCTCATAGTCCTAACTTGCCTACCCCTTATTTTTAAACTGTGCCCCCTGGTTCTGGACTCCCCTAACATGGGGAACATTTTTTCTGCATCTAGCCTGTCCAATCCATTAAGAATTTTATATGTTTCTGTAAGATCCCCTCTCATCCTTCTAAATTCCAGAGAATATACTGTAAGCCCAGTCGTTCCATTCTTTCAATATGTCGGTCCCGCCTTCCCGGGAATTAACATGGTGAACCTAGGCTGAACTCCCTCGATAGCAAGAATGTCCTTCCTCAAATCAGGAGACCCAAACTGCACACACTACCAGGTGCAGTCTCACTAGGGCCCTGTACAACTGCAGTAGGACCTCCTTGCTCCTACACTTAAATCCTTGCTATGAACACCAACATGCCATTAGCTTTCTTCACTACCTGCTGTATCGTTGATAAGGAGTTCATGTGTAAGAAGGAACTGCAGATGCCGGTTTAAACCAGAGATAGACACAAAAAGCTGGAGTAACTCAGCGGGACAGGCATCATCTCTGGAGAGAAGGAATGGGTGACGTTTCGGGTCTAGACCCTTCTTCAGAATTCAGGAGTTAATGACTTGTTTGATATAGTTTATCATGTTTAGTTCATTCCATTACCATGAACGTTTATGCAATTTATACATTGCTAGGCAATATAATACTATTGTTGTAAATCATGGAATATCAATCAATTTTGGAGATAGCTGGAGGCTTTCACCAAATAAATATTTATCTAATCAGATGTGAATAACTGTCCTGAAAGTCCTACCTATGATTTAAAGCCACTGATATCGAGCACATTCACAGTAAGTTTCATTTCTGCATTTTAAAATTTGCATAAGTCAAAAGTCTCCCAATACATTTTTGCGTCTCTGCCAAAGTCAACTGCCCTTCCCAACGGCCCTTGAAAAGGTGGTGGTGAGCCATTCTCTTGAACAATGGAAATCAGATTCCCCGCCATTGACTGCATCTACACTTCACACCACTTCAGAAACAAAACCAGATCCAACATAATCAATGACTTGTCCCACCCCGGTCACTCCGTCCATTGCCCGTTTCCAACAGACAGAAAATACAGCAGCTCCAGACACTCTCTGATATAATTTAAAATTTTACATAGATTACATCTCTCAAAGTCCAAACTAAATAGAATTTTCCCAAATGTTTCTGCTATATGTGACAAATGTCAACACCTAGAAGCCAACCTAACGCACTCATTTACCAAATGTATTAAAATTACTAATTTTTGGTCAGAAATTTTTAAGATAATTTCGAAAGTAGTTAATACAAATCTGTATCCAGATTCTAAATTAATTATATTAGGTATATTACAAAATGATCAATCACTAACAACAAAACAACGAATTTTTATCGATTATAGTTTAATAATTGGTAAAAAACTAATATTAAGATTTTGGAAAGGTCCTACCAACCCCTCTATTAAACTGTGGATTACAGAAATGTCGGAGACACTTCATTTGGAAAGATTAAGACTTGTCCTCTCGGACAGGCTAGATCAGTTTAGAGGAACATGGTCTCCATTTATTGATTATCTAAAGGGACAAACTGGCTCGGTTCGAGGGCCTGACTGAAACCTGGACGGGGAATGGACGAAGAATTATATATAATGGATCACTGATATATCTCCAACGTAGTACAGAATGTTTAAAACTCCACTCACATTATTGATTTTCTATTTTTATTATTAGTTTGATTTCTCTTATTATTTCTTTCTATTAATTTCCCCCTTTATTAAAAATAATTTTAAAAATATGTAGAAGTATAAACAAGAATGACTGTAAATTTTATAAATATTAAGAATGTATGTGATGAATAGTAAATTCTTTTGTTTTTCTTTTTCTTTCACATTTTAAATTGTCTTAATATGTATCAATATGTATTTACTTCTAATAAAAAATATTAACAAAAAAAAAAGAAAATACAGAAACTTGAAAGTGTGCACCACCGCACTCAGCAATCTTCCCCTTTGTTAGCACGCTTTTGAACAGCCTTCCATAAGCTAGGGTACTGTCCAATTTCCTTCTATCTAATTGCGGACATTGGATTTTATCTATGGAACTGGTGTATTACAATGCTGAGAACGATATCTTTTACTTTTTAATTTTATGGGCTTTTAATTCCATTCATTACAATATTGTGTCAGTAGGGTTACCATATAGAGTGATTTGTGTGCATTTTACAAGTTATGGACAGGCCTGTAAAACCTGTTTGTAACGCGAATGGTGCTTATACATCACTGCAGAACTTCATCGTCATCTATAAATTGAAATGAATCACCATCCAAATTTATTAGTTGAGAAATCAAAAGATCTTAGTTCAAGTACAAATTACATTTGTTGCGATTAAAGAATGAGATAGTTATCATTGTGTTCTCCCGCCCTGTGCTCGCCAAAATACATGGATTTATTAAAGCAATACTGAGAGGAATGCCGGTAACTCAAAGATTGAGTTCGGAAGACTAGATTTTTCCAGCCTCCATAACTTTGACTAAGATTCCATGAACCTCTCACCATTTTAATGTGGCAAAGACAGTGAACTGCCAATGAGATTGACTTATTTATTGCTGGTAAAGTTATTCAACCATGTTTAGTTTAGAGATACAGCATGGGAACAGGCCCTTCGGCCCACAGAGTCCACACCGACTGATAAAACGAGTTCTATGCTATCACACTTTCCCATACACTCCCGACACACTAGGGGCAATTTATAAACCCGCGCGTCTTTGCCTTGTAGGGGGAAACTGGAGCAGCCGGACGAAACCCACGCGGTCACAAAGAGAACGTGCAAAATTATCACTCAGTTATCATCGGTGGTCAGGATCGAACCCGCGTCTCCAGCACTGTGAGGCTGCAGCTCAACCAGTTGCTCCACTGGACGCGAATGTTGCTCAAACTATAAACATTCCGATTACAATTCCTCAATTATGCATTATTTTTTCACAGAATTTTAATGTCGCCATTAAAACCCAAATACTAAAGGTCAATTCGACGCATAGCTTAAGAAATACTTCCTGTAGAACAAGAATCAATGTGTGTTTTAACAATCTCTTTAAACTGAATAACATCTTATTCTTACTCAGAGATATATCACAGATTAGAATTACAGCACATTAATTTGGATATGATTTATTGATAGCAACATTGCAGAGATTAATGGAAATCCACAGTGTCCCAGTCCTTCGGTCGATTGGAGGCTTCACCCGAGTAGACTGTGACAGAATATCACCGCCCATCCCAGAAGCAAGTTCTTTGCCACGGTTGGCAAGCTGCCAGAGTTGTTAGGAGTTGTAGATTCGGGTTTTGGCGTCTTTGTTAACTTCTGTGCATCGGTAGTTTTCTGTGCATCGGTAGTTTTCTGTGATAGAGTTGACTTCTGTGCATCGGTAGTTTTCTGTGATAGAGTTGACTTCTTTGCATCAGTAGCTGTTTGTGTTGTGGCTGACATCTTTACACTTACCGAATTTAACGTCGAGGTTACCTTTGCTTTCTCCACAGCCGAAGAGCTAGCCTGCCATACAAACAAGAGAGAAGCAGGTCATAAAATAACTTGGAGCATCCAAAACTGCAGTCACATGGGTCCTTTCTAAATACATGCTACAGTGGGATTGGGAATGCAGCAGCTGATCTGTCTCCCAAGGAACATACTTCCAAATTGGCAATGTAGTTGCCAACTTTGTCTTCCCCAAATACCAATAAAGTGCCAACATCAAGGTTACACTCTGGGCAGTCACGGTGGTGCAGCGATAATGTTGCTGCCTTGCAGCAAATGCAGCTCCGGAGACCCGGCTTCAATCCCGATTACGGATGCTGTCTGTACGGAGTTTTTACGTTCTCCCCGTGACCTGCGTGGGCTTTCTCCTAGATCTTTGGTTTCCTCCCACATTCCAAAGATGTACAGGTTATGTAAGTTAATTGGTTTAGTTAATGTAAACATTTTCCTTAGTGGGTGTGAATGTGCGGGGATCGTTGGTCGGCTCAGACCCGGTGGGTCGAAGGGCATGTTTCCGTGCTGTATCTCCAAACTAAACTACTGCACAGAATAAGATCTTAAGCCAAAGTGGAGCTTATTGCCGTTTACACCAGTATATAGTGTATAAATGCAGTGAAAACCAGCATCGGGGACACATAGACAACATGCAAAAACATAAAGTTAATAACATTCTGCAAGATAGAGAAAAAGAAAAAGACTGCACAAAGACAAGACATTAGTGCAAACTACAACAAGTCCATGGTGGTGCTAGGGGTAGTGCATAATGCACTGTTACTGAGGTTGGATTAAGGTTGAGCAAGGTCAGATCAAGAACCTGATGGTAAAAGGAAATTAACTATTCCTGGGCCTGGTGGTGTGAGACCTGTACCTCCTCCCCTATGGTAGCAACGAGAAGAAGGAATGCCCCAGCTGGTGAGGATTCTGGATAATAGACGCCAAATTCTTGAGGCAGCACCTCGTGTAGATCCCTCAGCTGGCGAGAAGGGCTGTGCCTGTGATGGACCGGGCTGAGCACATCACTCTCTGCAGCCTCTTTACTCATTGTTAAAGGGTAAAACATTGGCATGGATAGGGGTTTGTCTACTGTAACTAACGGAAAACAAGAGAGTCAAGATGAACGAGAATAATTCATATAAATGGATAAATGGACAATAATTCAGCCACCAGGAACAGAGCTAATCTTGCAACACATATGTTATTCAAAGGGTAAATATGTTCACAGACAGCACTGAGCATGTTAAACCATCAAGCAAGATGGCCTAAAATACACGAAGAAGGAAATGTTCCAAATAATGTGGCCCCAAGAGGAGTAAAGTTCTTGGGTTTAGTTCCCGCTCCATGTAGACTTAATTACATTGATATGAGGCGCTTCTTCACCTTCAGTGCTGCTTCACCAGAGGAAGGAGAGAGAGCATGTAGGGTGAGTTTCGGTCAGGGTGAGAACAATCACAATACAAACACACCACAAGATCAGGGTGGAATAAATGGTTGCGACTGAGGTGCCAGAGTACAACCAACCTCCAAGAGAGAAAACTCAAAGAAGAAGAAGCTGTGGTGGAGGCGAAAGAAAAGGAGGAGAAAGAAAAGAAATAACAAAAGATTTTTGAAGGTGTTTTACATACCATTGTCAGCAGCACCAGGATGAGACAACAGAGGCTGAGTAGAAACTTCATCATTTGGTTCTTTTGTTTTTGCAGAAGGCTGCTGCTGTCTTTGACTCTGGTACTTCACTGCTGTCTGCAATTAATCACAATGTTGCTCTCTTGTAGGATGACGAACCTCACAGGTTAATGATTGACAGGTTTAAACAAATGAGTATTCTTTGCTTTATCAGATTGAATGTTAATAGTTGATTGGATGCCTGCCATGAAACCTTCCTAGTTATAATCGACAAATTTAACAGCTGCCAATCTTGCTTTACAATTCACACCTCATTTATCCATATCTCGCAACTTTTTGTCTTTTCATCTCTGGCCTTTGTACAACCATCTACTTATGGAACCCAGCCCCACCCCTCACCTGTATCCATATATCACTCACCTGACTTTGTCCTGCCCCTCCGCTCTTCCACCTCCCACCTCCCTTCCCCCACAATCAATCTCCAATCTCCAGTTTTGCTGCCTGACCCGCTGAGTTACACCAGCACTTTGTGTCTTTTGTTGTAAACCAGCATCTGCAGTTGCTTGTATCTCCTTCCACTTACCTAACTCTGCATTGTGCCGAGATGGCAGACCTTTTTCCTGTGATGAACAAAATGTGGGATAGTGGAGCCTGAATTGTTCAGTCTGAACTGGAGTCAGTTATGATATAGGAAACAGCCACTTGTACATGGTAAATATGGACACTTCCAAGATGGCGTCCAACCCAGGCGACTATTTACGTGCTGGCCACAGAAACAGATCTGCAATCTCATATTACAATCACTTCACACTTTCAAATCAACTCCTCCAGCAACATTTCTTACTTGAACTATGATCCATTATTGTGTATCTGCACACTGAGGGTGACGATTGTAATCATGTATTTCTTTCCGCTGACTCGTTAGCACACAACAAAAGCTTTTCACTGAACCTCGCTGCACAGACAATAAACTATACTGAATTATTGTTTAAGAAGGAACTGCAGATACTGGAAAATCGAAGATACCTCCGCTACATCGACGATTGCGTTGGTGCTACCTCCTGCACCCACACACAACTCACTGACTTCATCCGCTTCACCACTAACTTCCATCCAGCACTCAAATACACCTGGACCGCTTCCGACACTTTCCTACCATTTCTTGATCTCACTATCTCCATCGCAGGTGATAGACTTCTGACCGACATCCACTATAAACCCACTGACTCCCACGGCTATCTAGACTACACTTCTTCCCACCCTGCTTCCTGTAAGGACTCCATCCCCTACTCCCAATTCCACTGTCTACACCGCATCTGCTCCCAGGATGAGGTGTTCCACACCAGGGCATCGGAAAAGTCCTCATTCTTCAGGGAACGGGGGTTCCCCTCCCCTACTATAGATGAGGCTCTCACCAGGGTCTCTTCAATACCACATAACACTGCTCTCTCTCCCCATCCCCCCACTTGTAACAAGGGCATAGTCCCCCTAGTTCTCACCTTTCACCCCATTAGCCGTCATATACAACAAATAGTCCTCTGTCATTTTCGCCACCTCCACCGTGACCCCACCACTCGCCACATGTTCCCATCTCCCTCCCCCCCCTGCCTGCTTCCCAGAAAGACCACTCCCTCCATAACTTCCTGGTCAATTCTTCCCTTCCCTCCCGCACCACCTCCTCTCCTGGCACTCTCCCTTGCAACCACAAGAGATGCTACACTTGTCACTTTACCTCCCCCCTCGACTCCATTCAAGGACCCAAGCAGTCATTCCAGGTGCGACAGAGGATCACCTGCACCTCCTCCCACCTCATCTATTGCATCAGCTGCTCTAGATGTCAGCTGATCTACATCGGTGAGACCAAGCGCAGGCTTGGCGATAGTTTCGCCGAACACCTCCGCTCGGTCCGCATTAACCAACCTGATCTCCCTGTGGCTCAGCACTTCAACTCCCCCTCCCATTCCGAATCCGACCTCTCTGTCCTGGGCCTCCTCCACGGCCAGAGTGAGCAGAACCGGAAATTGGAGGAGCAGCACCACATATTCCGCTTGGGCAGTTTGCACCCTAGCGGCATGAACATTGACTTCTCCAATTTCCGGTAGAACTTGCTGTCTCCTCCCCTTCTCAGCTCTCCCTCAGCCCTCTGGCTCCTCCTCTTCCTTTCTCCTTTCTTCTCCCCCCCCCCCCCCCCCACCCTACATCAGTCTGAAGAAGGGTTTCGGCCCAAAACGTTGCCTATTTCCTTCGCTCCATGGATGCTGCCACACCCGCTGAGTTTCTCCAACACTTTTGTCTACCAACTATACTGAATTAAACTGAACTGAACTGCAAATAAACTGATTTAATTTGTCTGCAGCCAGGAAGCTGTGATATGGTGGGTAATACTCTTGAATCTAACCCTGGTGTGTATGGATGTCCATTCCAGCCATGAGCACAAAATGGGTGATACATAGAAACTTAGAAATTAGGTGCAGGAGTAGGCCATTCGGCCCTTTGAGCGTGCACTGCCATTCAATATGATCATGGCTGATCATCCAACTCAGTATCCCGTACCTGCCTTCTCTCCATACCCTCTGATCCCCTTAGCCACAAGGGCCACATCTAACTCCCTCTTAAATATAGCCAATGAACTGGCCTCAACTACCCTCTGTGGCAGAGAGTTCCAGAGACCCACTACTCTCTGTGTGAAAAAGGTCCTTCTCATCTCGGTCCTAAAGAATTTCCCCCTTATCCTTAAGCTGTGACCCCTTGTCCTGGACCTCCCCTACATCGGGTGGCACGACCATTGCCTGGACTGAGGGAGTGTTCCAAAGTTAGCGGTGCTGACTTAGATACACAAAAAATCCAATGATAGTATGTTGAAAAGCACCTGAAGAATTTGCCTTGTTGGCCTGACCAATAGTTATCATAGAAACATAGAAAATAGGTGCAGCAGGAGGCTATTTGGCCCTTTGAGCCAGCACCACCATTCAATATGATCATGGCTGATCATCCAAAATCAATACCCCATTCCTGCTTTCTCCCCATATCCCTTGATTCTGTTAGCCCTAGAGGCCTAAGAACTCTCTCTTAAAAACATCCTGTGAATTGGCCTCCACTGCCCACAGATTCACAACTCTGGGCGAAATAAACATCCCACAAAACAGATGTAGTTGCTATTAGGTAATGTTTTCGTGATTGTGCAGTGGACAAATTTCTAGACGGTGCCTCATTGATGCCACAGTTGGTCAAAGGCCGGCTAGATCCATCTAGGGCAATGATTATTATGGGAGAGATAACTATTGATGAGAATAATAGGCCACATTATAATATAATTGACATTCATGAGTCCTGAGTGTGTCTAGAAATTGTGACTTTCTTTTTCTGAAATGGACTGGAGAAAATCTTTTGACTTATCATGAAATCATAGCCATGTTGCAGTCGGCTTTAGGTTTGTGTTGACTCTACCCATTGGCAACAATTAGAGGGGAAATAGAATGCGTTGATTAGAAATCTTTAGGTTTCAACAATTGTTATAATCTTCCAATGGGAACTTCTCCACCCAATTGGAACAAGCACCTTCTACCAATAAATTGTTTCTTTTCCATTGTTATTTGCAGATTATTAGTAGTGTCACAGATCTGTTATTTGACAGAGATTTAAATGTATATAGTTTTGTTTAATGCACGAAAGCATCCCTAAGTGCAGCACAGGAACATTATTGGCCAAAATCCAACATTGTGCCACCACATCATGACAAACTTAGCAACATTTTGAATTAATTGACTTAATCGAAAATGGTGAAAGACTGGCCTGGACAGCATTGGTGTAATTGCTTAAAGGTAATATTTTGTGAATGAATGTTGGAGTAACCTGAGCCAGAGGCAGAGTGATTATAAAGAGCCCTCATCATGGAGGAAGTGTCCAATTTAAATACGAAATATATTGAATACTCTCGAATACGAAAGTAGACTCGCCCTTGACCAAAGGATACCTTTGTAACTTATTGATATTTCCATTACGATCGTTAGTCAATAAAATGCTGTTCTTCCCCCAAGGTCGCAACCATTCTGATTTTAATGTGGTGCTAAATCACCATCTAGCGTTCTCGAGAAGCAATAACAGTTCCTGCTGTCTGCTGTCTGTGAAAGGTGGCCACATTCACATAGAGGAAATGTGTACAGAAGGTCATGAGGAACCTTTGGACTTCGAGTCGGCAGAGTAGGATAGGATGATTACCAAAGGTGAATAGATAGAGAAGACAGTCTTTTCTTGCACCGCCCCCTCCTCCCGCCCCCCCCCCCCTCCCTCCCCCCCCCCCCCCATAGAGTCTTGCAGCGTGGGAACAGGCCCTATGGCCTAACGTGCCCACACGGGCATACATGTCCCATCTACACTAGTCTCACCTATCTGCATTTGGTCCACATTCCCTCTAAACCTGTCCTATCCATGTACCTGCCTAAATGTTTCTTATATGTTGCTATATTTAGGTATGTTACAATACCAACCTTGAGCAGCGCTGCAGTTCTGCCGCTCCCCCCGTGCGCGACTTTGGCGCCTTTCAGAGGGGGGCGGGTTTAAAATGCCGATTTTTTGTAGGCAGTCCAAATCAATCCATGTCGGGCGATTTTGTCGCTAAAGAGAAATCGCTCCGACATTTCATTCTTAAAGGTATTTTTAAACTCCGCTAGATTATTTATTACCTAGAGTAGTTTAAAAATCATCTTCTAAAGTTCTGAACGGTGACAGCGGAACGGACCTAAGGTAGGCGATAAAAGAAGCTACACAGTTTATTTTTACATAAAAACTTGGTTTTTAGGAAGGCTTTAATAACATTTTCATGTTGCGAAAAGGGGACAAAAAAAATGTATGAACCGGCTGTATTTTTCATACTGACTTCACCGCAAACCGCAACGTTCTAATCCACCGCATTCCACTAAAACCCACTCGCTAGTTGATTTAAATGGCCATTAATTTACAAGCATTAAACACTAAATTCCTTCCATTTGGCCAATAAATTCATGAAAATTAGATTTAAAAATTATGTTATATTGTGGATTATTGTGTGAATGTTATTTGGACACTTAGGCAATTTTGAAAAAGTTTATCTTTTCTTAAGAAATGGATAGATGTTTAGATCTACTTATTGAATTTTGTAATTAGCTACAATTAGATTAACTAATTATATGCTTTAATTTCAGGTCATCCAAGTAAGATTGTTTCATATTTGTTTCAGAATGCTTCAATCTATATTAACTGAAAATGTCATTGTGTTCTCTTAATTTTTAAGAAAGTTATGGGCTTTTGACTATTCTAGATCACAGCTTTTGAGTTAAGTCAATTGAAAGGCAATGGGGAACAAGATGCTAATTTCCGAGAATGAAAATGGTCATAACTTTCTTAATACTGAAGATATGAAAGTGAATTAGGTGTCAAATTAAACTTATTTTTATGGTTTATCTGATGGGATAAATTGCAGACTTGATTTTTAATATCTCAAAATTTTGTAACATTGCTACTATATTAACTGTCTCAACTATATCCTCTGGCAGCTCATTCAACTTGGACCTCCACCTAATTCTCCCCTCCACTCCCCCCCCCCCCCCCCCCCCGCTACATTCCAGGCTTCACAATCTGCAACTCTTCAAACCTACCTATTGTTCTTATCTCTGGCCTTTGTTCCAACAATATGCCTGTCAAAAAAATCCCCATCGCCTGTGTCGACCTATTACCTGCGAGGCTTTCAACTACCTTTCCCTTTCCCAGCTTACTTCTCTTCCCCACCTCCCCCCAGCTAACTCTGCACTCAGTCTGACGAAGGGTCTTGACCCAAAGCCTCACCTATCCATGTTCCCCAGAGATGCTGCATGACCCACTGAGTTACTCCAGCACTTTGTGTCCTTTTGTGAACGTTGGTGACAAGAATTTCTTAGCAATACCCCACAAGACTGTTGCCGCATCCATAAGCAAGCTCAGGGTTTATCTATGAACAATAATAGAAGTACTGATCTGTGCATCAGCATTCTCAAGTCAAAGGTTGATTTGCTTCTGGCTTCTTTTTGGGGACTCTGTAGAGATATTTTTTATTAAATAAGTGATTTTGAAAAAAATGTTGTTTCATTTCAGATGATTAGAATATTTTTTTAATATTTCAGTTAAAAAAAAAATCTGCAGTTTCCAAAAAATAACGGAGGTAGATCAACCTGTGACTTGAAATTACTAATTTACAATTCAGTATTTGGGTTACATTGATCAACCCAGAGCTTGCTTGTGATGCTTTAATAGTTCTATAGCTTAGGACCATGAAGTGGACCATGGGTGGAGCAACGGTTTTCCCGAGATGCTCTGGTTTCCTTGCACACTCCAAAGACGTACAGGTTTGTAGGTTAATTGTCATTTGTAAAAATTGTTTAGAACTACAGCATAGAAGTCAGTTAGTTAGTTTAGTTTACTGCCACTTGTACCGAGGTACAGTGAAAAGCTTTTGTTACGTGCTAACAGGCCCTTCAGCCCACTACACTGACGATAAACAGAAACATCTGGAGTAACTCAGCGGGTCAGACAGCATCTCTGGAGAAAAGGAATAGGTGATGTTTCTGGGTTGTGTCTGAAGAAAGGTCTCGACCCGAAACATCACCTATTACTTTTCACCAGAGATGAAGCCTGTCCTGCTGAATTACTCCAACCTTTCTTGCCTACCTTAAAGGGGCACATTATTGAAGTACAGAGGGAGTGTTATCTAATTGGAAGGAGAATAATGAGTGAGAATTGGACTGACAGATCATTACACAGATTGAATGGCAGTATTGAGAGACTGGGTTTAGTTGTACTCTGGGAGCCCTGCATATATATAAGAGCTGTATTAAGGACACTGCATTGTCCAATGGTGATTCTTGTTGGAATACTGTATTGTTAGCGACCTTGTGCCGAGATGATAATATGGAGACTTGATCTCATGGCATTGTTTGTGACACCAGGATTCACTCCAGCATTGGGATTGATGTTTAGTTGTCAATCAGTTTCCCCAAAGTAGTAACATCTGTCCTGATGTTGGGATGTAATTGAGTGTAAAAATCTTTCCCTGCAATAATTAATTAAACTTGTTAGATAAGCTTACATCACTAGCTGTAATGTCCTTGGGGTGCACTGAGATGATTCTCCAGAGGTGGGTCATTGGATATTGAGAGAGGCTGGTGTCTCCTTGACATCATCAAAGAAGAGAGAAGGACTGGCTCTACAAGGGATCCTAGAGTTGATCTTCAGCCCTTTTCAGGACAATGTTTTGCCACCCCTCACCCATAGCTCAAGCCGCACAGAGTTTCCCACAGTGTAGTCCATTTTCCATGTAAAGTATAGAAGTTGTAGTTGTCTAAGACATTGGTGACATCACATTTAGAATTTTGTGTTCAGTTCTGGGCACCACGTTATAGGAATGATATTGTCAAGCTTGAAAGGGTTCAGAGAAGAGTTACGAGAATGTTGCCAGGATTAGAGAGTGTGAGCTACAGGGAGAGGTCTCGATTCCTTGTAGCGCAGGAGGATGAGGGATGATCTTAATATACAAAATCATGAGAGGAATAGATCGGCTAAATGTACAGCGTCTCTTGCCCAGAGTAGGGGAATCTAGGACCAGAGCACATAGGTTCAAGGTGATGGGGAAAAGATTTACTAGGAATCCGAGGGGTAACGTTTTCACACAAAGGGTGGTGGGTGTATGAAACAAGCTGCCAGGTGAGGTAGTTGATGCTGGGACTATCCCAATGTTTAAGAAACAGTTAGACAGGCACATGGATATGACAGGTTTGGAGGTATCTGGACCAAGTGCAGGCAGGTGGAACTAGTGTAGCTGGGACATGTTGGTTGGTGCGGGCAAGTTGAGCCAAAGGACCTGTTTCCACACTGTATCACTCTGTGACTCTATGTGAGTGTTAGCAGTGCGAGTTGTGTGGGACACCTCACACACTGTCACAGAGTACATCGCCTCCCCTTCACTGACCGGGAATCCCATTTACAAGAAGCCACACATTTCTAGCCTCATGAGACTCTCCACAATTGTAGAAGGGATGGAAATTGAGAAGTCTAGATTTCAGAAGATACTAACTCCATAAGTATTGGTTGTAGCACCAAATATTTCAATGGGCAGTGACCGTAAAGATCGATTAGATCCTCACCAGTCCGCTCAACAGATTGATTTGAACTTTCAGTAAAACAATATAGAACTTGGATGATTTGTTTTTAATAGTCTCCACCACAAACCCCAAGACGTTTCTACCCCCAAGAGATTAAACTCTAAAGTCTAAAGGGTGTTTGCCAGAGGTTTGTTGGAGAAGGCAGGAGAATGATGTTAGGAGGGAGAGATAGATCAGCCATGATTGAATGGCGGTGTAGACTTAATGGGCCGAACGGCCAAATTCTGCTCCGAGCACTTATGATCTCATGAAAGTCCCAGAAGAGAATAACATTCATCCAGCAAATATGTTGAGTGATCACCAGATGCTGTTTATCAATAGGAAGAGGAGATTTGTGTATGATAATGAAAATTGACTTAAATTGGAGTCTTCCTGGGAATAATTCAGGATGGGGTGTAGTTAACACCAAAGATTATAGAGGTTATCTATAATCTTTGGTTAACACAGCCTTAAGGTTGTGCTGTAAGATAGACATGCTTATTGCAGGAATTAATAACTGGACACACTTTATTAGCACAGTATTATTTTTTTTTATTGCTCTCCAATTCTACATGGCTTTGTCAAATGCCAACATATCACACTGAAACAAAAGAAATAGTAAAATATGAAGAGAGAACACGTTAAGCTTCCAGCAGAGCATCCAGTTCCATGACTTCTGCAATACTTTAGTTGTCTTTCAATTATTTTTTTTTATGATCTTGATAACAGTGAGAAATTGTGGATTCCAGTTATTTCACAGGCAAAATTATTTTCAGGAAATACATTGGAGGCTGGGCTGCGAGAGAGAGGGAGTGAAGAATGGGAAGCTGATCTCAGTCGGTGATCGACGGGTTGAGCAGAGATTAAGCGGCTCATTTCAAAGGCGATTCCTGAGAACAAGTTGGAGAGTGAATGCGAGCAGAGCAGGATGGTCTCCATGAAGATGGATGAATCAGCTGGAAGTGGCCACCTCGAGCATTGAATTAAGACAGAACTCCCTGGAGGAAGACTGGAATAAGGGACAGAACCACGACCTTGGCAATGGCTGGGGTAAATCCTGCAGCTCCGTTAGTTTGCATAGCTTCTCTTTCAAACATTTCATCTAGGTATTCTGCTGGGACCTGTAAAAGAAAAATAGAACACATTTCATCTCTGTATTATTTAGAAACCATTAACAGAAACTAAAGGGCAAAAATGCCTCCAACATAGCAACACTTTAATTGGAATCATTTGCAGACCTTGTACTACTCCTGACCCTGACTCCAGTTGCATACCTTCTCTCATTCCTGATCCTGAGACCAGCCTTACACCTGACCCCCTATTCTACCCTGATCATAGCTGCGTACGTGCTTAGGTTCCCAGTGCTGAACACTCCCATTGTCCCAGCTTGGACTGCACACCTAGTACTATTCCAGACCTTGACTCACACTTGGCCTTGCTCCTCTGCACTGACAATATATCGGGCCCACACATAAAGCCCCGTATCAGACCCCCTGGACTTAACCTATTATGTTCAAGTCCACAGGTGCTTATGTAATGCGGTGGCCTTTTATGGGGCACTTCATGGACCAAATTTTGTATAACAAAATTTGCTACACCCATTAGCTTCCTTGTTATCTAACATGCTAGTTACTTTGTCAAAGAAGTCATCAATTGCTTGAACACAATTTCTCATCCATTAAATTATACTAATTCAGCTGTATAAGTATTCTGTTACGATTTCCTTCATTTTCCTAACAAACTGTCATTTTCACCCCCAATATTTTCAGTATTTTGCTGTCCTCCTCTCAGCTGGGACTTTTCCGAAATGCAAAGTCCAATAACAATATATAGTTAAGCAATAATTTTCTATTTAATGTGATCTTGAGAGTACATAATATTTTCTGTGGTATTTATAACACAACAATGATTTAAAAAAAAGGTCTTTGTTCTTATTGCACCTCCCAACATGCATACATTATTATATTACAGTTAATATGTACCGAGGGCAAATTTTTGTTCCAATGCTCCCCATTCCCAATTACTTTTACAATGAACTGATTGAAATCCAAGTGAAGTTTAAATGGCATTAGAAAAATAATACCTCCGGAATGGATGATATTCATTATGTGGTTGGTTGGAGTCAGTATCAGCACAATAACTATATTAAACTTTGAATCTTCAGATGTCCTGATTCAATCTAAAACTAAAGACAAATAATAATCTCCTCACACATTCCCCTGCAAATATCTCTGTCATTCCTTTAAAATATGCCCCTTCTTTGAACAAGCTCTTAAACATCGCATCTGAATCAGTTACCATGTGACTACACTCCTTGAGGAGTTCATCTACATGTTCAATTAATAAAACACCGAGATTGGGGGCATTTCTATTCAACCTGTGAAAGGAATTTGGGGGGGAGGGTTAGAAATAGTCAGTGAGGTAAACAAACATAATAGTTTGAACCAGGGGCCACAGAGCGTTTTTGCATGTGGGGGGGCTGAGCAATTACTGATCACTGGGCTTGGGGGTACCCGGAGAGGCAGTGGAGCGACCGAGTGGGGCGAGGGTGTGGGAGGAGGGTGCTCTTTGAAATTTGATGTATTAAAATCATGTTTTAGCGCATTGTAGAAGTAGGGCGCCGATTGGAGAGAGACGTCTGTAAGCAGGCAATGGGGGGACATGATGATTCAGCGCGATGATTGGAGGAGGGAGGTGTCGGTCAGAGGCGGAAGTAGGGTGGAGGTACTGAGGATAGAGCACGATGATTGGAGGAGGGAGACCTCCCGGTGGAGCAAAGATCATAGAGTGGAGCTTGAATCGGCCCGTTCGCAGAGCCTTTCATCGCCCAGCGCGGCTTAAAATTGGCGGCGGGACCTTCCATCGCCCCGCGGGCAAATAGCTTAGTCGAGGCGATCGATGCTCCCGATGCTGAAGCCCCCGCTGGGTGATGGAAGATCCCGCAGCTGACTTTAAACCGCGCCGGGCAATGAAAGACCCCGCGAATGGGCCAATTCAAGCCCCACGATTCGGGGCGAAAGAAGCTGCTGTTGCTGGAGTTCGGAGTCGGACACCAACCAGGTCAGCTCCCAATGTTACCGTCCACAGGGCCCATGGCCGAAGCCTCGCATTTGCGTGCGTGTGTGCGTGCATGAGTGTGTGCGTGTGCGCGCGTGCGGCCACCGAGAAAACATGTCCCCCCATGTTTTGATAGCAATTTCTGCCCCTGAAAATCAGTACTTCTTTCCTGTTTTTTCCCCATATCCCTTGATTTTGCTATCCTCAGGAGCAAAATGTAACTCTCTCTCGAAAACATCCAGTGAATTGGCCTCCACTGCCTTCTGTGGCAGAGAATTCCACAAATTCACAACTCTCTGGGTGAAGAAAGTTTGTTCTCATCTCAGTCCTAAATTGCCTACCCCTAATACTTAAACTGTGACCCCTGGTTCTGAACTCCCCCAACATCAGGAACGTTTTTCCTGCAGTTACAATAAGTAAAAATGTATCAGGCAAGCAGGATGCTTTCTCCAACCACTCCCATTTGAAGGCCACTATCTTCCACCGCTTCTACCCAGTGCTTGGTTCCTACTTCCAGCAGCCACTGGTTGTCCTCCACGATGCAAGGAGCCAAAGCCTGGTCCATGCCGATCATCAGGGCGAATTCGGCACAGAGACTCTCACGGCCGTGGCGCAACGCTTCCGACGGCCCGGGACTCTTGCACTGAGACTGCTCCATGGCCGGAGCTGCAGCGAGCGACTCACCAGCCCGGCAAACACTCGCCAGCCCCAGCTCCCCATCCTCATCTGCCCCCGCCGCTGCTTCTGCTTCCATCCCTCCCTCCGCCACGGCTGTCCAACTCCCACGACCAGGTTGCTCAGAGCACAGCAGCACCTCGTCCAAAGCCAGAGATATTGAAACATGTCTAGTCAAAAAAGTGGGGGAGCTGTAGCCCCCCCCACCCCGGTTCAGCGGCCCATGTTCCTCTCTCCTGCCGCTCGCTCATGTCAGCCGCTTCCCGCAAATCTTTAAATTCTGCCTCCAGGAGCAGGACAAGGACTTACTTGCTGCGCTGGGTGACGCTCATTCACTGCTCAGTCCGTGTCTTTCACTGCAAATTTGCATGGGGACATGGTTCAGAGGTACGTGCCGGTTCGGTCAAGTGAGGATTCAAGAGATTCATGATTCAAGAGACATTTATTGTCACATGCACCAATTGGTACAGTGAAATTTGGGGTCACCATACAGCCATACAAATAAAAAAGAACAAAACACAATAGTATTTTAACATAAACATCCCCTGCACAGCGGTTTCCAACTGTGAGGGAAGGCCCAAAGTTCAGTCATCCTCCTCTTTGATGTTTACCTGTGGTCGGGGCCTCCCGAGCCCTCTGCAGCCATCCGCAGTCGCTGCTACTGGTGGCCCGATGCTCAGGTCCTCTCGCCGGGACAATGGAACTCAGACGTTGGAATGGGAGAACAACCTCAGAAGCTTTGACCTCCGAATCAGCCACTTCCTACCAGAGTCTGCAGCTCCCGAAGTCCACAGGCCGCGACGATCGGAGACCGACGCTGGTAGCCTTCGGCAAAGGGCCCCAGGGCACCGTGATATTGAAGTCAGCGCCGCCCCTGCTGGAAGCTCTTCAAACGACAGCGCCGCGATGTTGTTGCAGCAGGCCCAGCACTCCAGAGCTTCAAACAGCGATCCCAGGTGAGTTACTCTTGATGTTATTCAAGTGACCTGGTTGGTGACCGACTCCGAACTCCAGCAACAGTAGCTTTGTCCGCCCCGTATCGTGGGGCTTGATTCAGCCCGTTCGCTCTGCCTTTCATCGCCCTGCGCGGCTTAAAATTGGCTGGTGGGGGCTTCAACATCGGGAGCCTCGATCGTCTCGACGCGTCAGATTGAATTTAAGCTGCGCTGGGCAATGAAAGGCCCCATGAACGGGCTGATTCAGCCCTTAGAAAGCGTCTGATACCCGCTTGAATCTTTCAAAAGCTACTATGTGGGCTCAGTGGCTCCCGGTCCCGGCTCCGACCGCACTCACCGGCTCCCAACCCCAGCTCCTATTGCACTCAGTGGCTCCTGGCCCTGGCTGCAGTCTCCAGCTCCCGGCTCGTCGTGGTGGTCGCCACCGCCCGTGGAACACAGCCGCCGCCCCCACGGAACACAGCGGCCCCCGCGGAACACGCTGCTTACTCCGCTCCTTCAGCATTATTCTCACCGGCGGTGATTGGCAGCGGGTGCCAGATGGGGTGTTGCCATCCAGGTGAATGACAGGAGAGAACACCAATAACTATTGTAATATTTCACCAATTGGAACAAAACTCGATGCACTTGCAGCACATGAGAATGGAGAGTAAGGGGCGATAAAATTGTAACGCTATCGGGTACTGTCTTTGCGCTAATTTAAAAACAACGCAAATCGGATCCCACAGCACCCAAACCATTTGCAGTGCCTTTTACTTCAACCTAAAGCTCCCAAACCACCATTTGCAGTGCATTTTACTTCAACCTAAAGCACCCGAACCACGGTGGTGCACACAATTGGTGGTTTGGGTGCTTTGGGTTGAAGTAATAGGCACTGCAAATGGTGGTTTGGGTGCTTTAGGTTGAAGTAATAGTCACTGCAAATGGCGGCTTGGGTGCTTTGGGTTGAAGTAAAAGGCACTGAAATTGGTGGTTTGGGTGCTTTGGGTTGAAGTAAAAGGCACTGCAAACGGTGGTTTGGGTGCCTTGGGTTGAAGTAAAAGGCACTGAAATTGGTGGTTTGGGTGCTTTGAGTTGAACTAAAGGGCACTGCAAATGGTGGCTTGGGTGCTTTGGGTTTAAGTAAAAAGCACTGCAAATGGTGGCTTGGGTGCTTTGGGTTGAAGTAAAGGGCACTGCAAATGGTGGTTTGGGTGCTTTGGGTTGAAATGAAAGGTACTGCAAATGGTGGTTTGGGTGGTTTGGGTTGAAGTAAAAGGCACTGCAAATGCCAGTTTGGGTGCTTTGGGTTGAAGTAAAAGGCACTGCAAATGGCGGTTTGGGTGCTTTGGGTTGACGTAAAGGGCACTTCAAATGGCGGCTTGGGCACTTTGGGTTGAAGTAAAAGGCACTGCAAATGGCGGTTTGGGTGCTTTGGGTTGAAGTAAAACGCACTGCAAATGGCGGCTTGGGCGCTTTGGGTTGAAGTAAAAGGCACTGCAAATGGCGGTTTGGGTGCTTTGGGTTGAAGTAAAAGGCACTGCAAATGGTGGTTTGGGTGCTTTGGGTTGAAATGAAAGGTACTGCAAATGGTGGTTTGGGTGGTTTGGGTTAAAGTAAAAGGCACTGCAAATGGCAGTTTGGGTCCTTTGGGTTGAAGTAAAAGGCACTGCAAACGGCCATTGAGGTGCTTTGGGTTGAAGTAAAAGGCACTGTAAACGGCGGTTTGGGTGCTTTGGGTTGAACTAAAAGGCACTGCGAACGGCGGCTTGGGTGCTTTGGGTTGAAGTAAAAGGCACTGCAAACGGCGGCTTGGGTGCTTTGGGTTGAAGTAAAAGGCACTTCAAATGGCGGCTTGGGTGCTTTGGGTTGAAGTAAAAGGCACTGCATATGGTGGTTTGGGTGCTTTGGGTTGAAATGAAAGGTACTGCAAATGGTGGTTTGGGTGGTTTGGGTTAAAGTAAAAGGCACTGCAAATGGCAGTTTGGGTCCTTTGGGTTGAAGTAAAAGGCACTGCAAACGGCCATTTAGGTGCTTTGGGTTGAAGTAAAAGGCACTGTAAACGGCGGTTTGGGTGCTTTGGGTTGAACTAAAAGGCACTGCGAACGGCGGCTTGGGTGCTTTGGGTTGAAGTAAAAGGCACTGCAAACGGCGGCTTGGGTGCTTTGGGTTGAAGTAAAAGGCACTTCAAATGGCGGCTTGGGTGCTTTGGGTTGAAGTAAAAGGCACTGCATATGGTGGTTTGGGTGCTTTGGGTTGAAGTAAAAGGCACTGCAAATGGTGGTTTGGATGCTTTGGGTTGAAGTAAAAGGCACTGCAAGTGGTGGCTTGGGTGCTTTGGGTTGAAGGAAAATGCACTGCAAATGGTGGTTTGGATGCTTTGGGTTGAAGTAAAAGGCACTGCAAGTGGTGGCTTGGGTGCTTTGGGTTGAAGGAAAATGCACTGCAAATGGTGGTTTGGATGCTTTGGGTTGAAGTAAAAGGCACTGCAAATGGTGGCTTGGGTGCTTTGGGTTGAAGGAAAATGCACTGCAAATGGTGGCTTTGGTGCTTTGGGTTGACACACAACAGTGATATTTCTATAACATTTTGAGGGGCGACCTGTTAGAAGTATATAAAATTATGAAAGTGGAGGGGATCTATTACACCCAGGAACACTGAAGTCATCAAGCATGTAAAGCTAAAACAAAAATGCAGGTGCTGAGAAGTTTGAAATAAAATCAGAGAATGCAAGGGTGAAGAGAAACAGTTAACCTTTCAAATAGATGACCCGTGTCAGAAATGGGATAGTGGAAAAATATGTTTTTTATACTTCAGTCTAAAAACCTAGCGGTAGACACTGATAGAAATTCTCCAGACTTCAGTCTGAAGGTGTGCCCCGACCCGAAATGTCGCTTATCCATCCCCGCCACTGATGCCGGCTAACCCGCTGAATTTCTCTAGCACTTTGTGTTTTGTTCAAGATTCCAACATCTGAAGTCCGTTCGGTCTCCAGTAAGTGAGGGAGGTGTTCTAAAGACTCGTGTCAACGCCAAGGCACATTGAAACAATCTTATGTCGTTATTTCTTAAACGAATTCAAACATGTTTTAACGTACTTGGATGAACCATAATCCCAATAATCTCATCATATTGCTAACCTCACGAAAGTAAATTTCAATAATATTACTGCCTGATATTTTTGACAGAACTTCGTTATCTCGTGGCTTTATTTATTCCATCCATTATTGCGCCACCCAAACATTGTAAGAACTTTAAATCGGTGTCATCTCGTATTGATGAGCGCATGCACTGCAAGTTTGAATTAGAAGAGTTTCTGTACCTCGCTTCCCAAAACGCTCACAAAAGCCACGATGCAGCAAATGAAGGCGCAGATCCAGATTCTGTTCAGCATCGTGGGACCTCAGCTGTTGATGCAAACCCGAAGAATAAAAGACCCAGAACATCGGCAGCACCACAAAACCTTTTGCAACCCTTGATCTGAGCTCAGCGAAAACCAACCCAAATTGAAGTGATTGGGCGATGGGGATGGGAGGGGAGGTTGGAGTCGTGAACTTGTAAAGCGTTACCAAAATATACTGTGTGTGAAACGCATACCCATTTTGTGATCTAATCCCAGCGTTTCGAGATGAATCTTCAATCCTCACTTGACGCCCTTGGGCAGAGCTGATAATTCGATAGATTTAGATTTAACTCTGCTCACCGAAATGAAGAGGGCACATTGTGCTTCACTCATGCACCATTGCCCTGGAATCCAAAGTCTACTTTATAGCAAAAAGAATGAACAATCTTTCACATAAAACATTATAAAACAAGCTTGGGCGGTTTACGGAAAATAGACACAAAAAGCTGGAGTAATTCAGCGGGCCAGGCAGCAGCATCTCTGGAGTAAAGGAATAGGTGACGTTTCGGATCGAAACCCTTCTTCAGACTGAGAGTCAGGGCAAGGGAAACGAAAGATATAGATGGTGATATAGAGAGATATAGAACAAATTAAACAAAGATATGTAAAAATTAATGATGATAAAGAAAAAGTGGAGCCCACAATGGTCCATTGTTGGCTGCGGGTATTGCGTGTCTGACAAGGAGTATATGCAGGTAAGATTATTCCAAAAAGTTGTGGATTTGTTGGATCAAATTAGTGTACGATTTGTACGCTCCCACTGACTGCCCCCACAGTACTCCATTTTCCTCACATATACCAAAGGCTGGCAAGTTGAATGGCTACTCTAAATTGCCCTCTCGTGAGCAGGACATCAACGTAATGTATAGGTGATCATTGGTCAGTGCAGATAGGTTGACCGAAGGGCCCGTTTCCATGCTGTATCTCTAAACTGAACCAAACTAACATTACTACCTAGTGTAGAAGGTTGTTAACCATGTCAGGTTATTTAGTTTAGTTTAGTTTAGTTTAATTTAATTTATTGTCACGTGTACCGAAGTACATTGAAAAGCTTTTGTTGCATGCTGACCCAGTCAACGGAAAGACAATACATGATTATAATCGAGCCATATGCTGTGTTTACGATAAGGGAATCAAATCAACCTTTATTGTCATCTTGCAAAGCAGCAGTTGTACGGTGCAAAATGAGAAGACGTTCCCCAGGGAATACCAGAACATCACACATAAAACTTAAACATTTTACACATAAATATAAACAATCCAGTCCCTGATACAAACTGTAGGAATAGTAAAAAAAAGTGCAGGTAAAAAAACAGCAGTAAGGTTTAATGCAAGGGTTTGTCCTCAGTAACATTACATTTTACAAATTCAGAGTTTAGAATAAGTACTTTCAATGGGAAAGTTAGGGTGGTCAACGTCACATATGCAATTCGTACAGTCACAGAGCAAAAAGGCCCTTCAGCCTATCCTATTAATGCCAACCCTTAAATACCCTTCTACACTAATCTAATTTACCACTTCTTGGTCCCTTGTGTATTCTTGTTGGCATTTCAAGTGACCTTCCAAATGCTTCTTAAATATGAGAGTACATGCCTCCATTCATGGGCAGTGGGTGAAAAATACCCTCAGGTCTCCTCTGGATCTCTTACTTTTCACGTTAAACCTATGGAAGGAGAAAAAAATTACTGATGAATAATTGGATAAACCTTGTAAAAACACAAAGTGCAAGAGGAATTCGGTGGATCACGTTATATCTGTGGAGGCAATGAACAGACAATGTTTTGTGTTGGGTTCACGAATGAAGGGTTCCGTCCTGAAACGTTATCAGTCCATTTCCCTCCACAGATGCTGCCTGATCTACTGGGTTCCTCCAGCACTGTGTGTTTTGCACAAAATTCCACCATCTGTGGTTTCTTGTGCCTCTACTGGTTAGGTATACCTGTTCTATAATAGAGGTTGCAATGTCCCATAGACAGGTACATGGAGGATAGGACAGTTTTGGTGGGATATGGACCAAACATGGGCAGGTGCAACATGTAATTGGGACAATAGACAATAGACGATAGGTGCAGGAGTAGGCCATTCGGCCCTTCGAGCCAGCACCACCATTCAATGTGATCATGGCTGATCATTCCCAATCTGTACCTCGTTCTTGCCTTCTCCCCATATCCCCCGATCGCTATCTTTAAGAGCCCTATCTAGTTCTCTCTTGAAAGTATCCAGAGAACCGGCCTCCACCGCCCTCCAACCCTACAAACCTGTACATATTTGGAGTGTGCCTTTAGTGACCTCTTCAAAAAATTGAACATTTCCTTGATGCTGACAGCCACCTTAGACCTTCGACCCCCTTCGGTCATGACTGACCATGGGTGTCCATGGTGCTATTCTCTATATGGAGACACCTGTGCGTGACTTTGTTTAACGTGGGGATTCTGGTGCACAGACAGCCACCCCACGGTCCTTGACAGATCTGGGTCAGGATCCACTGGCATGGAGTCCAAGACGACCAGAGACCCTTTTCTGCTGCAGCCTTCATCCGCCTTCCCGGCCGTTGTGATGCTCCACTAAGGTCAGCCATCGTCCTCCGCCTGTTCCACCGTTGAGGTCTTGGTAGGATTGCTCTTTGTCAGAGACCTCCCCCTCGACCTTACCGCCATGGGTGGCCCTACCAGGAGCATCGCTCCAGATGGCATCGCTCTCAGGATCTCAGGTCCACACAAGCTTCTCCACCACAACAAGGTGACAATCCACAGAGAAGAAATGAAACATATGATGAAACAATGCTCTCCTACTGCTACTTCTCCCAAACACCAAGCTTCATTCCCATAAACTAATTCCTGAATTGCAATTCCTTTCCCCTTCCTGTCTGACCCCATCCACACCTTTCTTGTCCCTGGCCGACCCCTTTACCCCCATCCCCCCTTTTGTCTCTCCCTCTCTACCACCCTCCCTGTTCCATCCACTTCCATCCCTTCTCAATGGATATACAACGTATCACTTAAAACATTCTCCTTATTTCTGTTTATGAATGGGGTCAAGGAAAGAGTGCTCACGTCGCGGCCCTGTTTCCACCAATCTTTGCACCAGTACTCGCAAGAAGCGCAAGACTCCATTTTATGCAGATGCCAAGAAGTGTGTTCAGCTCTGGCTGAACAAATTCTAATCTTCTGATGTGAACTTGATAAGAAGTTTATGAATTCTGTGCCTTGATGCCTTTTCACTTACTGTCTAAATTGATATTATTATGACAATGTGGCGGCACTGGGTGGTGGACTGCGCACTGTACATAACCTTCAGCTCTTGGGGGGATGGTCACGTGTCCCGGTGACAAGAGGTAGTGGTCACGTTGTGGTCATGGGTGCACCTGGGGAGTATTTAAGGGGTTAATCGCTTGCGCACAGGGTTGGAGAGTGAGGAGAATTATTGTAGCAATAAAGGACGGTATTTTCGGACAATCCGTGTCTGCCTCGTTCTTTAACGGACAACTCCGTGTCTGCTACAACAATTTTTTACCGCTGTGATACAGTGTTTTACAGTATTGTAACACTACATAGTACAAGAGTTTGTCATTGCTACTTCAAAATCAAAACTGCTCCAGCAATTAAAAATCTGTTCAAAGATTCTAGGTCAACCACTTCAGAAATTGTATGAATCATCCTACCATAAAAACATACTAAGTAGCAATGTTATAACATTTTGAGATTTTAAAAATCAAGTCTGCAATTTATCCCATCAGATAAAGTATAAAAAGAAGTTTAATTTGACACCTAATTCACTTTCATATCTTCAATATTAAAAATGTTATGGCCATTTGCATACTCGGAAATTAGCATCTTGTTCCCTATTGCTTTTCCATTGACTTAACACAAAAGCTGTGATCAAGGTCAGTCAAAAGACCTTAACATTCTTCAAAATTAAGAGAACTGAATGAAATTTTCAGTTATTGTAGATTGAAGCATTCTGAAACAAATATGAAACAATCTTACTTGGATGACCTGAAATTAAAGCACGTAATTAGTTAACCTAATTGTAGCTAATTTCAAATTTCAATTACTAGATCTAAACATCTATCCATTTCTTAAGAAAAGGTTAACATTTTTTAAAAAGCCTAAGTGTCCAAATAACATTCACACAAGAATTTACAATATTATATAATTTTTAAATTTAATTGTCATGAATTTATAGGCCAAATGGTAGGAATTTAGTGTTTAATTCCCGTAAATTAATGGTCATTTAAATCATCTTGCGAGTGGGATTTTGTGGAACGCGATCGATTGGAACGTTGCGGTTGCGGTGAATTTAAACCCCATATTGGCAGGAAAAATACTGCCGGTTCGCATGGGTCCTAAGTCACCTTTTCGCAACTTAAAATTTTGATCAAAGGTATCCTTAGAAGCAAGTTTATATGAAAAAATATACGGTGTACCTTGCCTTGTCCCCCAAGTGAGATCCGTCCCGGTGTCGGCATTGACGGCATTAGAAGATGATTTTAATTTTACTCCTGCTTTTAATTTTTCCAGCGCTAATTTTAATAAATGTAATAAAACAGCAGTCGAAGCGATTTTTCTTAAGCAACTAAAAAGCCTGTTTAAATTTGATTTGAATAGTCTGAAGAAAAATGGCATTTTAAACCCGCCCCCCTCTCAAAGGCGCCAAAGTCGCGCACACGGCGAGTGGCAGAACTGCAGCGCCACTGAAGGTAAGTTTTGTAATATACCTATACTAAGGATGGCCAACAACATTTCTGCTGACCCCAACCACGTTCTGAACAGTGAGTACAATTTATTACCATCAAACCGGAGATATAGGGTTCCACAATTTAATAGTGAGATTAAACGAGAACTTACCAGTTCGAAGTTTGATCTTTATTTTATGAGGAGTTACGATGAGGGATTACGTGAAGAAGCCCCGCCTGGCGCTGGATTGGCATACTTCAAAGCAGCGGCATGAAAAACACAGAACCAATAGCCGAAGTAAAATAGTAAGGCTCAAGATAGACTAGAACTACCAGATGATCATTTACATTATGAGGGTTGGGAGTGGAGGGCACGTAATCCCTCATCGTAACTCCTCATAAAATAAAGATCAAACTTCGAACTGGTATGTTCTCGTTTAATCTCACTATTTTACTTCGGAGTCACGTGAGTGACTACGTGAAGATTTTGAAGCTCTGTGTTTTTTATGTCGTAAATTCATTTCATACGACTCTCTGTTTAGTCAAAACAGTAGTGAGTAAATAGTATTTTAGGACATTGTTACAATTTATGTAATAAGTCCTTTAATCATAAAAATAACAACTTTTTAATAATAACCCCTCTATCTCAGGGGAAAATTACAAAATAAATTGATAAATGATGTCAATGGTAACATAAATCGATAATATAAATCGATAATATAAAACAAAGCAAGCATTTAAAGAGAACCCAGTACTGTGTGTCCAAATCCTGGCATCGTGACAACAGGTTCATTGTAGAACTTTGAAAAAATCTCTTCTCTAGACCACCCTGCGGCCTCTAAAATTTTATCGAGTGGTACGTCCTGTACCTTCGCCACGGACGTAGCTGCCGCCCTAGTGGAGTGAGATTTAAACACATCAGTGTCTATTCTTGCTAGACCCAAAACCTGTTTTAACCATCTAGAAATGGTTTGAACTGAAACTTTTGTATGTGGCTTTTTGTGTGTTATCAATAACGCTTTCTCAGAACCTCTGAGATTTTGGTTACCTCAATGTATTGAGTTAAATGCTTAACTACACACAATGTTTCATCAATAGGATATGCTTTAAACATTACCTTCATTCCAGTTCTTCCTGGTCTGCTTTTTTTGATCAAGTCATAAACATAAAACATAATGTTATCTGTAGTCACATGCATGCAATCCAACTGATACAATTGCAAAGTTTGTACTCTTTGAGCTGATACCAATGCCATTAACATTACCATCTTGAATGTTAATTTCTGCAAAGACATTGAATTAATTGGAGTCCATTGTTTAAGCAAAGTGAGAACAATGCTAACATCCCAAATTTCTGTATATCTGGGCTTGGGAGGATTTTTATTGAAAATTCCTTTCATGAATCGGGATACTAATGGGTGAGACCCAACTGAATCCCGATCCAAAATTTGTCCTAAATAGGATGACAATGCACTACGAGCACAATTAATGGCACTATAACTCAAATGCTCATCAAAGTGTAACCCAGCAAGGAACTCCAATACATTTGAAATGTTTGCAGTATGATAAGATATCTTTGACTGTGTACAAAAACTTCCCATTTCCTTATATGCGACATATATTGTTTTAGTGCTATTCCTCCAAGCTGCATCTATAACATCCATGGTCCTGTCCGACAGTTCAAACTCTTGCAATGGTCTGGTCAGAACCTGCAGATTAACAAATTCATATGAACATGCAATGGATGAATTTCTTTTGTTACTGGTTGTGTCAACAGATTGTCGCAACTGGGAATTGTCATACATGGTTCAATAATCATTTTAGCATCAATGGGAACCATGACTGCGTGGGCCAATTTGGCACCACCAAAATGCCTTTGGCAGCGTCTTGCGCTATTTTCTTGAGACATTGCCCAATGAGACAAAATGGGGAAAAAAGCATAAAAGAACGTATTCCCCAGTGTAGCGAGAAAGCATCCACCGCTGCTGCCCCTGGATCGTGTTCCCAAGGCACGTATTTGGGCAATTGGTGATTCAATCTAGATGAAAACAGATCAATGTTCGGTACTCCATACCGACTGACAATATTTTTGAAAATTTGTGGATTTAACATCCATTCTGTATTGTCTTTAAATATACGTGATCTTTTGTCTGCCACAACATTGTCTCTCCCCGAGAGATAAATAGCTGAAAGCCAAATATTTTTTGCCATACACCATTGCCACATCTGGTTTACCAGATGATCACATGATATTGATCTGATACCACCCATGTGATTGATATATGCCACAGCTGTGGTATTATCTATTTGTACTTGGACATGCAAATCTTTTAATGAAGAGCAATAAGCTTTTAATCCATAAAATGCTCCCAGTAGCTCCAAATAATTAATACCATATGTTTGGAGCAATAAATCCTCTTGGACAGCCCATCTGCCTCCACAGCTGGTCTCATTATCCATAGCCCCCCCATCCGAGAGAACTTGCGTCAGTTTGCAAAAACACTACTGGCTGATGAACTAAAATGTTCTTAGCAGCTTGTGGAACATTCTCAATCCACCAATGTAATTCTGATAAAGCTTCCTTAGGCAATTGCATTGGCCTATCAAATGGCCTGCTCGCTGAATAAGCGTTGAGTTTTTGCCCTTTGAAGATTTTGGTAATGTAGACGACCAAACTCTACTGCTGGAAATGCTGCTACCAATTTACCAATAACCTTGGCAACCTCTCGGATGGAGGGATAAGGTTTGTTAATCAGGTTCTGACACACATTTGTCAAATCCAACACCTTAACCATTGGTAAAGCTACCAACATGGTAACTGAGTTAATCACAAACCCCAGATATTCAATGGTTTGGGATGGCTGTAACGTAGATTTGTTGGATGGATCAGGAACCCAACTTCTCAAACAAACTTGTAGTTGCTGAGACTAATTTTCCAGCTGACTCCTGATTAGCATTGACAATTAAATGTCATCTAGATAAGCCATAACGATGTGTTTTTGTGCCCTTAGCAGTGCAAATGCTGGCTTAATCCATTAGGCAAAGCTTTGTATTGCCACAGCTGTCCTATCCATAAACTTTAATTACCTGCGAAACTATGGTGAATTGGGACCGAAAATATGCATCCTTCAATCTATTGTAGCCATATAACAACCTGTTGATACCAGCTGCATTGCAGTGTTGAATGTGTCCATTTTAAAATGTTTATACTGGACAATGTATTTAATTGTGTGAGATCTAAAGTGATTCTACAACCCCATCTTTCTTCGGTCTGGGGAAAATATTTGATACAATTGTTGTGGATCCTCTCCTGTTTTCTCAATAACTCCTTTCTCACACAAATTCTTAACCTCTTTGTCAATTTGAATTCTTTCAAGACTGAAAACATGAAAGAATGATTAGGCTTATTGTGTCCCAATGGATCCATACCTCCCTTTCATTATAAACATTTGGAGTCTACCACCAATCTGAGGTTCATCCAAACATCCTTCTTTAATAGGATAAAGTTTTGTACCTCTCCAACTGGACGAAATGACCTCCTTACCCAATAAATGGGTGTACATTCGGCTGTGCTGGCTGGTAATTCTTCCTTATCTTTTATACTCCTGCCTCGGCTCGTTCCAGCTCCAAAATCAAATCCCTTTCTCATATGACTAGCCTTTCTGGCCAAACTGAAGGGTTTCACAAGACCAACAGTTTTTGCCTCTTCATCCATTTCTTTAATTTGTTTAGACAGATTTCCTCCGAACAAATAACCAAGAGTTTGAACATTGCTTGCCCTGTAAATCTTGGATGTAAAAGAGGCCGAATGGCAATCTTCCATTTTATATAATTTATCTCAAAATGAGTTGCAGAATAAGCCCAACATATTTTGTTTATTCTGACCTTTGGTCATTCCACAACCTTCCAGCTTGCCTTCCAAAAGACAGTGATGCCAAAATTAGCTTGAGGATTCTTTTAATCGTAATTCCTGCGCCCGCATTATTGCTGACATTGGCGCCCAAAAAGCCGGATTTACCAAAGGTACCTTCTTTAAGGTGTTTGGAACGCTTCATGAATTTGTGTGTCATCCTTGCGCATGCTAATCTTCTCTGTATCGTTCCAATTTTAGTATATGTGCTGCCGAAGCGAGCACTTTTACAATAAATAGGTGTTTAAATCCAAATCTGCTGTCTCAACCATAACAGCTTTTTTGAGGCAGGTGAGAGACCATATAATTAACATTGGCCGCCAGGTTTCCTTCCATGGCCTCACCGCCTCCTCCAGGTATAGTAACTTTGTGCCCCTCAGACACACCTGGATTTGTATTGTGGTGGGTACTTCTGACCACAACACCACTTTCAGGGTCAGTCTCATACAGCCCTGGTACTCCTGAAACTTGTTCAAGGAGACTTCCTCCAGCCCAATCCCAGGCACTGGAGTTTCAATTCCCATTTTAAACTGGCACCATATTCATGTATTTATATGGAACCCCCTCAGGGGCTGCCTGGGAATATTCTGGGTACTTAGACCCTTGGATGATATTGTTTGGAGTATTTCCTCCATTAGATCCATACTTAGCCAAAGGCTTACCTTTCAGGATCTTTCAGAAACCTCAGGCCTTTCAAGCTTCTTTTTACATTTTAGGCACTGGGTTTTCAAGTTTTTTTTGTGGAGCAACCAAAAGCTCACTAACGGGTATTTCAATGGCCACCGGTATCGGAACCGGCTCCGCAATAATCTGCTGTCCCGACTTTTCAATACCCCGGGACGCACGTTTTACCCGCGATTTTTAAAAACATTTTTATTTTTATTTTAACTCCTCCTGGTTTACCTACCAGCCTATGGAGTTTTTAGAAAACGCCCTGGAAGTAAAATAATTTTACTTACCTGCGGGCCGTTTCCTTACCGCTGTGTTGGAGCTGCGCTCTGCAGCTCTTCCTCTGCCGATAGCGTCGACGTAATGCCGATCCAGCGCCAGGCGGGGCTTCTTCACGTAGTCACTCACGTGACTCCGAAGTAAAATAAGGCTAGACTGAATCAGTCTTTTGTGAACCAGTCAATCCTCAAACTAAATACGGCGCTTAATCCCAGATCAAATGCACGCTGATGGGCCTTAAATGTTGTCTTCTGTTATTGTAATGTTATGTTGAGCGTATGTATTTTTGGGTCCTGTCTTGATGTCTTAATGCTTGTCTTCTCTCGTCTCTTTTGTCTTTTCTGTGATGCTGTAAATGGAGTTGCTGCGATGCAAAATAAATTTCAGACTTGCTCTGACAATTAAGCAATATCGAATCGTATCGTAATAATGCCGGAGTAATTTGATCAATTCAGTGTTTTGTTTATAAATTTGCCCTTCTCTGTCAGATTGTTTGACACTCTATGGAACACTTCATAACTGTTATTACACTTTTTTCATTAGTTCAACTGGATTGGGAAATTGCAACCTTCATGTGGACCACCCTGTTTGGACTAATGTAAACAACCCAACGTGCACAAACAAATAAATCAAATAGAACAAGTTGTCCTACAACTTTAGGTTGTGCAAGTCATATGCAAGGGGGGGGGGGGGGGGTGGGGGCAGAGGAAAAACTCCAGGACTGCTTGGTGTTTGTAGACTGGGTAATGTTCAGGGACATGGCAATGGACCTGAATGAATGTTAAGCCTCATTGTGTCCCCCCCATGTTTTAAAAGTGATTTCCACCCATGCTTAGTATCAGTGATTGAAAGGAAAATTGAGAACTGGGGTTGGGGTTGATGGATGCTATGGAAGTACAGTCATTTTAACTTTTAACTTTTATATCCTTTGTATTTTTATTCTGTATTTTTGCAGCTTGTATTTTAACTTTCGTGCTCTGTATTCTTTGCAGTTTGTTTGTGGAAACCTTGTGGAAACTTTTGTGTTCTTTCGCAGCTTATTTTGTGATTAGTATAAATCAATGTGACTGGTGGTGACCGCTGGATGAGCAAGAGATAAGGGTGCCGAGATAGGAGAAGTCATGTGATTTAAACAAGGATGGATTTAAAGATGGAAAATAACTGTGGCAGGAGGGGAGATGTGCCTGCAAGTGATTGGTTATTGATAAGGGAATGTCTGCAAGTGTTGGGTATGGAAATGTACCGGGGGGGGTGGGTGGGACGTACAGAGTTAAACATTGCAAAAAAAGAAGCGACTCTTTGTGTGACGGGGGCAGTCAAACGATGAACTCTTTGAGTCTCCCAGCCTTTATTTGCAAATAAAGGTTTGAACTTCTTGAAGAATTCTCCGCGTCAGCTGACTTAATATCGAGTATCGTTAACCATGACAAAGCGGGGGGGATTTGTGACTAGTGTAGATGGACTCAATGTTAAAACAGACGGGAAGGACCTATTTACCTACCGTGTGATTATGATCATTCATCAGAGGGATGAAATAACACTGACCTAAAATATTACCTGTTTCATTCTCCAGTTGTTTCCGGACTTGAATATTTGCGGCATATTCTGATTATTCCCATTTTCATGAAAAACCCTTGTGACTTACAATATTTCTAATATTTAAGAAAGAACTGCAGATGCTGGAAAAATCAAAGGTAGACAAAATTGCTGGAGAAACTCAGCAGGTGAGGCAGCATCTATGGAACGAAGGAATAGGTGACGTTTGGGTTGAGACTCTTCTTCAGACAATAGTTCTAATGTTGGTTCAGCGTACAGACAGTGCCAGATAATCTATCAAAAGCCAGTAAGTGCTGGAGTAACTCATCACGCCAGGCAGCATCGCTGGACGATAGAATAGGCTGTTTTTTTGGGGTTTTTAAAAAATATTTTTATTTAATAGAGGTAAATACATCAGTGTACATCACATATATATTGTTACAATCATTGTACTCCATAATTTTATGACTTTTAAAGAAAAAGAATAGAAACAAAGAGAGTGAAGTAGGTGAAAAGAGTTGTGACAGTGAAAGAGCGCCAGAGGGGAGAAAAAAAACCCCTTGGTCAAAGAGTTAGAGAAAGGGGATTAAGAGATAGACCCTAGAAAAGAAAAAGAAAAAAGAGAGAAGGAAAAAAAAAGCCAGTTACTATATTATATGTATCACCCAAAAGGAATTTACCAACTCGATAGTTTTTCATCCCCCTTTACTAAGGCCCGAGGTGCTCCTGCACCCTATCTTTGTAGCAATTCTATAAATGCAGATCTGGTTGGTATTTTTAAAGCAGAGATTCATTGGTTCTTGATTAGTAAGGGCATCGAAGGTTACTGGGAGAAGGCAGAATGGGGTGAGAGGGAAAAATAGATCAGCCATGATTGAATGGCGGAGTAGACTCGATGGGCAGAATGGCCTAATTCTGCTCCTGTGTGACGTTTTGGGTTGAGGCCCTTCTTCAGACTTGGACCCAAAATGCCACGTACCAGATGCTCTCACGAGATGTGCCTGACCCGCTGAGTTACCACAGCACTTTGTATCTTATTTTGTAGTCCAACATCTACTGTTCCATGTGTCCACTAAATAATCTGCATTCCTAATTTTCCAAATTGATGAATCTGTAAAAGGGAAGAACAAAGTAACATGAAGTGAACGTCAGTTGAGAGCATTGGAGCTTTATTTGTGAAGTTAAATCCAGGAAAGTGTATTCCAAGAGTAAATAAAACGCCCGCATTCAGCAAACAGGCTGTCCAAGGTTACGGATGATACATGTGAACCAACTCCAATAATAATACTAAATTCTAAAGTCTGATCTTCTGTAAGGTTTGTCGCAACCAATGGCAGAACTGGATTAATCTCCACCTATTACAATTGTTCTTTCTTATTAATTTTATGTAGCAATGTTACAAAATTTTGAGATTTTAAAAATCAAGTCTGCAATTTATCCCATCAGATAAAGCATAACAAGAAGTTTAATTTGACACCTAATTTACTTTCATATCTTCAGTATTAAGAAAGTTATGGCCATTTTCATGCTCGGAAATGAGTATCTTGCTTCCCATTGCCTTTCAATTGACTTAACTCAAAAGCTGTGATCTGGAAAAATTAAAAGCCCATAACTTTATTAAAAATTAAGAGAACTCAATGAAATTTTCAGTCATTATAGATTGAAGCATTCTGAAACAAATATTAAACAATCTTACTTGGATTACCTGAAATTAAAGTATATAATTAGTTAGTTATCTAATTGTAGCTAATTACAAAATTCAATGAGTAGATCTAAACATCTATGAATTTCTTAAGAAAAGATAAACTTTTTTTTAATTGCCTAAGTGTCCAAATAACATTCACACAATAATCCACAATATAACATAATTTTTAAATCTCATTTTCATGAATTTCTGGGCCAAATGGAAGGAATTTAGTGTTTTATGCTGTAAATAAATGGCCATTTAAATCAACTAGCGAGTGGGTTTTAGCGGAATGCGGTGGATTGGAACGTTGCGGTTAGCGGTGAAGTCGGGGGGGAAAAATACTGGGGGTTCATACATTTTTTGGGGAACCCATTTCGCAACATAAAAATAGTATTTATGCCTCCCAAAAAACCAACTTTTAATAAAAAAATAAAGTATTTACCTTTTTTTCTCCCCTACGGAAAATGCTTCCGGTGGTCTGCGGTCATGGCTTTTGAAGGTGATTTTTAAATTACTCTAGTTAATAAATAATCTAGAGTAATTTAAAAAAACCTTAATGGATGAAATGTCGGAGCGATTTTTCTTCCGCAATTAAATCGCCCGACATTCATCGATTATCCTGGTCTGGTGAAAATCGGCACTTTAAGCCCGCCCCCCTCTGAAAGGCGCTAAAGTCGCGCACACGGGGAGCGGCAGAAGTGCAGCGCCGCTAAAGGTAAGTTTTGTAACATACCTATTTTATGTGCTTTTAATTCCATTCATTACAATATTGCATAGGTAGGGTTACCATATAGAATGATTTTTGTGCATTTGTGATTTTTTACAAGTTATGTACAAAAATTAAGTTATGGATGGGTCTGTAAAAATGGTACCTGGTCGTAACGCGAATGCAGCTTATACATCACTGCACAACTTCATCATCATCTATAAATTGAAATGATCACCATCCAAATTCATTAGTTGAGAAATCAAAAGACCAAAAGGCACAACAGAGGATGCACTTCCTGCGGCAACTGAGGAAGCACAATCTGCCGCAGGTAATGATGGTCCATTTCTACACGACCATCGTAGAGTCTGTCCTCACCTGGTCTGGTTTGGCTCAGCCACCAAGCATGACACCTGGAGGCGGTAGCGAATTGTCCGATCAGCAGAGAAGGTTATTGGCTGCAACCTTCCCTCAATTGATGAACTGTACACTGCAAGGCCCAGGAAGAGAGCGGGCAAGATCATCTCTGACCCCTCTCACCCTGGCCGCAAACTATCTGAATCACTTGCCTCTGGGAGGCGACTCCGGATTGTCAAAGCTGCCACAGCCAGATATAAAAAAAGTTTTTAACCACGATTAGTTGCTCTACTTAACAGCCAAAAATCTGTAGCCTCCCTTTGATCTGGTATTTTGTTGGTTCACATGCTTGATCAATGGTGTTTTATCATTAATGTCTTATTATTATTAATGTTTAGTGTTTTCTGAGTCATTCGTAACTGTCACTGTATGTCATGTTGTTACTTGTGGGCAGAGCACCAAGGCAAATTCCTTGTATGTGAATACTTGGCCAATAAACTTACTTACTTACTTAGTTCAAGTACAAATCACATACGTTGTGATTAAAGGATGAGAGAGTTATCTTCCTGTTCTCCCGCCCTGTGCTTGTCAAAATACACAGATTTATTAAAGCAATACTGAGAGACCATAACTTTGACTCCGATTCCAAGAACCTCTCAACATTTTAATGTGGCAAAGACAGTGAACTGGCAATGAGATGGACTTATTTATTGCTGGTGAAGTTATTCAACCATGTTTAGTTTAGAGATACAGCATGGGAACAGGCCCTTCGGCCCACAGAGTCCACACTGACTGTAAAACTAGTTCTATGCTATCACACTTTCCCATACACTCCCGACACACTCGGGGCAATTTATAAACCCGCACGTCATTGCCGTGTAGGGGGAAACTGGAGCAGCCGGAAGAAACCCACGCGGTCACGAAGAGAACGTGCAAAATTTTCACACAGACACCATCGGTGGTCAGGATCGAACCCACGTCTCAGGCACGTGCCGTCAGGGTAGGCAACGTAGGCACTGCCTACCCTGACTAAAATTATAACATAGTAATAACTAAATATAAATAATAAAGGCATGGGAGAATTATGCCTATGTCGATCTCTTTGGTAGGCATAATTCTCCGTGCCTTTCATCCGCAGCGCTTGCAACACGGGAAGCTCTGTGCAGCCCACGTGCCGTCAGCGCTGCCTGAAGCCGTCAGTTTCAAGCGGGGCTGAAGGCTGCAGAAATTCTGCCTTTGCTGCACTGCACATGCGCATCAGTCTACTGCGTATGCGCAGCGCAAGTTTCTTGGCGGGGTTTTCAACTATGGTTTGTCGTTTACCAATGATGTGGTAAGTACATTTTGTGTTTATGTTTTTAAATACTGTATTTCCCGGGGTGTGGGGGGCGGGGCGAGAGCTCCTTTCACAGCGTTTGGGGAGTCTGGCCCGGGGTAAAGTTGCGGGGAGGGCACGAATGTTATGAATGAGGGGTCGGGGGCATCCACTTGCGACGCTCCTTGCACGGAGGCGTGGAATGCCACAGCATTGAGGCCGGGGGGGGAGGGCGGGGAGAGAAGTGGCTTGGGTGGCTGAGCGGCCGCTGGGCCGGACAGCGGAACCAGCCGCCACCTTATCTCCTTCTGCCGGTCCCCGCTCACCTCTGGCAGCTCTCCGTCTATAAACCTCTCTCCTGCCGCTCGCTGGCCTCACTCATGTCCTTAAATTCAGCCCGATTGAGGTTACTCAGCTGTGGGAATTTAAGGATTTGCAGGAAGCCGCTGACATGAGCAAAGTCGGCGATCGGCAGGTGACAGGTGTTCCGACGGAGAGCACTGCCAAAGGTGAGCGGGCCGGCAGAAGGCGCTGAAGTGGCAGCCAGTTCTGCTGTCGGGTCCCGGTGGCCGCTCGTAGCTCCCCGAGCTGCTTCTATCCCCAGCTACAGTGCGTAGCTTCGCGCCTGGAGAGCTGCGGTAGCGGTGAGTGAGTGAGTTACTGGCAGTATCCCCGACACCCTCCTTCTCAACACTCGTGCCCTCCCCACAACGTTACCCCTGGCACAGACTCTACACACGCTGTGAAAGGAACTGTTCCCCCAATTGGTCTAGGACTCGGAAGCCTTGGGCAAATTGAAATGTCACTGTTTTTATTTATATATTTATTTAACAGAGAGAACAATCTGCGTATGCGCGTTTTTTTTTTAAAGCCGACTGAATGCCTACCCTGAATAATTACTCACGGCACGTGCCTGCCACGTCTCCAGCACTGTGAAGGTGCAGCTCTACCAGTTGCTCCACTGGACGCGAATGTTGCTCAAACTATAAACATTCCGATTACAATTCCTCAATTATGCATTATTTTTTCACAGAATTTTAATGTCGCGATTAAAACCCAAATACTAAAGGTCAATTCGACGCATAGCTTAAGAAATACTTCCTGTAGAACAAGAATCAATGTGTGTTTTAACAATCTCTTTAAACTGAATAACATCTCATTCTTACTCAGAGATATATCACAGATTAGAATTACAGCATATTAATTTGGATATGATTTATTGATGGCAACATTGCAGAGATTAATGGAAATCCACAGCGTCCCAGTCCTTCGGTCGATTGGAGGCTTCACCCGAGTAGACTGTGATAGAAAATCACTGCCACTGTGAAGTATAGAAGTTGGGAGGTCACTGTAGTTGTATAGGACGTTAGTGGCACCGCATTTAGAATATTGTGTTCAGTTCTGAGCAGCACGTTATAGGAAAGATATTGTCAAGCTTGAAAGGGTTCAGAGAAGAGTTACAAGGATGTTGCCAAGACTAGAGGGTTGAGCTATAGGGAGAGGTCTCGATTCCTTGGCGCGGAGGGGGATGAGGGGTATCTTATAGAGGTATACAAAATCATGAGAGGAATAGATCAGCTAAATGTACAGTCTCTTGCCCAGTGTAGGGGAATCTAGGACCAGAGGACATAGGTTCAAGATGAAGGGGAAAGATTTAATAGGAATCCGAGGGGTAATGTTTTCACACAGAGGGTGATGGGTGTATGAAAGAAGTTGCCAGATCAGGTAGTTGATGCCTGGACTATCCCAATGTTTAAGAAACAGTTGGACAGGTACATGAATAGGACAGGTTTGGAGGGATATGGACCAAGTGCAGGCAGGTGGGGCTAGCGTAGCTGGGACATGTTGGTTGTTGCAGGCAAATTGAGCCAAAGGGCCTGTTTCCACACTGTATCACTCTGTGACTCTTTGTGAGTGTTAGCAGTGTGAGTTGTGTGGTCACAGAGTACATCGCCTCTTCTTAACTGACCGAGAATCCCATATACAAGAAGCCACACATTTCTAGCCTCATGAGACTCTCCATAATTGTAGAAGGGATGGAAATTGAGAAGAGTCTAGATTTCAGAAGGCACTAACTCCATAAGTATTGTTTGTGGCACCAAATATTTTATTGGGCAGTGACTGTAAAGCTCGATTAGATCCTCATCAGTCCGCTCAACCGCAAGAGATGCTACACTTGTCCCTTCACCTCCCCCATCCACTCCTTTCAGGGACCCAAGCAGTCCTTCCAAGTCTGACAGAGGTTCACCTGCACCTCCTCCAACCTCATCTACTGCATCCGTTGCTCCAGATGCCAGCTGATCTACATCGGTGAGACCAAGCAGAGGCTTGGCGATCGTTTCGCCGAACACCTCTGCTCGGTCCGCAATAACCAACCCGACCTCCCGGTGGCTCAGCACTTCAACTCCCCCTCCCATTCCGTATCCAACCTCTCGGTCCTGGGCCTCATCCACGGCCAGAGTGAGCAACACCGCAAGTTGGAGGAACAGCACCTCATATTCCGCTTGGGGAGTCTGCATCCTCTGAGCTTAAACATTGGATTTTCTCAATTTTGTTAACCCAGACTGCCCCCTCCCCTCCCCACCTCTCCCTCAGCCCTCAGGCCCTGACATTCCTTCTCCATCTCTCCCCCCCCCCCCCACCCAAGTCGCACTGGCTTCTCATTTTCACACTACAAACAGCTTACAATGGCCTGTTTCCTTTATCATCGATACTTTTTTGCATATCTTTCATTCATTGTTCTTTATCTCTCCACATCACTGTCTGTATTTCTCGTTTCCCTGATCCCTGACCAGTCTGAAGAAGGGTCTCGACCCGAAACGTCGCCTATCTCCTTCGCTCCTTAGATGCTGCTGCACCCGCTGAGTTTCTCCAGCTTTTTGTGTAACCCCCAGTCCGCTCAAGAGATTGATTTGAACTTTCAGTAAAACAATATAGACTTGGGTGATTTGTTTTTAATAGTCTTCACCCCAAACCCCGAGACTCTTCTACCCCCAAGTGATTAAACTCTAAAGTCTAAAGGGTGTCTGCCAGAGGTTTTGTGGAGAAGGCAGGAGAATGATGTTAAGAGGGAGGGATAGATCAGCCATGATTGAATGGCGGAGTAGACTTGATGGGCCGAATGGCCAAATTCTGCACCCAGGAGTTATGATCTTTTCAAAATCCCAGAAGAGAATAACATTCATCCAGCAAATATGTTGAGTGATCACCAAATGCTGTTTATCAATAGGAAGAGATTTGTGTATGATCATGAAAATTTGATGTAAATTGGAGACTTCCTGGGAATAATTCAGGATGGGCTTTAGTCAACGAAGCCTTAAGGTTGTGCTGTAAGATAGACAAGCTTATTGGAGCAATAACAATTAATTACCGGACACACTTTATTAGCACAGTATTTTTTTTATTGCTCTCTAATTCTACATGGCTTTAAGCCAAATGCCAACATATCACACAGAGTCAAAAGAAATAGTAAAATTTGAAGAGAGAACATATTAAGCTTCCAGCAGGGCAACCAGTTCCAGGACTTCGGCAATACTTTAGTTATCTTTCAATTATCTTTTTTCTCCGATCTTGATAACAGTGAGAAGTTGTGGATTCCAGCTGTTTCACAGGCAAAATTATTTTCAGGAAATACGTTGGAGGCTGGGCTGCGAGAGAGAGGGACTGATGAATGGGAAGCAGATCTCAGTCGGCGATCCACGAGTTGAGCAGAGATTAAGTGGCTCATTTCAAAGGCGATTCCTGAGAACAAGTTGGAAAATGAATGCAAGCAGAGCAGGATGGTCTCCATGGAGATGGATGAATCAGCTGGAAGTGGCCACCTCGAGCACTGAATTAAGACAGAACTCTCTGGAGGAAGACTGGAATGAGGGACAGAACGAGGACCTTGGCAATGGCTGGGGTAAATCCTGCAGCTCCGTCAGCATAGGCATATTCTCTTTCAGGTATTCTTTTTCTGTGGCCCTGTAATAGAAAAATAGAACACGTTTCATCTCTGTATTTTTTAGAAACAGTTAACAGACACTAAAGGGAAAAAAATAGAAAACAGAGACATTCCTTACAACCTTTCCTTATAATTTTTGTTGGGTGGTTGCACACCAGTAGATGCAAAACATTCCTATTACAATCTCTGTTTAATTTAGTTTAGAGATACAGTGTGGAAACGGGTCCTTCGGCCCACCGAGTCCACACCGACCAGCAATCACACGTTCTGCAAAGGAAATAGTAACATATAATGATGTGTGCAAATATGCTGTGACAGTCCGTGTTGTTGACAGACTTTGACAAGGAGCGGCACAGGGGTAGAGTCACTGCCGTACAGCCCCAAAGACCCAGCTTTGATCCTGACTATGGGTGCCGTAAGTATGGAGTCTGTACTTTCTCCCTGTGAATGCATGGGTTTTCTTCGGGTGCTCCAGTTTCCTTCCACAGCACGGGCTCGGTGGGCCAAAGGGCCTGTTTCTAGTCTAACAAGTCTAAAGCACATTGCACCATATAACATAATGGCTGGCAGTGTCTGGCCAGAGAGAAATAACTGAGAGTTTCTCTTGATCTGAAAGATGGCCGTCCAAACAGATGACCCTGGGTGCCTTGGCTGTGGAACCAGACCCTACAGAGCGCACTTTCAGAAGAAAAGGTTAATATGTTCCCTGTGAAAGTCAATAGTCACTAGTTTCAAGAACAGCTTCCCCCAAAAACCATCAGTTTCTTGAATACTACAATCACACCACTGATGTGTGAATAGTCCTGGTTGCACAAAGGCTGCCAACATTGGGTTTGAGTTGGGAGCGAGTAATTGTGAGAGACCAAGTCCGAGGGAGTGTAGCGACCAAGGGGGGGTGTGGGTTCTGATCAACAGGTGCAGCACATGAATGATCCAGGGCTGCCAACATTGGGTGAGAGTTGGGAGTGAGAAATTGCGAGAGACCAAGCCGGAGGGAGCGTAGTGACCATGGTGGGGGGCAGTATGGGAGGAGGGTGTGTCCCCCCACTATTGGTACAGAACTTTTGCATTTTTCAGCTTGACATATGGTGCATACTGTAGCGAGTCTTTTAACTTACACTTGAATGCAATATATATGCTTTAAATTGGATTAGCTATGAATTAGAGTAAATTACATTCCTAATTACATTCCACAGTAGAGCTCAGGCTCTGATCAACAGGTGCAGCACATGAATGATCTTAGTGTATTCATGTATGGAAATCAGGTTATAATCAAGCACTTGGCCCATGTTGACCAACCTGGGTCTCACTGCACACCTGGTACTACTCCTGGCCCTAACTCCAGTTGCATACCTTCTCTCATTCCTGTCCCTGAGTCCAGCCTTACACATGTCCCCCTATTCTACCCTGATCATAGCTGCTTACCTGCTTGGGTTCCCAGTGCTGAACACACCCCTGGTCCCAGCTTTGACTGCACACCTAGTATCATTCCAAACCTTGACTATGGATGCAAACTTGGCCTTGCTCCTAGCCCCTTTGCACTGACAATATATCTGGCCCACACATAAAGCCCCATATCTGACCCCCTGGACTTAACCTATTACGTTCAAGTCCACAGGTGCTTATCTAATGCAGTAATCCTTTATGGGGCACTTCACAGACCAAATTATGGATAACAGGATTTTTTACATTCATTGGCTTCCTTGTTATCTAACATAGAAACATAGAAAATAGGTGCAGGAGGAGGCCATTCGGCCCTTCGAGCCAGCACCACCATTCATTGTGATCATGGCAGATTGTCCCCTATCAGGCTGAAGGTCTCGACTCGAAACATCACCCATTCTTTCTCTCCACAGATGCTGCCTGTCCTGCTGTGTTTTTCTAGTTTTTAGTGTCTATCTTCAGTTTAAACCAACATCTGCAATTCCTTCCTACACTATTTGTTAAGCAAAACAGGTCCTATTCTCATTATATAATTTTGTGATCAGCGTGAGAGCATGAGAATTTTGTGAAATGCGCTAGTCCCACGCTCAATGCGTGAGAGTTGGCAGCCTTGCTAATAATTCAAACATTTTATGCAAGTTCCAATTGTTTGGACAAAAAATCACTTATTACTTTAAAACTATTTCAGAAATTATGGCAGTCAACAAAAAATCAACTAACAAATTAAATCAAACTAAAAAAAAATAACATGTTCCCTTTCCTGACTCTACCTCATAAGTACTTTAATGCTGTTAACAGAGCAAAGGGATGTCAAGAATCAAAATGGGGAAAGTGAGGGTAATTTTGCTTAAATGGTAATTCTAAGCTCATTCAGATCTGCATAGAGTCAGTTATACAACATGTACATGGCTGGCCCAATTTGTCCATACTGATCAAGTTGGCATTCTGCGTGCCTAGGGACTGGCCGCAGTTCCCAGGTCGGCTTGCCTGCCCCGACCCCGCGAAAATGAATTGAAAAAAACCCCGGGGTTTTTCGGGTTACGGGCCGTATGCCTGTAGTCCGAACCCTGTCCTAAATGTTTGGCCTCATTGTGGTCTTGGTCGTGGTCGTCGCCCCCCCCCATGTTTGACAACTGCTTCACCTGTTTGATGTTGTTGGCAGCTGCACATTCGACAGAAGAGAAGAGAAGAGACGCGACGTTACTCACAGCCGTCAACCGACGCGCTTCCCCAGACCGCACAGATCGCTGGCAGGCGGCGCAAAGGGACAAACTGGTGCAGGGACTGAACTCAGCGTGAGAACTCGGTCATGTGCGTGAGGGCGTGAGAAATAGCTCCAAGGCGTGATTCTCACCTGAAAGCGTGAGAGTTGACAGCCCCAATGATCTTAGTATATTCATGTATGAAAATCAGATTATAATCAAACACTTGGCCCATGTTGACCAACCTGGGTCTCACTGCACACGTGGTACTACTCCTGGCCCTGACTCCAGTTGCACACCTTCTCTAAAGGGCCTGTCCCACCAGCACGCAACTATATGCGATCAACGCGATCAAACCGGCAGCGGGGGCCGCGCGGAGGTCGGGTGATCCCCTGTACAGGGTCGGTCCCACCAGCATGCGCCTGCATGCGGCAAGCGCAGCTAAACCGGCAGTAGGGGCCGCGCGGAGGTTGGGTGAGTGGCGCAACGCGCCGCAAAGCGAGGCGAACTTGAAGCAAGTCCAAGGTAAGTTCGCCAGGACTTAGAAGGGCACACAGAGAGGGGCACCGAGACACACACACATACAGGGCCACGGAGCCACACACATAGAGGGTCACGGAGGCACTTACAAATAGTTTCACGGAGGTACGATGTCCGGGCGGTGTGTAAATGTTGCGGCGACTGCGAGCCGACAAACCGTTGCCGCGCGGGATTTTTGGACATTGTCGGTTTTTCGGAGCCCCGCGCGGCGTCGGGACGAACTCGGGACGAACTCCGCACAATTCCGCACGGCTCTGGCGATCGAAGTGGGACCGGCCCCGCGACGCCGGACGGCTCAAGCGACCACGTTAGGTCGCGCTAATCGCATCGAGTTGCATGCTGGTGGGACAGGCCCTTTATTCCTGTCCCTGAGTCCAGCCTTACACCTGACCCCCTATTCTACACTGATCATAGCTGCTTACCTGCTTAGGTTCCCAGTGCTGAACACTCCCATTGTCCCAGCTTTGACTGCACACCTGGTACTATTCCAGACCTTGACTCTGGATACACACTTGTCCTAGCCCCTCTGCACTGACAATATATCTGGCCCACACATAAAGCCCCGTATCTGACCCCCTGGACTTAACCTATTACGTTCAAGTCCACAGGTGCATATATATTGCGGTAATCATTTATAGGGCACTTCACGGACCAAATTGTATAACAAAATTTGCTACATCCATTGGCTTCCTTGATATCTAACATGCTAGTTACTTTGTCCAAGAAGTCATCAATTGGTTGAACACAATTTCTCATCCATAAAATTATACTCACTCAGCTGTATAAGTGTTCTGTTACCTTCGTTTTCCTAACAAACTGTCCTGAAGTCATTTTCACCCACAATATTTTCAGTATTTTGCTGCCTCCCTCTCAGCTGGAACTTTTCCAAAATGCAAAGTCCAATAACAATATATATTTAAGCAATAACATTCTATTTAATGTGATCTTGAGAGTACATAATATTTAGTGTGGTATTCATAACACAACAATGATAAAAAGATCTTTGTTTTGATTGCACACACCAACATGCATACATTATTATATTACAGTTAATATGTACCGAGGGCAAGTTTTTGTTCCAATTCTCCCTTTTCCCCAATTACTTTTACATTGAAGTGATTGAAATCCAAGTGAAGTTTAAATGGCATCGGAAAAATAAAACCTCCAGAATGGATGATATTCATTACGTAGTTGGTTGAAGTCAGTATCAGCACAATTACTATATTAAACTTTGAAACTTCAGATGTCCTGGTTCAAGCTAAAACTAAAGACAAATAATAATCTCCTCACACATTCCCCTGCAGGTATTTCTGTCACTCCTTTAAAATATGCCCCTTCTTTGAACAAGCTCTTAAACATCGCATCTGAATCAGTTTCCATCGGATTAGACTTCTTGAGGATGTTCATCTACGTGTTCAATTAATAAAACAACGAGATTGGGGACATTTCTATTTAACCTGTCAAAGGAATTTGGGGGAAGGGGTTTAGAAATAGTCAGTGTGGGAAACAAACATAATAGTTGAGTGGCAAATGACAATAGTGCTACCTTCCCAATATTCAACTGAAGGAAATAATGGGTTATCGGGGCTCTATGTTGTGACAGACAGCCTGACACTTTGCATGTCATTTTAATATTACAATTATCCCATCCCCCTGAATATTCCAGATGAATAAATTAAGGTTTTGTCAACCAATTACAAATCAATAACATTAGCCAACCGAAACATGAAGCGCTGAGCATTGGGATCCAGACATCATGGACAACTGGTAGTTGTCCATGATCTGTCCGCTCACATCTGGCAGTGCTCTCCTTTTGAACTAGGGGCCACGGAGCATTTTTGAAAGTGGGGGGGGGGGGGGGGCTGAGCAATCACTGATCACTGGCCTTGGCAGTGGAGCGACCGGGTGGGGGGAGGGTGTGGGAGGGGGGGTGCGTATTGAAATTTGATGTATTAAAATCATGTTTTAGTGCATTGTAGAAATATGAGTTCAATGTTTTTTGGTTAAAGTATTTTTAAGAGGTAACTTTTTAAGGGGTAACTTTTTCCACAGAAAGGGTGGTGGGTGTATGTAACAAGCTGCCAGAGGAGGTAGTTGAGGCAGGGACTATCCCAACATTTAAGAAACAGTTAGACTGTTACATGGATAGGACAGGTTTGGAGCGATATGGACCAAAAGCAGGTAGTGTGGCTGAGACATGTTGGCGGGTGTGGGCAAGTTGGGCTGAAGGGCCTGTTTTCACACTGTATCACTCCATTATGACTACATTATACGTCCACCATGCATGAATGCTTCAAAATCAAGTGGTCGAGTTTTATTGCCATATAAAACATAGAAAATAGGTGCATGCATAGGCCATTCGGCCCTTCGAGCCAGCACTGCCATTCAATTTGATCATGGCTTTTCATCTAAAATCACCTTCAGCAGAAATCCCAGCGGGGTCAGGGGGACACATCCCCTCCATGTTTTGTAATCTGGATTTTGAAAATCTATTAAAAATCTCTGCTTTCCGCGAGACAGTGGGGGTGGGACTGATGATCGAGAGCGCCGATTGGAGAGAGACGTCGGTCTGCAGGCAATGGGGGGGGGGGGGGGAGTCGGGACATGATGATTCAGCGTGATGATTGGAGGAGGGAGGTGTTGGTCAGAGGTGGAATTGTGGCGATGGGACTGAGGATAGAGCGCAGTGATTGGAGGAGGGAGACATCCTGGTGGAGCAAAGGTCATAGATCAGACCTTGAATCGGCCTGTTCACTGGGCCTTTCATTGCCCGGCGCACTTAAAATTGGCTGCGCGATCTTCCACCACCCCGCGGTCAAATTGCTTCGTCGAGGCAATCGAGGTTCCCGATGTTGAAGCCCCCGCCAGGCGATGGAAGATACCGCGGGCGATTTTAAGCTGTGCCCGGAAATGAAAAGCCCCGCGAATGGGTTGATTCAAGCCCCACAATTCGGGGCGAATGAAGCTGCTGTTGCTGGAGTTCAGAGTCAGTCACCAACCAGGTCAGTTCCCAATGTTACCATCCACAGGGCCCACGGCCGAAGCCTCGTGCGTGCGTGCGTGTGTGTGTGTGTGTGTGTGTGTGTGCGAGCACGTGTGCGGCCACCAAGAAATTGTGTCCCCCCCATGTTTTGATAGCGATTTCTGCCCCTGAAAATCAGTACCTCTTTCCTGTTTTTTCCCCATATCTCTTGATTTCGCTAGCCCCAGGAGCAAAACGTAACTCTTGCTCGAAAACATCCAGTGAATTGGCCTCCACTGCCTTCTGTGGCAGAGAATACACAAATTCCCAACTCTCTGGGTGAAGAAAGTTTGTCGTCATCGCAGTCCTAAATGGCCTATCCCTTATTCTTAAACTGTGACCCCTGGTTCTGAACTCCCCCAACATCGGGAACATTTTTCCTGCAGTTACAGTAAGTGGGAATCTAGCAGGCAAGCAGGATGCTTTCTCCAACCACCCCCATTTGAAGGCCACTATCTTCTACCCAGTGCTTGGTACCTACTTCCGGCAGCCACTGGTTGTCCTCCAGGATGCACTGAGCCGCAGCCTGGTTCATGCTGGTCACCAGGGAGAAATCGGCACAGAGACTCTCACGGCTGCGGCGCAACGCTTCCGACGACCCTGGACTCTTGCACTGAGACTGTTCCATGGCTGGAGCTGCATCGAGCGACTCGCCAGCCCGGCAAACACTCGCCACCCCCGGCTCCCCTTCCACATCTGGCCCTGCCGCTGCTTCTGCTTCCATCCCTCCCTCTGCCACGGCTCTCTAACACCCACGACCAGGTTGCTCAGAGCACAGCAGGAAGATATTGAAACATGTCTAGCTAAAAAAGTGGGGGGGGCTGCAGCCCCCCTCGGTTCCGTGGCCCATGTACCTCTCTCCTGCCGCTTGCTGGCTTCGCTCATGTCAGCTGCTTCCCGCAAATCCTTAAATTCCGACTGCCGCCGGGAGCAGGACATGGCCTTACTTGCTGCGCTGGGTGACACTCACTCACTGCTCCGTCCCTGTCTTTCAATGTAAATTTGCATGGGGACATGGTTTGGAGGTAAGTGATGGTTCGGTCAAGTGAGAATAACAGAGAATAAGAATGCTGCTGTCTTGACAACAGACGCGCACACAAGCAGTTGATATTAGTTTTGCAATTCTCGTTGATCACAGAATTTCTCACAGATCGTGAGAAAATCTGTGATCAGTATGAGAGCGTGAGAATTGGGCAAAATGCGTGAGTCTCACGCTCAATGCGTGAGAGTTGGCAGCTCTGACAAAGGACATAGGACTTTTTCGCCCTCATTTTGGGGTATTTTAATTTAATTGTTTCTGTTAATTGATTTATTTTATTGTTTTTTGTTTATAATGTTGTCTATGAGTACTTTGTTCATGGACATGTTTTGCTGCTGTAATAAGGATTTAATTGTTTTGTTGTCGGAACATATGAAAATTAAACATGCTTGACCTTAATGGTGATGCTCCTGTGTGGATCAGTGTGTGTGTATGGACAGTGGATGAGGGTAACGAGGTAGTTGGACAATACTACTCCCGATGTACGAAGTCAGGTTTCTGTATTAGTCACCTCAAAACATGGGGGGGGACACAATTTGGGGGGCACAATATCTTGGTGGCCGCACACACGCACGAGGCTTTGGAGGCTTCAGCCATGGGCCTTGTGGACGGTAACATCAGAAGCTGACCAGGTTGGTGACCGACTCCGAACTCCAGCAACAGCAGCTTCGTCCGCCCCGAACCGTGGGGCTTGAATCAGCCCGTTCGCTGTGCCATTCAACGCCAGGCGCGGCTTAAAATCGGCCGGCGGGGGCTTCAACACCAAGAGCCCCGATCGCCTCGACGGACTGATTCAGCCCTTAGAAAGCATCTGATACCCGCATGAATCTTTCAAAAGCTACAATGTGGGCTCAGCGGCTCCTGGTCCCTGCTCCGAAGGCATTCTCCGGCTCCAGACTCACTCAGCAGCTCCTGTTACACTCAGTGGCTCCTGACCCCAGTCCCGGTTGCACTTTCCATCTCCGGGTTTGTCGTGGTGGTCGCCGCCGCCCCCCCCCCCCCCCCACGGAACACAGGCACCGCCCCTGCGGAACACAGCCACCCCCACAAACACTCTGCTTACTCCACTCCTTCAGCTTTATTTTAGCCGCCGGTGATTGACAGCGGGTGCCGGAAGGGGCGTCGCCATCCCGGTATGGGTGTTGTGCGCTGAAGGGACTAGTTTCCAGAGGGCTAGTATGGACATTGTGGGCCAAATGGATTATTGTGCTGGCAGCTCACTCACTCACGGCTGGTGGGCTCGCAGTTGACTCACGGCTATTCCTTGAAATTTCATTTCCAGCAGGGTGTTAGGCAACCAATTTCAAGTGCAGTTTCCTACCACTTCAAGCAGGGTGCAAGGCCACCAAATGTAAGTGCAGTTTCATACCATTTCAAGCAGGGTGCAAGGCTACTAAAGACAGCAAGTCGTGTTCTCTCCCTCCCCCATCTTGCAGAGACTGAGCCACGCCCACACTTCCGGGTTTTATAGTCCCTCCCCCTCCCACCAGATGGGGCATGGCCTTCATGGCATGATTGACAGGAGCAAGAATCTCAACATTTTTAAAACACTAATAACTTTAATAAACACTATACACTAATTTTTCATTGATGGGAAAAATCCTCGGCACCTGATGAGCAGAGATAGCCAAAGTAAGATACCCAAAAATCACAGCCGTACGTGGTAGCATTTTTTCTAAAATCAATATAAAGCGCAAACAGGAAGTGATCAAGATTAGACTTTTAATTATATAAAAGGCAAGGCAGCTTTAATTAAGCAAGGCAGCTTTAATTAGGCAAGGCAGCTTTAATTAGGCAAGGCAGCTTTAGCACTTTCAAACCAAAGGCAACGCCGCTTTAGCACTTTCAAACCAAAGGCAACGCAGCTTTAGCACTTTCAAACCAAAGGCAACGCAGCTTTAGCAGTTTTAAACCAAAGGCAATGCAGCTTTAGCACTTTTAAACCAAAGGCAACACAGCTTAAGCACTTTCAAACCAAAGGCAATGCAGCTTTAGCACTTTCAAACCAAAGGCAACACAGCTTTAGCACTTTCAAACCAAAGGCATAGCAGCTTTAGCACTTTCAAACCAAAGGCAACACAGCGCTAGCACTTTCAAACCAAAGTCAACACAGCACCACCACACTTCCGGGTTTTATAATCCCTCCGGAAGGGGCGTGGCCTTCAGCAGTGAGAATCTCAAAATTTTGTAAACACTAATAACTCTTTTATTTTTAATCGATGGGAAAAATCCTCTTGTCCTGCACAGCGGAGGGGGACTCTGAGTAAGATGGCCAAAAATCACAGCCGTAAGTGGCAGCGTTTTATCTAAGATCAATATACAATGCAACAGGAAGTGGTGAAGGTGAGACTTTTAGTAATATAATCTGGCGCTGTAAGGCAGCAACTCTACTGCTGTGCCACCGTGCCATCCAATAATAAACCAATAACATTAAGATTATGCAATAGATCAATGAAAAAGGCTTAGCTGGACTTCAACGACACTGGCTATGTAGACAACATGGAAGACAAATGCCCACCATCACCCCAGTCTGATGTTAATGATTAGATAACAAACACCATAGGTTAGGGAAACCGAGACGTCAAAATCAGGAAAGGCTGATGATGTAAGTTGTGTTGAATAATAGAGTTGTAGATCATGTGAGCAGTGGATAACCAGTGCAAAGGTTCAAGGGGAAATTAGATGCATTTCCAGTGCATGTAGAAGTTGGGTGGGAAGGAGGGCGAGTCTGAAGAAGGAATGTGACTGAGTAATGTAGGATTAAGTGTCACTATGAAAAAGAATGGGCCTGCTCTGGACACAGTTCAGTTTAGTTTATTGTCACCTGTACCAAGCTACAGTGAAACGCTTTTGTTGCGTGCCACCCAGTCAGCAGAATTTGCAGAAAGCCCTGTTTGAAGATCCATTTCAATATCACAGCTCTCCTCAGAAATTAAAATTTGTAGGAGTGGCATACCTCGGCAAGACCACCAGCATAATCCCACCCCGAACACCCCCTCTCCCAACAGGCAAGAGGTAAAGAAGTGTGAAAATACATAGCTCCAGATTCAGGGACAATTTGTTCCCAGCTGTTATCAAACAAATGACCATCCTATCACCAACTAGGGAGCAGTCCTGACCTACCATCTACCACATTGGAGACCCTTGGACTATCTTTAACCAGACTTTACCTTGCACTAAATGTTATTCCCTGTATCCTGCATCTGTATACTGTGGATGTCTTGATTGTAATCATGTATAGTCTTTCCGCTGGCTGGGTGGCAAGCAACAAAAAAAGCTTTTTACTGTACCTCGGTGCACGTGACAATAAACTAAATTAAACTAAGGACTCTGGATCTAAAGGTGCAGTTGCTGACCTGACAGGTGCTGTGAGTAGGAAAATCTCCAACTGGGTGGAAAGCACCATGGCTCGAATGAACGACTTTGAAGAGGTGCTCAGTGGGAGATAACATTTGTGATATGACACAACAACGATTCGTCTAAAAGAGTGATATTTCTATCACGTTTTGAGAGGCGACCTGTTGGAAATTTCATAAAATTATGAAATTGGAGGGGATCTATTACACCCAGGAACACTGAAGTCATCAAGCATAAAAAGCTAAAACAAAAATGCAGGTGCTGAGAAGTTTGAAATAAAATCAGAGAATGCAAGAGACACGGAGCGCAGCTGTGGAAAGAGAAACAGTTAAAATTTCAAATTGATAGCCCATGTCAGAAATGGGATAGAGAGAAAATAAGATTTTTTTGACTTCAGTCTAAAAACCTGGTGTTAGGCACTGATCGAAATTCTCCAGACTTCAGATGCCGGCCAACCCGTTGAATTGCTCCAGCACTTTGTGTTTTGTTCAAGATTCCAACATCTTGAAGTCCCTTCGGTCTCCAGTAAGTAAGGGAGGTGTTCCAAGGACTCGTGTCAACGCCAAGGCACATTGAAAAAATCTTATGTCGTTATTTATTAAACAAATTCAAACATGTTTTAACGTACTTGGATGAACCATAATCGCAAGACTCTCATCACATTGCTAAACTCACGAAAGTAAATTTCAATAATATTACTGCCTGATATTTTAGACAAAACTTCGTTATCTCGTGGCTTTGTTTATTCCATCCATTATTGCCCCACCCAAACATTGTAAGAACTTTACTGCTAAGCCAACAATCATTTCTCAGGTTCTGAACCAAACCGGTGTCATCTCGTACTGATGAGTGCATGCACTGCAAGTTTGAATTGGAAGAGTTTCTGTACCTCGCTTCCCAAAACGCTCACAAAAGCCACGATGCAGCAAATGAAGGCGCAGATCCAGATTCTGTTCAGCATCGTGGGACCTCAGCTGTTGATGCAAACCCGATGAATAAAAGACCCAGAACATCGGCAGCACCACAAAACCTTTTGCAACCCTTGATCTGAGCTCAGCGGAAACCAACACAAATTGAAGTGATTGGGCGATGGGGATGGGAGGGGAGGGGGGGGGGGGGTGTGGGGGGTTGGAGTCGTAAAATTCGACAGATTTAGATTTAACTCTGCTCACCAAAATGAAGAGGGCACATTGTGCTTCACTCATGCACCATTGTCCTGGAATCCAAAGTCTACTTTATAGCAAAAAGAATGAACAATCTTTCATATAAAACTTTATAAAACAGGCTTGGGCGCTTTACGGAAAATAGACACAAAAGCTGGAGTAATTCAGCGGGCCAGGCAGCATCTCTGGAGAAAAGGAATAGGTGACGTTTCGGATCGAAATTCTTCTTCAGACTGAGAGTCAGGGGAAAGGGAAACGAAAGATATAGATGGTGATATAGAGAGATATAGAACAAATTAAACAAAGATATGTAAAAAGTAATGATGATAAAGAAAACGTGGAGCCCACAATGGTCCATTGTTGGCTGTGGGGTATTGTGTGTCTGACAAGGAGTATATGCAGGTAAGATTATTCCAAAAAAGTTGTGGGTTTATTGGATCGAATTAATGTACAATTTGTACGCTCCCACTGACTGCCCCCACAGTACTCCATTTTCCTCACATATACCAAAGGCTAGCAAGTTGAATGGCTACTCTAAATTGCCCTCTCGTGAGCAGGACATCAATGTAATGTATAGGTGATCATTGGTCAGTGCAGATAGGTTGACCGAAGGGCCCGTTTCCATGCTGTATCTCTAAACTGAACCAAACTAACATTACTACCTAGTGTAGAAGGTTGTTAACCATGTCAGTTTATTTAGTTTAGTTTAGTTTAATTTATTTTAATTTATTGTCACGTGTACCGAGGTACAGTGAAAAGTTTTTGTTGCATGCTAACCAGTCAGCGGAAAGACAATACATGATTACAATCGAGCCATTTACAGTGTATAGATACACGATAAGGGAATCAAATCAAATCAAATCAACCTTTATTGTCATCTTGCAAAGCAGCAGTTAGTTGTACGGTGCAAAATGAGAAGATGTTCCCCAGGGAATACCAGAGCACCACACATAAATCTTAAGCATATTACACATAAATAAAAACAATCCAGTCCCTGATAAAAGCAGTAGGAGTAGTAAAAAAAGTGCAGGTAAAAAGCAACAATAAGGTTTAATGCAAGGGTTTGTCCTCAGTAACATTACATTTTACAAATTCAGAGTTTAGAATAAGTACTTTCAATGGGAACGTTAGGGTGGTCAATGTCACATATGCAATTCGTACAGTCACAGAGCAAAATGGCCCTTCAGCCTATCCTATCAATGCCAACCCTTAAATACCCTTCTATACTAATCTAATTTACCACTCCTTGGTCCCTTGTGTATTCTTGTTGGCATTTCAAGTGCCCTTCCAAATGCTTCTTATATGCGAGTACATGCCTCCATTCATGGGCAGTGTGTTCTTGATTCTGTGGGTGAAAATACCCTCAGATCTGGATCTCTTACTTTTCACATTAAACCTATGGAATGAGAAAAAAAGATAGATTGGATAAACCTTGTAAAAACACAAAGTGCAAGAGAAATTCAGTGGGTCAGGTTACATCTGTGGAGACAATGCACAGACGATGTTTTGTGTTGGGTTCGAGAATGGAGGGTTCCCTCCTGAAATGTTATCAGTCCATTTCCCTGCACTGATGTACTGATGCCTGATCTACTGAGTTCCTCCAGTACTTTGTGCTTTGCTCGAGATTCCACCATCTGTGGTTTCTTATGCCTCTACTGGTTAGGCATACCTGCTCTAAAATAGAGGTTGCAATGTCCCATAAACAGGTGGATAGGACAGCTTTGGTGGGATATGGACCAAACACGGGCAGGTGCAACATGTAATTGGGACAATAGACAATAGACAATCAGTGCAGGTGTAGGCCATTCGGCCCTTCAAGCCAGCACCACCATTCAATGTGATCATGGCTGATCATCCCCAATCAGTACCCCGCTCCTGCCTTCTCCCCATATCCCCTGGCTCCACTATTTTTAAGAGCCCTATCTAGCTCTCTCTTAAAAGTATCCAGAGAACCGGCCTCCACCGCCCTCCGAAGCCGCAACCTTACAAACCTGTACGTATTTGGAGTGTGCCTTTAGTGACCTCTTCAAAAAATGAACATTTCCATGATGCTGACTGCCACCTTAGACCTTAGACCAGGGCCGGATTTACGTAACAAGCTTAAGTTTAGGGCCGCGAGATTTTGGGGGGCCTCGTCCCGCTCCACCGAGGTGTATAAAACGTTTGACATATTCGTATTTTCTGAGCCTTGTCCTTTCAACTGTCATGAGTGTTCGAGTCGGTGCGCGGCTGCAAATTTAACAATGTCAGAACCAACTCCGACTGTGCCCGCTACGATAGGCGGAATGGTCCTTTCTATAGTTAACTCTGCTCACCGTCTCTGATGGGGCTGGTTTCTCACCCACCGGGACCTCCCGCTGACCCTCGCCATTCCACCACCCTCCAGCAGCCCGCAGCCGTCGCCTTACCTGCAGCCTGGACTCAGCACCGGGCCTGAAGTTTCCACGCGGCAGACTCCAACTCCCCTGAGTTTGACTGCGCTGGGTCTTAGTGCTAGTCCCCCAAACCCTGGTAACCTCAGTGGTTGTTCCACTCGGTCTTCCCCATTTCCCTCAAACCATGTGATCCCAGCTCTTCCCCACCCACACTACAGTCATCATAGCCTCCTACCCCCTGACCATCCACCAGACCCCCACCAGACATCGCCTCGGCCTCAGTCCACTCACCTGCCTTCCTCTGGCCCCAACCCCCATCCCTGCTGCGTGTTCCCCCTTGACCTCCCCCTCTCAGATACCGAATGGTCTCTCAGCAGAGGCCTCACCTTTGTCCCCCTCATCCCCACCTCAATGAGTTCCACGCCCGCCGCGATTTGGAGCTCTTCTTCTGAGGGCAGTCTTATGACAATGCTGCCAACATGGCTGGTAGGTACAAGGGTATGCAGCAAAAAACCCACGAAAAATCAAATTTGCAAGATTTATTCCATGCTCTGCTCACTCATTAAATTTGGTGGGCCGTTCGGCTGTTGATTGCTGCCTTGATGCAGTGAGCTGTTTGGAATTATCAATGAAATTTATACCTTCATTTCATCCTCCACAAAGAGATGGGCAGTTCTAAAATCATTTTTGCAACCTCAGTCAAAAGTGCCTAAATATTTGTCAGACACTAGGTGGGAGGCACATGCAAAAGCCACAGAAGCTATTTTGGAAAGTTACAGCGCTACCAATGTGAAGGGTGATACCAGGCTTCAAGCTCACAATCTTTTGCAGAAAATGGAAGAACTGGAATTTGTGTTTATGCTGCATTTTTGGACCTGTCTGCTAGGTCATTTCCACAAGGTCAACAAAGCCATTCAGCAATCCAAACTGTTATTGAGTACTTGTGCAAGTTTGCACAGTTCACTTCAAGATTTTGTAAGCAAAATTAGAGAAGATTTTGATGAGCTTGAACAGCAAGCCAAGGCCACCTTGCCAGATGTTAACTACAGAACTGTCACAGGGAGACAAAGAGTAAGGAAATGGCTAGGGAATGATGGAGGTGCACCTGGTCCTGATGCTTTAGATAAACTCTCTTCAAGAGATAAGTTTAGGATAAGAAGAGGTGCTGTGTACAGTGAAGTTGCACAGCAGTTTCCCTTTCTTGCTAATCTGACTGCATCTAAGCAAGATATTCAGCAAGGTGTTGAACTGTTGATGGAAGCAAACGCTGAAGATGTTGACCTGAAACTTACTGATGAAGTTTTGCACTTTCACTCGTACGTGAGACAAAGCCATAGGCATACAGAAGAGCACTCCATGTCTCATACAGACCGTTATCAAATAATATACAAGGTAACAATTCAGATATCCTTCCCTGTGGAAGCAATCTTGCGGCTGTTTCTTAGCTTAATGGTCACTAACTGCTTGGGAGAGAGGTCTGTTTCAAAACTCAAAAGAATTTAAAATGAATTAAGGTCCACAATGTCTCAAGAGAGGTTGTCTGCACTGAGCATTCTGTGCATTGAGAGTGACAAACTTAGACAAACAGATCTTGGTGAACATCTGGATGATTTTGCTATGAAGAAGGCGAGAAAAAAACATTTTTGCTCTTAGTGTATTTGTAGTTTCTTTATTTCTTAATATTCCACATTCAATTCATGAGACACTTATTGTCACATGCACCAATTGGTACAGTGAAATTTGGGGTCACCATCCGACGTCGGAACGGGAGAACATTCTCAGGCTTGGACTTCCGAATCGGCCACTTCCTACCGGAGACCGCGGCTCCCGAAATCCACAGGTTGAGCTGGGCGGAGATTCATGCTGGTGGCCCTCGGCAAAGGGATGATGAAATCAGCGTGGCCCGAGGCTGGGAGTTCCGCAAACCACAGCTCTGATGTTGAAGCAGCAGGCCCAACACTTCAAACGGCGATCCAGGTAAGGCATCACCCGCTCCGCGGTGATTCCAATATGTATTTTAAAATCAACTGGTTAATGACAACATACAGTAGGATCTAAAAGTGTCACACTCTCACTGTCGGGTAGTCATGGTCCTCTAGTCGTAGGGGTGGGGGATTGGGGTGGGGGGGGTCATCACAAGTGAAATAGCTTAGGGCCTCTCTTCATCTAAATCCGGCCCTGCCTTAGACCCCTGCCTTAGGCCGACCATGGGTGTCCATGGTGCTATTCCCTATATGGAGCCACCTGTGCGTGACTTTGTTTAATGTGTGGAGACTGGTGCACAGACAGCCACCCCGCGGTCCTTGACAGATCTGGATCAGGATCCACTGCAAGGAGACCAAGACGACCGGAGACCCTTTTCTGCTGCAGCCTTCATCCACTTTCCCAGCCGTTGTGACGCTCCACTAAGGTCAGCCATCCGCCTGTTCCATCGTTGAGGTCTTGGTAGGATTGCACTTTGTCAGAGACCTCCCCCTCGACCTTACCGCCATGGGTGGCCCTACCAGGAGCATCGCTCCAGACGGCATTGCTCTCAGGTCCACACAAGCTTCTCCACCACAACAAGGTGACAATCCATGGAGAAGAAATGAAACATATGATGAAACAATGCTCTCCTACTGCTACTTCTCCCAAACACCAAGCTTCATCCCCATAAACTAATTCCTGAATTGCAAATTCCTTTCCCCTTCCTGTCTGACCCCATCCACACCTTTCTTCTCCCTGGCCGACCCCTTTACCCCCATCCCCCCTTTTGTCTCTCCCTCTCTACCACCCTCCCTGTTCCATCCACTTCCATCCCTTCTCAATGGATATACAACGTATCACTTAAAACACTCTCCTTATTTCAGTTTATGAATGGGGTCAAGGAAAGAGTGTTCACGTTGCGGCCCTGTTTCCGCCAATCTTTGCACCAGTACTCACAAGAAGCGCAAGACACCATTTTATGCAGATGCCAAGAAGTGTGTTCAGCTCTGGCTGAACAAACTCTAATCTTCTGATGTGAACTCGATAAGAAGTTTATGAATTCTGTGCCTTGATGCCTTTTCACTTACTGTCTAAATTGATATTATTATGACAATGTGGCAGCACTGGGTGGTGGGCTGCGCACTGTACATAACCTTCAGCTCTTGGAGGGGGGGTCACGTGTCCCGGTGACAAGAGGTAGGGGTCACTGTGTGGTCGCGGGTGCACCTGGGGAGTATTTAAGGGGTTAACCGCGTACGCACAGGGTTGGTGAGTGAGGAAAATTAGTGTAGCAATAAAGGACGGTATTTTCGGACAAACTTCGTGTCTGCCTCTTCTTTAACGGACAACTCCACGTCCTCTACAATGTTATTAATGCCGTAGTAATTTGGCCTATTACGAATTTTGTTTATAAATTTGCTCTGCTCTGTCAGATTGTTTGGCAATCTATAGAACATTTCATAACTGTAATTACACTTTTTTCATTAGTTCAACTGGGGTGGGAGATTGCAACCTTCACATGGTCCACACAGTTTCGATTAATGCAAACAACTCAACATGCACAAACAAATAGATCAAATAGAACAAGTTGTCCTACAACTTTAGGCTGTGCACGTCATATTCAAGAAGAAGAAGATTAGTTCAACTCGTACAGCCTCATCTGATGATCTTTTAAATATATCTTCCCTTCACACAGCTGAGATTATTCTTTCAAGAAATATTGCCAACAGTATTATTTTTTATACTCGCTCATCCGAAACCGTTAATTTATTGTTTGTCATGTTTCCCAAACATTGTAAAGTTGATAAATTGCATCAGGTGATTGAAACCCTGCAATAAAAGAAGCAGAAAATGCTTGATACACTCGGCAAGTCAGATATCATCTATGCAGAGTGCAGGCACGTGCCGCGAGTAATTACTCAGGGTTGGCAGTCAGTCGGCTTTAAAAAAAATCTTAACAAAGGAGATATAATACAAAATTAAAATCTAGCGAACTCCTAAAAACGTATATAAAAAATACAAATACAACCGACGTATGAAGGATTGCGAATCCATCCGGAACAGAATAGTCCTTCTATTCATCCATGCACAAAGCATATACACGTATTAATTACTCTCTGGTGGACACAAAACTGATACCTTTGACAACAAATCCCAAATATCATAATAATATTATTTCCGATCATTGTCCTCTAACTTTCTCCTTAAAACTAGAAGGAATGTACAACAAAAAACACGTTTTGGAGATTTAATCCTCAAATATTAACTGACCCTGCTTGCTGTGAATATCTGAAGCAACAGATGGAATTGTTTTTTGAGACAAATGACGCACCAGGTATTTCGGCCTTGTTATGGGAATCATTTAAGGCCTTTATTAGAGGTTCTATTATCTGATATCAAGCATATCAAAATAAAAAGAATAGAATGGAACAACTGGAATTAGATGAATAGATTAGACAGCTGGATTCAGAAAATGCTATAGATCCTACTATTGATAAACACAATAAGATAGCAGTATTAAAATTCAAGTTAAATCAAATTCTCTCTGCAAGAGTTATCAGGCTATTTCAAATTACTAAACAGAAAAACTTTGAATTCGGCGACAAACCGCACAAACGTCTGGCACGCCAGTTGAGAAAAATGGAAAAAGATCACATCTTAAACTTCAGTAGAAACGATAAAAATTAAAAACATCCTTGACAATTGCAATCATCCGTCACTTAACGTGGCGGAACGTGAAGAATTAGAAGCGCAGATTACAATAAAAGACATTGAAGAGACTTTTAAATCACTGAACAATAGTAAAACGCCAGGCCCAGTTGGGCTTAGTAATGAATTTTATAAAATAATTTATGAATTAATCTCCTCGCGTTTACAAGCCGTTTATATAGATGCATTTAAAGAACAGACGCTACCACAAATTTTAGCCAAATCAACTATTACACTGATACCCAAAAAACATAAAGATCTCAAAGAGCCGGGATCATATAGAGCAATAGCTCTGCTAAATACAGACCAGAAAATATTAGCTAAAACCCTGGCAAGAAGACTAAGCAAATACTTTAGTAAATTAATACACCCTGATCAAACTAGGTTTATACCCAAGAGACACTCGTTCAACAACTTGAGACACCTGTTTAATATATATAATGTACTCACATATAATGTACTCACATAGAACGATAAAAGAAGACATCAATTATTTCATTAGATGCAGAAAAAGCATTTAATCAAGTAGAATGGAAATATATTCTACAGTATTGCAAAAATTTCAATTAGGAGAAAATGGTATTTCATGGATAAAGTTGTTATGTAAAGAGCCGACTGCCAGAATACTGACAAATCAAATACTCTCGCCTAAATTTCAATTAATCAGGGGCAATAGACAGGGGTGTGCATTATCACCTCTGTTATTTGCCCTTCTGATCAAACCCTTAGCTGAAAGCATAAGAGTACATCCGAACATTCATGGCTATAATACTAAATATTCTAATAATAAGATATAGCTGTATGTAGATGATGTACTACTATATATTACCAACTCCCAAGTTAGTATTCCAAACATACTAAATCTCATAGAAGAATTTGGTTCCTTTTCAGGATATAGAATAAACTGGAACAAAAGTGGAATTATGTCAATTAAACCACTAGATTCGACACACCTGTTAAAATTTCCTTTTAGAATTGCTACGAAAAAATTGAAATATCTTGGAGTTTACGTAACTAGAAAATACCCTTCAAGCAAATTTTCCCCCATTAATTAGCAAACTAAATGCCCTTATTCAATTTTGGAAAACGCTTCCGATCTCCCTTATAGGTAGAATAAATGCCATAAAGATGATCTTCCTTCCACAAATTCTTACCCTATTTCAATCAATACCGATTTTTCTCCATAAATATATTTTTTTAAACTCGATTCTGTGATCACAAACTTTATTTGGGATTACAAAACTCACAGACAAAACTCACAGAACTCACTAAATGACATTTATGTAAACCCAAAGAAATCGGCGGACTGGCTCTCCCTAATTTTCTTTACTATTACTGGGCAACGAATATTATAAATTTAATCTATTGGATGGATGATACATGCCAACAAGTAAACTGGCTAATAATGGAGAGAGAATATTGTTTGCCTTTTAATATGGGCGCGATTCTTCTCTCTCCAATAAATTTGAAGAAATCAGCATATGAGAAAAATTTGATAATCCATAGCACTTTACGAATCTGGTAACAAGTGAAGTCAACCCTTAAATTGAGAAATCTATCTCTCCTCTTACCAATCACCAACAACCCCTCGTTTAAACCATCTATTTTAGACAAGGCGTTTATACAATGGGAAAGCTTAGGAATTAAAAAGCTGGGAGACCTTTATGAGTTGGGGACTCTCCTCTCATTTCAAGAATTACTGTCGAAATATCATCTGAAAGGTAGCCAATACTTTAGATATCTGCAAATACGAGACTATCTGAAATCACATACTCAAGACTGTCAATATTTGGTTCCAGACATACTAGACGGATGCATGAATAGAAACTCGGATTCAAATAAGTTAATATCGTACCTTTATAATACCCGTTTAAATATACAAACCGCATCGTCGGAAATAATTAGGTGAGCTTGGGAAGATGAACTGGGCCTAACAATTTTAAAAGATAGTTGTGAGGAAAGCCTTCTATATATACACAACTGTTCTCTTAATGTTAGGCACTGACTAATACAATTTAAAATACTGCATAGACTTTATTATTCAAAGTCTAAACTGAATAAGATCTTCCCAAATGTCTCCCCTGTTTGTGATAAATGTCTCCTTCAGGAAGTAACCATAACCCATTCTTTTGCCTGTATAAAGAATGTATAAAGTTACACAATTTCTGGAGGGGAATTTTTGATTTTTTTTTCTAAAATACTTAAAATAAAATTGGACCCCGACACAGAATTGATCACACTAGGTACATCAGAAGCCTGTTCTGAGCTAATATTATTTCAGAGATGTTTCCTCAACTATGGTCTGAATACGGCGAAAAAACGAATACTTACATTTTGGAAACACACATCAGTCCCTACTGTGAAGATGTGGATTATAAACATGTCCGAGACACTACATTTGGAAAATATTAGGCTTGGCTTGGCAGAAAAACCAGATCAGTTTTTCAAGACATGGACACCCTTCATGGAATTCTTACAAGGATAGTATGGGCGTAACACAAATTTAGATTTAAATCCAATTCTGGGTAGGGTGAGGTGGGTGCGGGGGGACGAGGGGCAGGTATATGTTCATTTTCTTTTTTTCTTCTTTTCTTCTCTTATATCTTTATTCATTTTTTGGCCACACTACTTTGGTAGTCTTGGGGTCTTTTCTATGTGCTTTTTCGAGCTATCTTTTCACCTCACTTTTTCCCTCTCTTGTTCTTTCTCTATTCTTTCCTCTTATTTTCAGGTTAAAAGGTTAAAATTGAAGCTGTACAATAATTGTATAATTTTAGATGCCGAATGTTTTATCCTTGTACAATTGCTTCTAATAAAAATATTTTAAAAACAAAAATTAAAAAAATCTTAAACCGCGCATGCGCACATTGTTCTCCTCTCCATAAAAAAATAAAATAAAAATGAATAAAGTAACAATTCAATTTGCCCAAGGCTTCCAAATCTCCTTCATTCTGAATTACTGAATGGGTGGGGGGTGGAGGGTGACGGCAGGTGGAGAGATGGTGGGAGAAACGGGAGCACACCAGGACAAGTTGAATCAGTTGTGATCTTATTGAATGACAATACTAGCTCAAGAGATCAATTTGGGGGAGAGTTCCTTTCACAGCGTGTGGGGAGTCTAGCCAGGGGTAAAGATGTGGGGAGGGCAGGACCGTTGAGAAGGGGGGGTTGGGGATCATGCCAGTAACCCACTGACTCACTGCTGCCACGGCGCTCCGGGCACGCAGCCACCGCATTGTGGCCGGGGAGGGAAGTAGCTCGGGAGGCTGCGAGCAGCTGCCAGGAGCTCAGAAACTTCTACTGGCCCGCTCACCTCTGGCAGTGCTCTCCGTCCGAACAGTAAGGGGACCAGCTCAAGAGCAAAGATCATAGAGTGGAGCGGGTCAGTGGGCGATGGATAACAGGACAGCGGGCAGTGGAGCTTACTCTTGTGTCAGTGCAAACAAGGGACCAATTGAGGTTACTCACGCTGACACATGGAGCAAGCTCCACCGCCCGCTGTCCTGCTTTTTAGCTGGTTGCTGGCATGATCACCGACCCCCTCCTTCTCGACGCTCCTGCCCTCCTGCAACTTTACCCCTGGCCAGACTCCCCACACGATGTGAAAGGAACTCTACCACCCCCCGCCCCCCACCCCTACGATGGCGCTGTCCTTTTACAGCTGCTTCCCACTTTACAGCCACTTCCCACCGTTCTTGATGTTGCTGTACTGAGGGATAGCCAAGTCTATCTTTCGTAGCTAACAATCTAACCTTCGGCCTCCAAGATGCAGGTACATTTACGTGCCATATTTTTCGGTAAGAAATAGTGTCTTCATTGCAGGGAAATACGCTATTTAAAAACATATAGCTCAAAGACATTTACTTCCCACATTTTTTGTACACAAACTCCATTATACTCTCTTTGTTTCTTAAGATACTCTTAAGATAATGACAATCCATGTTTGAAAAACCCACCAAGAAACCTGCTCTGCGCATGCGCAGTACGCAGTCCACGTTGAAATTGACGGCTTGAAGCAGTGTTGACGGCACGTCCGCTGCACAGACCTTCGCGTATTGCATGTACTGCGCATGAAAGGCACGGAGAATTATGCCTACCTAAGAGATCGATCTCTTAGGGAGGTATAATTCTCCCATGCCTTTACTATTTATATTTAATAATTATCATTTTTTAATTTTAGTCAGGTGGCCAGTGCCTACCTTGCCTACCCTGACAGCACATGCCTGGCAGTGTGAGTCATTACCAAATGTCGCAGTGCTAGTGTGACTGACCCACTGACCGGAGCCCTCAAGGACGATTCCAGTTGAACGCTGCCAGCTCCTAAAATCTAGCAGCCCAGGACTAGCCGCAATTCCCAGATTGGCTCGCCTGCGTGGCCCCCCGGGATTGGCTGCAGTTCCCAGGTCGTGAAAACTAGTTGGAAAGAAAACGACTGCGGGCCGGATGACTTCGGTCTAAGGCGCGGATCCGGCCCATGGGCCGTAGGTTGCCGACCCCTGGCCTAGATATTAAGTCTCATTGTGTCCCCAGCATGTTTTAAAAGCAATTTCCACCCATGCTTAGTATCAGTGATTGGAAGGAAAATTGAGGACTGGCCTAGGGGTTGATGTTACAACTGGTGGATGCTATGGAAGTACAGAAATCGGTCATTTTAATTTCTATATCCTTTGTTTTTTTATTCTGTATTTTTGCAGCTTGTATTTTAACTTTCGTGCTCTGTATTCTTTGCAGTTTGTTTGTGGAAACCTTGTGTAAACTGTTGTGTTCTTTCGCAGCTTGTTTTGTGATTAGTGTAAATCAATGTGACTGGTGGTGACCGCTGGATGAGCAAGAGATAAGGGTGCCGAGATAGGAGAAGTCATGTGATTTAAACAAGGATGGATTTAAAGATGGAAAATAACTGTGGCAGGAGGGGAGATGTGCCTGCAAGTGATTGGCAAGATAAGGGAATGTCTGCAAGTATTGGGTATGGAAATGTACCGGGTGGGGGGTGGGGGTGGGTGGGACCGTACAGAGTTAAACATGCCAAAAAAAAAACGACTCTTTGTGTGACGGGGGCAGTCAAACGATTAACTCTTTGAGTGTCCCAGCCTTTATTTGCAAATAAAGGTTTGAACTTCTTGAAGAATTCTCTGCGTCACCTGACTTAATATCGCGTATCGTTAACCACGACAAAGCCAGGGGGGATTTGTGACTAGTGTAGATGGACTCAATGTTAAAACAGACAGGAAGGACCTATTTACCTACCGTGTGATTATGATCATTCATCAGAGGGATGAAATAACACTGACCTAAAATATTACCTGTTTCATTCTCCAGTTGTTTCCGGACGTGAATATTTGCGGCATATTCTGATTATTCCCATTTTCATGAAAAAACCCTTGTGACTTACAATATTTCTAATATTTAAGAAAGAACTGCAAATGCTGGTAAAATCAAAGGTAGACAAAAATGCTAGAGGAACTCAGCGGGTGAGGCAGCATCTATGTAACGAAGGAATAGGTGACGTTTCGGGTCGAGACTCTTCTTCAGATAATAGTTCTAATGTCGGTTCTGCGTGCAGACAGTGCCAGATAATCTGTCAAAAGACAGTAAGTGCTGGAGTAACTCATCACGCTAGGCAGCATCCCTGGATGACATGGGTAGGTTGGAATTTTTAAAGCAGAGATTCATTGGTTCTTGATTAGTAAGAGCATCAAAGGTTACTGGGAGAGACAGAATGGGGTGAGTGGGAAAAATAGATCAGCCATGATTGAATGGCGGAGTCGACTCAATGGGCAGAATGGCCTAATTCTGCTCCTGAGTAACGTTTTAGGTTGAGACCCTTCTTCAGACTTGGACCCAAAATGCCACGTACCAGATGCCCTCAAGAGATGTGTCTGACCCGCTGAGTTACCCCAGTACTTTGTATCTTATTTTGTAGTCCAGCATCTATTGTTCCATGTGTCTACTAAATAATCTGTATTCCTAATTTTCCAAATTGATGAATCTGTAAAAGGGAAGAACAAAGTAAAATGAAGTGAACGTCAGTTGAGAGCATTGGAGCTTTATTTGTGAAGTTAAATCCAGAAAAGTGTATTCCAAAAGTAAATAAAACGCCCACATTCAGCAAACAGGCTGTCCAAGGTTACGGATGATACATGTGAACCAACTCCAATAATAATACTAAATTCTAAAGTCTGATTTTCTGTAGGTTTGTCCCTACGAATGGCAGAACTGGATTAATCTCCACCTATTACAATTGTTCTTTCTTATTAATTTTATGTGCTTTTAATTCCATTCATTACAATATTGTATCAGTAGGGTTACCATATAGGGTGATTTTTGTGCATTTGTGATTTTTTACAAGTTATGTACAAAATTAAGTTATGGACGAGTCTGTAAAAATGGTACCTATTCGTAACGCGAATGCAGCTTATACATCAATGCACAACTTCATCGTCATCTATAAATTGAAGTTAATCACCATCCAAATCCATTAGTTGAGAAATCAAAAGATCTTAGTTCAAGTACAAATCACATACGTTAAAGAATGAGATAGTTATCGTCCTGTTCTCCCGCCCTGTGCTCGCCAAAATACATGGATTTATTAAAGCAATACTCAGAGGAATGCCGGTAACTCAAAGATTGAGTTCGGAGGGCTAGATTTTTCCAGCCTCAATAACTTTGACTCAGATTCCATGAACCTCTCACCATTTTAATGTGGCAAAGACAGTGAACTGCCAATGGGATTGACTTATTTATTGCAGGTAAATTTATTCAACCAGGTTTAGTTTAGAGATACAGCATGGGAGCAGGCCCTTCGGCCCACAGAGTCCACGCCGACCGTAAAACTAGTTCTAAGCTATCACACTTTCTCTTACACTCCCGACACACTAGGGGCAATTTATAAACCCGCACGTCATTGCCGTGTAGGGGGAACCTGGAGCAACCGGAAGAAACCCACGTGGTCACAAAGAGAACGTGCAAAATTTTCACACAGACATCATCGGTGGTCAGGATCGAATCCGCGTCTCCAGCATTGTGAGGCCACAGCTCTACCAGTTGCTCCACTGGACGCGAATGTTGCTCAAACTATAAACAATCCGATTACAATTCTTCAATTATGCATTATTTTTTCACGGAATTTTAATGTCGCCATTAAAACCGAAATACTAAAGGTCAATTCAAGGCATAGCTTAAGAAATACTTCCTGTAGAACAAGAATCAATGTGTGTTTTAACAATCTCTTTAAACTGAATAACATCTTATTCTTACTCAGAGATATATCACAGATTAGAATTACAGCATATTAATTTGGATATGATTTATTGATAGCAACATTGCAGAGATTAATGGAAATCCGCAGTGTCCCAGTCCTTCGGTCAATTAGAGGCTTTACCCGAGTAGACTATGACAGAAAGTCACCGCCCATCCCAGAAGCAGGTTCTTGGCCACGGTTGGCAAGCTGCCAGAGTTGGTAGGAGTTCGAGATTCAGGTTTTGGCGTCTTTTGGGCTGCAGGTGCCTTTGTTGAGGATTTACTTATTTTCATCTGTAGTTGTCTGTGCTGTAGTTGGCTTCTTTGCATTGGTAGTTTTCTGTGTTGGAGTTGACTTCTTTGCACGATAGCTGGTTGTGTTGTGGCTGACATCTTTTCAGTTGTCGATTTTAACACAGGATTTGCCTGTGCTTTCTCCCCAGCCGAAGAGGCTAGCCTGCCATACAAACAAGAGAGAAGCAGGTTATAAAATAAATTGCAGCGAGAAGATGCCCCAGCTGGTGAGGATTCTTGATAATAAATGCCAAATGAGGCAGCACCTCGTGTAGATCCCTCCGATGGTGAGAAGGCCTGTGCCTGTGATGGACCGGGCTGAGCCCATCACTCTCTGCAGCCTCTTTACTCATTGTTAAAGGGTAAAACATTGGCATGGATAGGGCATTGTCTAATGTAACTAACTGAAAACAAGAGAGTCAAGATAAATGAGAATAATTCATATAAATGGATAAATGGACAATAATTCAGCCACCAGGAACAGAGCTAATCTTGTAACATGTATGTTATTCAAAGGGCAAATATGTTCACCGACAGCACTGAGCATGTTAAACCATCAAGCAAGATGGCCTAAAATACACAAAGAAGGAAATGTTCCAAATAATGTGGCCCCAAGAGGAATAAAGTTCTTGGGTTTAGTTCCCGCTCCATGTAGACTTAATTACATTGATATGAGGCGCTTCTTCACCTTCAGTGCTGCTTCACCAGAGGAAGGAGAGAGCATGTAGGGTGAGTTTTGGTCAGGGTGAGAACAATCACAATACAAACACACCACAAGATCAGGGTGGATTAAATGGTTGCAACTGAGGTGCCAGAGTGTAGTGGCAGATTATTATATTGTTCAATGAGTTTTTCCTCTAGCCGCTATGATTGAAGACAGGGGTAGGGAGATAGCTTTGTTAAGCATGGTTGCAGATTTGATTTAGCTGGTGTTTCCTTTAGAGCAGTAACATTTCTGTAATAAGAGCTCATCCCATCACATGCTTTCGAGCCGCATCTTGAACCCTCACTTTCCGTTATCTCCTTCTTCAATTTGACAACTGCCAACTTTGTGGCTAGTTCCAGCCATTCTTTTTGTTGCCTCATCTCTTCTTCTTGTCGCCTCATCTCCCCTTTCAGCTGCTCTTCTTGTCGCCTAATCTCATGTTTCTTCCCCAAGGCATCCACTTGTATTGAGAGAGTGACTAGATCAGCTTCAACTTCCATTCGAGCAGAGGCCCTTGACGCCGAACTGGCTATTATACCAGATTTATGTCTGGATCTTTGTGTAGATACATTCAAGATACTATCATGTGATGTAATCTCCACTTCCATTTCAGCACCTTGTTGCATCGCACTTTCAACTGTACCATAAGTAAGTTGCTTGATTTCAACACCTTGTTGCGTAGCATTTCTTTCTATAACACACGCGGTCCTTTGTTCAACTTCAGTTAACCATCTCTGTGCATCTTCTACAGAATTATCAAATAACCAGCTTTTCTTCAAACCACTAGGTGTATCTATCGAGTTCTTCCTGAGGCGGCTGTGAATCCAGCAGTGCTTTTTGTTTATCTCCAACCTCTTTACCGAGGCTGAATAGTTGTCCCAGATTAGATTGCACTTTGTTCACGTTCTCATCCGATTCTATTAGTTCCTTCTGGATTTCAAATAACTTCACCATCTTCTTCCATAACTTGTTTCTCTCCTTCTGGGTTTCTTTCAGAAATGCAACTCGGGCCTTTTCGGTGAGCTTAACTTGACTCTTCTCTTATCTTGGCCTCTCTCCGCTACCTTGTGGCTCCTCTGACTCACTTGCTCTTACTTGCTCCATGGATTTAAACAGGTCTTGGCAGATTGCCAAATCTGCTAACTGGACAAACAGGGCCTCTTCAGTTTGTTTCAGTCACTATTGATAAACATTTTGCTGAGTGTTCTGTAAACACCAGATGAGAAACCAAAACAAACAGGACTTTCAGAAAACATCCAAATATTTTTGAAGTATATTAATGACTTCAGTTCAGAAAGAATGTGTCTTATCTCAACTTCAAAACAAACCAAGGCCAGCACCTGAATTTCACTTGCACTTTTTTGCCTTCAAAAACTTTGCAAAACTTGCTTCTAATACTTTCCCCAGACTCTTTTATCAGAGCCTGTCATTTTACTTTAAAAAAATACAACGTTTGTCGAACTTTCACAGCATCTCATTAAGAAGCTGTTCTAAATTAAAGCATTCCGGCTTTCACATTTTTATAGCGTAATACAATAGTTGTTCTACTCACGATCTCGTGGTGAAGTTTTCAATCTTCAGATAAATCGCGTGGCTGTCCATTAACCTACCGGTCATGTAGGCTCTAAATCTCTAAGCCAATCTCTGGCTGCGATCTATTTTCTTCAGTTTCTCTTCTGAACCAGCCTTCAGTTCCTCTTCTACGGAACTAATTCTTCTGGCATTAATCTCTCTCCAGAGATCCAGCCCAATCTTCTATTGGACCAATCTTTTACCTCCTGTCTGTAAGGTAGCTTTTGACTCGATATAGTGGCAGATTATTATATCGTTCATGGATTTTTTCCTCCAGCCACTATGATTGAAGACAGGGGTAAGGAGATATCTGCATTACGCATGCGAGTTCTTCACGAGACATTCAAAGATAAATCTTCAAAACACAGTCTCTTATTAATAGTTTATTTATTGTCGTAGTAAAAACAGTAAGATATTCATCCAAACTTCTTGTTTAAGTACATTTTAGAAACATAGAAACATAGAAAATAGGTGCAGGAGGAGGCCATTCGGCCCTTCGAGCCAGCATGGCCTCCTCCTGCACCAATTTTCTATGTTTCTATGTTTCTAAAATGTACTTAAACAAGAAATTTGGATAAATATTGATAAATTTTTATCTTACTCGCAGTCAAACTCATGCATGGTCGAAAGCTGTGCCTTCCCCATGCTTCTTCAAAACTAAAACTTAAAACTACTAATGCGTCTGCGTGAAAATCCCAGCTCAAACTGGTAACTGGTTATAGATATAACATACTGAGTTAAGCTAAATGGCTACTACACAGTGTACAACCAACCTCCAAGAGAGAAAACGTGAAGAAGAAGCTGTGCTTTAATTGGAAGAGAAAGAAAAGAAATAGCCTAAGATTTTTGAAGATGTTGTACATACCGTTGTCAGCAGCACAAGGATGAGACAACAGAGGTTGAGTATAAACCTGTTTAAGAAGGAACTGCAGATGCTGGAAAAACGAAGGTAGACAAAAATGCTGGAGAAACTCAGCGGGTGAGGCAGCATCTATGGGGCAAAGGAAATAGGCAACGTTTCAGTGTGAAGAGGGGTTTCGGCCTGAAACTTGCCTCCTTCATTGGTGTAATTGCTTAAAGGTAATATTTTGTGAATGAGTGTTGAGGTAACCTGAGCCAGAGGCAGAGTGATTATAAAGAGCCCTCATCATGGAGGAAGTGTGAGATCAGAAATCCATCTTGAATACGAAATATATTGACTACTCTCAAATGCAAAAGTAGACTTCCCCTTGACCAAAGGATATACCTTTGTAACTTATTGATATTTCCATCATGATCGTTAGTCAATAAAATGCCTTTCTTCACCCAATGTCGCAGCCATTCTGATTTTGATGTGGTGTTAAATCACCACCTAGTGTTCTCGAGCAGCAATAACAGTTCCTGCTGTTTGAGAAAAGATGCCACATTCACACGGAGGAAATGTGTACAGAAGGTCATGAGGAACCTTTGGACTTTGAGTCGGCGGAGTGGGATAGGATGATTACCAAAGGTGAGTAGACAGAGAACACACTATTTTCTTGCACCCTCTCCCCCACGTACAGGTTTGTAGGTTAATTGGCATTGATAAAAATTGTAAATTGTCCCTAGTGTGTGTGTATGATAGTGCGGCGATTGTTGGTCAGCATCGACTCGGTGGGCCGAAGGGCCTGTTTCCACACCGTATCTCCAAACTAAACTAAAAGTGATCAACAGGTGTCCGCATCAGAATGCTGGCAGTGCACTGGTGTGACTCCCTCAAAAACACTGCATGGTTAACTGCATCTGTTTACAGTAAATAGCAAACACATTGTCGGGAGAATTTATAGACACAGGGAACTGCAGATGTTGCTTTACGAGTCTTCCGTCAGCCATTGTCCCTATTTCAAGTAGCTGTGTGTCAGCCAATGGAACTCTTGCAATAGACTGCAGATCCTGTTCACAAAGCTGTGCTTCCTGTTAACATTTTGTTCGCTTTTATTTTTACTTTAAAGACAGATTGACTCAGTGGAAAACATTATTGCAACTGAAAGCAAAGAGCTGCTGAGTTTCCACTCCAAATAGTCTACATTGGCATTCTCAGTGCTGTTCTGAGGAAGTGTGACGAGATAGCCCTGCAGACCAAAGAAATTTCCCATGAGAATATAGCACTGTTGTAGGATCTATAGTATAGTTTTTAGTTTAGAAATACAGCATGGAAATCAGTTAGTTAGTTTAGTTTACTGCCACTTGTACCGAGGTACAGTGAAAAGCTTTTGTTACGTGCTAACAGACCCTTCAGCCCACTATCGATCAACCATTCACATTAGTTCTATGTTATTCAATTTTCTCATCCATTCCCAATTTACAGATGCCAATTAACCTACAAATCCCCACAATTTGGGGATGTGGGAGGTAACCGGAGCAGTTGAGGAAACCCATGCAATCACAGGAAGAACGTGCAAACTTCACACAGACAGCACCCGGGTTGCTGGCACTGTGAGAATAATTTGAGAAAATGGCACAAATGAAAGGGCAATGCTTAAGAGGCACTGTATTATAGAGGGAGAGGTACTGAGGGAATGCAACATTTTCGCAGGGGTGGTATTGAGGGGCCACCACATTGTTGGGAGGAAATACTAAAGCGTCTTGTTCTGGACCTTCCTGATGTTGTGGAAGTCCAGAACAAGGGGTCACAGTCGAAGGATAAGGGGGAATTCCTTTAGGACTGAGATGAGGAAAACATCTTTCACACATGGGATGTAATTGAGTGCAAAAATCGTTCCCTGCAATAATTAATTAAACTTGTTAGATAGCTTACATCACTGGCTGTAATGTCCTTGGGGTGCGCTGAGATGATTCTCCAGAGGTGGGTCATTGGATATTGAGAGAGGCTGGTGTCTCCTTGACATCACCAAAGAAGAGAGAAGGACTGGCTCTATAAGGAATCCTAGAGTTGATCTTCAGCCCTTTTCAGGACCACGTTGTGCCACCCCTCACCCATAGCTCAAGCCGCACAGAGTTCCCCATAGTGTAGTACATTTACCATGTGAAGTATAGAAATTGGGAAGTCACTGTAGTTGTTTAAGACGTTGGTGAGACCGTATTTAGAATATTGTATTCAGTTCTGGGCACCACGTTATAGGAAAGATATTGTCAAGCTTGAAAGGGTTCAGAGAAGATTTACTAGGATGTTGCCAGGACTAGACGGTGTGAGCTATAGGGAGAGGTCTCGATTCCTTGGAGCACAGGAGGATGAGTGGTGATCTTATAGAGGTATACAAAATCATGAGAGGAATAGATCAGCTAAATGTACAAAGTGTCTTGCCCAGAGTAGGGGAATCTAGGACCAGAGGACATAGGTTCAAGATGAAGGGGAAAAGATTTACTAGGAATCCGAGGGGTAATGTTTTCACACAAAGGGTGGTGGATGTATGAAAAAAGCTGCCAGATGAGGTAGTTGAAGCTGGGACTATCCCAACTTTTAAGAAACAGTTATACAGGTACATGGATAGGACAGGTTTGGAGGGATATGGACCAAGTGCAGGCAGGTGGGACTAGCGTAGCTGGGACATGTTGGTTGGTGCAGGCAAGTTGAGCCAAAGGACATGTTTCCACACTGTATCACTCTGTGACTCTATGTGAGTGTTAGCAGTGCGAGTTGTGTGGGACAACTCGCACACTGTCACAGAGTACATCGCCTCCCCTTCACTGACCGGGAATCCCATTTACAAGATGTACATTATTATATTACACATTTCTAGCCTCATGAGATTCTCCACATTTGTAGAAGGGATGGAAATTGAGAAGAGTCTAGATTTCAGAAGACACTAACTCCATAAATATTGTTTGTGGCACCAAATATTTCATTGGGCAGTGACTGTAAAGCTCGATTAGATCCTCACCAGTCCGCTCAACAGATAGATTTGAACTTTCAGTAAAACAATATAGAACTTGGGTGATTTGTTTTTAATAGCTTCCACCCCAAACCCCGAGACTCTTCTACCCTCAAGAGATTAAACTCTAAAGTCTAAAGGGTGTCTGCCAGAGGTTTTGTGGAGAAGGCAGGAGAATGATGTTAGGAGGGAGAGATAGATCAGCCATGATTGAATGGCGGAGTAGACTTGATGGGCCGAATGGACAAATTCTGCTCCGAGCACTTATGATCCTTTGAAATTCCCAGAAGAGAATAACATTCATCCAGCAAATATGTTGCATGATCACCAAATGCTGTTTATCAATGACTGTGGACTTTAGAAGGGCACAATATCCGAGGACGTATACGCCACTGGAGATAAATGGGGCTACTGTGGACAGGGTGAGCTGCTTTAAATACCTAGGAGTCCACATCACAGAGGATCTGACATGGACATCACACGCTGCCGCACTGGTGAGTAAGGCAAGGCAGCGCCTTTACCACCTCAGGCAGCTGAGGAAATTTTGAGTCTCTCTGAGGATCCTCCAGTGCTTCTACTCAGGGGCTGTGGAAAGCATTTTGTCTGGCAACATCACAATCTGGTTTGGGAACTGCTCTGCCCTGGACAAGAAGGCTCTGCAGAGTGTAGTGCGTTCGGCCGAACGCACTATGGGAACTACACTCACCCCCCTGCAAGACCTATACACCAGGTGCAGATCCAGAGCCAGCAACATTATGGGGGACCCCTACCACCCCAGCAACGGACTGTTCCAGCTGCTACGGTCAGGCAAACGCCTCAGCTGTCATGCTGTGAAAACAGAGAGGATGAGACGGAGTTTCTTCCCACATGCCATTAGGACTGTAAACTCTTATCTCACCAGGGACTAATTTACTGTACCAATTTACTGTTGTGTTGGGTCTTTTTTAAATTGCTGGGGTTTTTCTAATATGTAAATACTGATTCTGGTCTATTCTGTTCTGTAGTTTTTGCACAATCCGCAGGCATTGCCACTTTCATTTCACTGCACATCTTGTATGTGTATGTGACAAATAAAGTTGACGACTTGACTTGGAAGAGGAGATTTGTGTATGATCATGAAAATTGGACTTAAATTGGAGATTTCCTGAGAATAATTCAGGATGAGGTGTAGTTAACACAGCCTTTAGGTTGTGCGGTAAGATAGACAAGCTTATTACAGGAATTACAATTAATAACTTGACACACTTTATCAGCGCAGCATTAACATTTTTTATTGCTCTCTAATTTCACATAGATTTAAGTCAAATGCCAACATATCACACGGAAATAATAGAAATAGTAAAATATGGAGAACGTTAAGCTTCCAGCAGGGCATCCAGTTCCATGACTTCTGCAATACTTTAGTTATCTTTCAAATTTTATTTTCCTCCGATCTTGATAACAGTGAGAGGTTGTGGATTCCAGCTGTTTCACAGGCAAAATTATTTTCAGGAAATATGTTGGAGGCTGGGCTGCGGGAGAGAGGGAGTGAAGAATGGGAAGCAGATCTTAGTCGGTGATGAGCAGAGATTAAGCGGCTCATTTCAAAGGCGATTCCTGAGAACAAGTTGGAGAGTGAATGCGAGCAGAGCAGGATGGTCTCCATGGAGATGGATGAATCAGCTGGAAGTGGCCACCTCGAGCATTGAATTAAGACAGAACTCTCTGCAGGAAGACTGGAATGAGGGACAGAACCAGGATGGCAATGGCTGGGGTAAATCCTGCTACTCCATTACCGTGGGCAGCTTCTTTTCCATGGTTTGTTCCATTCGTGGGTGGTGTCTGGCCCTGTAAAAGAAAAATAGAACATGTTTCATCTCTGTATTTTTTAGAAACAGTTAACAGAAACTAAAGGGAACAAAATGCTTCCAAAACAGCAACACTTTAATTTGAATAATTTATCTGTAAGGTCTCTAGGACTGCTGCAGGGTTGTCAACTCCCTGGGATAGATTTGAGGATCCCAGAATTATCCATTGTCAGTTTCCATCTGTTTGCCTTTGGCAGCCTAGATCTTAAGGAATTTCAGTTTGTGGAACATTATAATCTGTAGCTCTCTCTTGCTTTAAGAATTCCCTCATTACATGGCTCTTTGACCAAGCTTTAGTTTAAATCTCCAGATTTAATGTCTCCAAAAGCAGCTTGATATCAAAGTTGGTTGTTGATGCCTTTGTGCAGCACCTTGGGATCTTATAAGCTGCTGCTGCATTTTTAAAGTGATTTTAAAATAGCAAAATATCCAAAACAGACATTCCTTACAACCTTTCCTTATAACTTTTGTTAGATGGTTGCACACCAGTAGATGCAAAAAATTCCTATTGAAAACTCAATTTAGTTTAGTTTAGAGATACAGCATGGAAATAGGTCCTTCGGCCCACCGAGTCCACACTGACCAGCAATCACACGTTCTGCAAAGGAAATATTAACATCTAATGATGTGTGCAAAATATCCTGTCACAATCCATGTTGTTGACAGACTTTGACAAGGAGCGGCACAGGGGTAGAGTCACTGCCGTACAGCCCCAGAGACCCAGCTTTGATCCTGACTACGGGAGCCGTAAGTATGAAGTTTGTACTTTCTCCCTGTGAATGCGTGCTTTGTCCCTGGTTGTCTATGCTGTGGAACCAGGCCCGACAGAGCGCACTTTCAGAAGAAAAGGTTAACCTAGGAAAAGGTGAAAGTCAATAGTCGCTAGTTTCAAGAACAGCCTTCCCCAAAAACCTGCAGGCTCCTGAACACTACAAACACTCCACTAACCATTTAACCATATAACCATATAACAATTACAGCACGGAAACAGGCCTTCTCGGCCCTTCCAGTCCGTGCCGACCATTCATTTTGCCCTAGTCCCATCTACCTGCACTCAGACCATACCCCTCCATCCCCTTCCCGTCCATATACCTATCCACTTTACTTTTAAATGTTAAAATCGATCCTGCCTCCACCACTTCTGCAGGAAGATTATTCCACACAGCCACCACTCTCTGAGTAAAGAAGTTCCCCCTCATGTTACCCCTAAACTTCTGTCCCTTAATTCTCATATCACACTAATCTATGAATAGTCTTGGTTGCACAAAGGATATTGGACTTTTTTGCACTAATATTGGGGTATTTTAATTTATTAAATTGTGTTTTGTTTATTATGTTACCTATGAGTACTGTGTTCTCAGGCACGTTATGCTGCTGCAATAAGAACTTAAATGTTTAGTTGTTGGAACATATGTAAAATATGTAACACTCTCTACCTTAATGGTGATGCTGCTATTGTATCAGTGTGTGTGTGTGTGTGTGTGTGTGTGTGTGTGTGTGTGTATCTGTGTGTGTGTGTGTGTGTGTGTGTGTGTGTGTGTGTGTGTGTGTGTGTGTGTGTGTATGGACAGTGGATGAAGGTAACGAGGCAGTTGGACAATACTACTCCGGATGTGCGAAGCCAGGTTTCTGTATTGCTGACCTCATTGAATTCCTCATTTCTCCTCATTGAAACTTTCAGAATAACTTTTTTGAGGTTAGCCAGCTCATTCCTGACTTCGCGTTGAAGCCTCTCATGCCTGAACATTTCTGTCCACAACGAGTAGTGACTCATCACATCCCTTCGAGTCTCTGCTTTCATTTCTTTATAACATGGGGAATGGATGTTTTGCAGAGTCTGCAGTGAGGTAACGGGCTGCATGGGTGGTGCAGCTGGTGGAGGTGATGCTTGCTGCAATTAGACTATTCAGCTGGAGGAAATAAGATCTGCGGCTAATCCATTCCCGTTGCTTAATAAAACCATAGTAGCTGCACCATGTTCACAAATTCTAGGAGTAGAATTAGGCCATTCGGCCCATCTAGTCCACTTCGCCATTCAATCATGGCTGACCCCTGCCTCATGATCCCATTTTCCTGCCTTCTCCCCATAACCCTTGACACCCATTCTAATCAAGAATTTGTCTATCCCTGCCTTAAAAAATATCCATTGACTTGGCCTCCACACCCCTCTGTGACAATGAGTTCCACAGATTAACTAACCTCTGACTAAAGAAGTTCGTCCTCACCTCCTTTCTAAAAGAGCGCCCTTTAATATTGAAACTATGACCTCTGGTCCTAGACTCTCCCACCAGTGGAAACATCCTTTCCACATCCACCCTATCTACACTTTCATTATTCTGTAAGTTTTAATGAAGTACATTTATCCCTCATTGCCAACAGCACCAGACAGTATACTGCCTTGTAAGCTTTTCATTGTTCGATCTGGAACTTATGACAATAAAACACTCTCGATTCTTGTATGGAGAAGAGCTATATCATTAACAACATTTAAACAGTCACATAATTATTAACTAATTTCCCTGCCGCACCAAAATATCGTGCATTAATGCACCCAATAAGCTGGGCATTTATCTCACTGGTTTGTAAAAAGATTGCCAAGCATCAATATGAACAGAGATGCACTTCAAAAGCAACCTCTACCAGACTGTAGTCTCCACAATTTCATTCCTCCACTTCACCTCGAATTTTTAATGATCTTCTAAGACTAGACGTGCACAAAATTGAAGGGCATAGATTGGGTTAATGGTAGGAAACGTTTCCCCTCGGTAGAGGTGCATAAAGCTGGAGGCTTTCAATTAAGGGTAAGGGATAAGATTTACAAGAGATTTGAGGAAAAACCTTTTTCACCTCGAGGGTGTTTGGACTCTGGAATGAACTTGAATGAATGAGTGGGTACTGGAGGCAGACACTCACAATATTTAATCAGTATCTAAACAAGCCTATGATTCACCAAGTTGTAAGAAGCAATGGACCAGGTGCTGGTAAATAGGATTAGCAGAGATGGATACATGGTGACCAGCATGGGCATAGTGGGCCGTAGGGCCTGGTTCTGTGCTGTCTGACCTTCTGACTTTGGTTAGGTATGATTTCCTTTATTTGGGCTTCAAATCGTGGATATTTCGCCCCAACCACTCCACTTCCCTATTTTTCTCTCCTGCAAGGCTTTACTTACAACAGAAATAAAAGCTGGTCTTCATTCAATTTTGATTTACTCCTGACAGTATCAGGAGAAGTTTTGGAGCATTGACACTAGGACCAGACATCTTCCCCGCCAGTTTCCTGAACACCAGCGTACCAGAACCAGGAGCAATGTGATGGAGTAACTCAGCGGGCCAGGCAGCATCTCGGGAGAACATGGATAGAAGACGTTTCGGGTCAAGAATCTTCTCCAGCCTGAAGAAAGGTTCTCGACCAGAAATGTCATCTATCCATGTTCTTCAGAGATGTAGCTTGACCTGCTGAGATACCCCAGCACTGTGTGTCCTTTTGTGTATTAACAAGCATTTACAGTTCCATCAACAGAACTGCTGCCTCACAGCCCCAGAGATCTGATTTTGATACTGACCCCGGGAGCTTTCTGCATGGAGTTTGCCTCTTCTCACTGTGACTGTGTGCCTTTTTTCTGGGCACTTGGTTTCTTCCCACAGCCCAAAGATGCGTGGGTTAATAAAGTGTCAGAGAGAGAAAGTTGCTAACCTGTCCAACTCCTCCGCTTGGTTCACACTAACCAACCTGATCTCCCGGTGGCCCAGCTCTTCAACTCCCCCTCTCATTCCGAATCTGACCTTTCTGTCCTGGGCCTCCTCCATGGCCAGAGTGAGTCCCACTGCAAATTGGAGGAGCAGCACCTCATATTTTGCTTGGGCAGTTTACACCCCAGCAGTATGAACATTGACTTCTCCAATTTCAGCTAGTCCTTGCTTTCTCCCTCCCTCCCCTCTCCTTCCCATCTCTTCCACAGCCTACTGTCTCCACCGCATCCTTTCTTATTCCCGCCCCCCTCCCTTCCACCTCCACATCAGTCTGAAGAAGGGTCTCGATCCGAAACGTCACCTATTCCTTCGCTCCATAGATGCTGCCTCACCCGCTGAGTTTCTCCAGAATTTTTGTCTACCTGTGTGGGTTGATAGGTTAATTTGACTCTGCAAATTGTAAGGAGTGGATGAGAAGGTGCAATAACAGGTGATCGGTGGTCAGCATGGACCTGGTGGGCTGTAGGGTCTGTTTCCATGATGTATCTATGAACTAAAACCAAACTAAACAAAGGGAGATGCAGATCAGATCAATGAAGCCCAACTTAAAGCTTGTGAAACAGGACCTCAACTTCCACCTGGACACACTGCAGGCCTTGGACCTCAAGATCAAATTCAACAATTTCAAGTACCTCACTTTCTCTATTTGTAACAGAAATGATTGGTTCTGCAACAAGGTTATCAGCTTGTAATATTAATCTGGTTTCCTTCTCACAGACATGACCTGATCTGCAGAGCGTTTAAAATGTTTTTTTGCTTTCTATTCTCTGTGACAACTCTGACCAGCATTTCATAGTTTTTACTTTCACTCTGTTTTCTCTTGCTTTAACAATCCTTCTTAACCCATCAACCAGATGACATTGTAAACAGCAAGTCACTAAAGACAAAATTCTGACCTCATACTTTCAGGGCTGCCATCTCCCACACATTGACAACAGACAATAGACAATAGGTGCAGGAGTAGGCCATTTGGCCCTTTTCGAGCCAGCACTGCCATTCAATGTGATCATGGCTGATCATCCCCAATCAGTACCCCGTTCCTGCCTTCTCCCCATATCCCCTCACTCTGCTTTTTTAAGAACCCTATCTAGCTCTCTCTTGAAAGCATCCAGAGAACCTGCCTCCACCGCCCTCTGAGGCAGAGAATTCCACAGACTCACCACTCTCTGTGAGAAAAGTGCTTCCTCATCTCCGTTCTAAATGGCTTACTCCTTATTCTTAAACTGTGGCCCCTGGTTCTGGACTCCCCCAACATCGGGAACATGTTTCCTGCCTCTAGTGTGTCCAAGCCCTTAACAATCTTATATGTTTCAATGATATTCCCTCTCATCCTTCTAAATTCCAGCGTGTACAAGCCCTGCTGCTCCATTCTCTCAGCATATGACAGTCCCGCTATCCCGGGAATTAACATTGTAAACCTACGCTGCACTCCCTTAATAGCAAGAATGTCCTTCCTCAAATTAGGGGACCAAAACTACACACAATACTCCAGGTGTGAGAGAAAAAAGAAAGAGTGTCGGAATAGATAGACAAGCGAGTAGAAACAGCAGGCAGTGAAGAAACTTTCTTCACTGCCTGCTGTACCTGCATGCTTACTTTCATAAACTGATGTACAAGGACCCCCAGATCCCGTTTACATCCCCTTTTCCCAACTTGACGCCATTTAGATAGTAATCTGCCTTCTTGCTTTTGCTACCAAAGTGGATAACCTCACATTTATCTGCATTAAACTTCATCTGCCATGCATCTGCCCACTCCCCCAACCTGTCCAAGTCACCCTGCATTCTCATAGCATCCTCCTCACAGTTCACACTGCCACCCAGCTTTGTGTCATCTGCAAATTTGCTAATGTTACTTTGAATCCCTTCATCCAAATCATTGATGTGGACTTTGCAGTGGGGCTTTATTTATTTATTTATTTATTTATATTTTAAAATGTTTTTTTGAGCGTGAGACTCACGCATTTGATGAAATTCTCACGCTCTTACGCTGATGACAGAAGTTCTCATGCTCAAATTGTTTTTAAATATATAAATAAATAAATAGATGGATAGAGTCAACTCCTCCACACTCACCAATGAGAATAGTTTTCTGTCGGCGGGTTCCCCTAAAGAACGAGCAATTTAATTGGCTTAAGCTCATTGTACACTATTTAAAATGGCAATGTAGGCAAAAATGCTGGAGAAACTCAGCGGGCGAGGCAGCATCTATATCTGAGTTTGACTCTTCTTCAGACTCAAGCATTTCTCCAGCATTTTTGACTACCGCTGCCTCACCCGCATTCACATTCCCGTGCAGATGGTGCGATAGGTGAGACACGGCGGTGGTCCCAGCACACACACATGTGCACACACAAGGTTTAAAGAGATATGGGACAAAAGCGGATAAATGGGACTAGTTTAGATGGGGCATCTTAATCTGCATGAACAAGTTGGGATGAAGGGCCTGTTTCCATGCTGTAAGACTATGATACACTGTCGAAAGGGTGCAATTGCTCTCGAGAGGATCCGAGGCGATTTATGAACATATTGGCAGGGCTGGAATTTTTTTTTTCACTTTGAAGAAAGATTTGATAACTGGGATTGTATTCTCTGCAGCAACGGAGGTGAAGAAAATACTTAGTTGTGATGAATAATATTATGAGAATAGGACCTGTTTCGCTTAACAAAAAGTGTAGGAAGGAACTGCAGATGGTGGTTTAAATTGAAGATAGACACTAAAAGCTGGATAACTCAGCAGGACAGGCAGCATCTCTGGAGAAAGAATAGATGATGTTTCGGGTCGAGACCTTCAGACTGAAGAGGTTGAAAACCAACCATAAAACACAACGACTGGATATCCAACTAAGGGCAGAAATCAGAATCATGTGTTCATCTTTATTGACGTGACACCATAATAAATATATTACAGAAAAAAGAATTTAATGGGGTGGCACGGTGGCGCAGCGGTAGAGTTGCTGCCTTGTAGCACCACAGACCCAGATTTGATCCGGACTACAGGTGCTGTCTGTACGGGATTTGTACATTCTCCTTATGACCACATGGTTTTCTGTGGATATTCCGGTTTCTCCCACATCCGAAAGAAGTGCAGGTTTGTAGGTTAATTGGCTTCTGTAAATTGTCCCTGGCGTGTAGGATACAACTGGTGTATGGTAGATTGCTGGTCGCTGTGCACTTGGTGCACCGAAGGGGCTGTTTCCATATATATGTTTTACATATATATCTTAATTTCATTGAACCCTATATGGTTGAACATGTGGCATTATTTTCATCTTGTTTCTATAGTCAAAGGGTAAGGTTGATTGATTTATTTGTGCAGAACAGTGATGGAAGTCTGACTCCTCTTGCCTTCTTTCTATGTTTTTGTTTCTCTATATATATGCATAACAGCATGAATTATAATCTGATTATAATACATGAATATACTAAGGTCATTCATGTGCTGTACCTGTTGATCAGAGCCTGGCTCTACTGTGGAATGTTATTAGTCGAGCAAGGATTTTGTCATAAATGCCATGTGCCTTTTCATGCATGTTTTGATGATTTCACCAGGACAATGCCTTTTTAGGCACTCAGCCTAAATTGCCTTTTTTTGCCATTTTGTTAAAAGTTCGATTGCTATTTTCTCTAGTTGTACCATGATTACAATGATGTTTTCTATGTTAACACTTTAATATTAATGTGTTAACATAGTATAACTTACAAGAAAACTACCACCACCGGGGCAAAACATTGCGCGCCACTGTCGGTCATTCATTCGTTCATGCCTCTGCCCGCTGGTGAAACTCAGCGGGTGAGGCAGCATTTATGGAGAGAAGGGAATAGGCGATGTTTCGGGTCAGTCGAGATCCTTCTTCAGACTGTTGTGGAGTGGGCGGGATAAAAAGGAAGAGGCGGAGAGAGTGGGACTAGGAGAGCTTGGAAGGGGAGGAGGGAGAAGTCAAAGGGTTATATAAAATTAGAGAAATTAGTTGATACCGCTGGGGTGTAGACTACTCAAGCAAAATACCCAAGCTTGTCTCCTCACTACATTTACTGCTGGCTCCAACTGCAAATCTGAGTTTTCGAGTGATCTGTGCAAGGCATTCATTGATGCTGGAATTCCACTGTGGAAATTGGAAAACAAATCTCTCAGAGGCTTTTTTAGAGAAACACACAGAAGAACATATACCAAACGAGTCATCATTACAGAAAAATTATGTTGACAGCAACTTCAACATTGTTGTGCAGAAAATTAGAGATGAAGTTGCACGCAACAAAATATGGATCTCAATAAATGAGGCAACCGATGCTGTGGGAAGATATGTTGCCAATGTGGTCATCGGTACAATGGAGGCAGGTCAACCATCAAAGGAGTATTTGTTGACATCAGAGGTATTGGAGAAGTCATACAGCTGAACCATTGCTCCGTTGTTTATATCTTCACTTGCTGTACTTTGTCCAGAAGGTATAAAACACGAGAATGTTCTTCTGTTTGTGACTTAAAGTTTTATTCCTCAAAATGTTGCATTTGATGTTGCATAGGTCGGTGGGGGCGCTGCAAGCCGGCAGCCCTGTCAGCAGCGTGTTAGTCTTTTCAACTTTTTTTTCTTTTAGTGTGTTTGATAGTATGTTTTTAATGTTTCTTTGTGTGTCTTGTGTGGGGGTGGCATGGGAGAGTAAGGGGGAAACCGTTTTGGTCGCCTCCTCCACAGAGAGGCGACTTTTTCCAGGTCACCTCCCCCGTGGCCTAACAACGAGGATCGGGTGGCCATTCCCGGAGACGCGCCCGGGGCTTCAGCGGCGGGCACAGCGTGGACTCTCGGCATGGAGTTGGTGAGATTGTGCAATCTGGATGCACCAGGTTGCACAATTTTAAGCTGATAAATACAAAATGGACACCGCCCTCCCACACCCTCCCCCCCTCGGTCGCTATGCTCCCTCTCAATTTCTCACTCTTAACTCTCACCCAATGTTGGCAGCACCACACTTTTTAGAGATATTCCCTTTGCCTAATTCATCTCTCCCCACCTTCTCTGCAACTTACAATGAACCTGTTTTCTCAATTTATTAGTTCTGACCTGAAATATTAACCATTTTTCTTTCAACAGATACTGCCTACCCTAATGAACGTTTCCAGAATGTTCAGGTTTCCTTGCTACAGACCTTATTTCTTTCATTTTCAATTTTCAATTTTACCATGTCAATTAATCTACAAACCTATACGTATTTGGAGTTGGGAGGAAACCGGAGCACCCAGAGAAAACCCACACAGGTCATGGGGAGAACGTACAAACTCCGTACAGACAGCACCCGTAGTCAGGATCAAACCCTGGTCTCTGGCGCTGTAAGGCAGCAACTCTACTACTGTGCCACCGTGCCACCCAATAATAAACCAATACCATTAAGATTATGCAATAGATCAATGAAAAAGGCTTAGCTGGACTTCAACGACACTGGCTATGTAGACAACATGGAAGACAAATGCCCACCATCACCCCAGTCTGATGTTAATGATTAGATAACAAACACCATAGGTTGGGGAAACTGGGAAGTCAAAATCAGGAAAGGCTGATGATGTAAGTTATATTGAATAATAGAGTTGTAGATCATGTGAGCAGTGGATAACCAGTTCAAATGGTTCAAGGGGAAATTCAATGCGTTTCCAGTGCATGTAGAAGTTGGGTGGGAAGGAGGGCGAGTGTGAAGAAGGAATGTGACTGAGTAATGTGGGATTAAGTGTCACTATGAAAAAGAATGGGCCTGCTCTGCACACAGTTCAGTGCAGTTTATTGTCACCTGTACCAAGCTACAGTGAAACACTTTTGTTGCGTGCCACCCAGTCAGCAGAATTTGCAGAAAGCCCTGTTTGAAGATCCATTTCAATATTACAACTCTCCTCAGAAATTAAAATTTTCAGGAGTGGCATACCTCGGCAAGACCACCAGCATAATCCCACCCCGAACACCCCCTCTCCCGTCAGGCAAGACATAAAGAAGTGTAAAAATACATAGCTCCAGATTCAGGGACAATTTGTTCCCAGCTGTTATCAAACAAATGACCATCCTATCACCAACTAGGGAGTAGTGCTGACCTACCATCTACCACATTGGAGACCCTTGGACTATCTTTAACCAGACTTTACCTTGCACTAAATGTTATTCCCTGTATCCTGCATCTGTATACTGTGGATGGCTTGATTGTAATCACTTATAGTCTTTCCGCTGGCTGGGTGGCAAGCAACAAAAAAAGCTTCTTACTGTACCTCGGTGCACGTGACAATAAACTAAATTAAACTAAGGGCTCTGGATCTAAAGGTGCAGTTGCTGACCTGACAGGTGCTGTGAGTAGGAAAATCTCCAACTGGGTGGAAGGCACCATGGCTCGAATGAACGACTTTGAAGAGGTGCTCAGTGGGAGATAACATTTGTGATATGACACAACAACGATTCGTCTAAAAGAGTGATATTTCTATCACGTTTTGAGAGGCGACCTGTTGGAAATCTATAAAATTATGAAAGTGGAGGGGATCTATTACACCCAGGAACACTGAAGTCATCAAGCATAAAAAGCTAAAACAAAAATTCAGGTGCTGAGAAGTTTGAAATAAAATCAGAGAATGCAAGAGACACGGAGCGCAGCTGTGGAAAGAGAAACAGTTAAAATTTCAAATAGATAGCCCATGTCAGAAATGGGATAGAGAGAAAATAAGATTTTTTTTACTTCAGTCTAAAAACCTGGTGTTAGGCACTGATCGAAATTCTCCAGACTTCAGATGCCGGCCAACCCGTTGAATTGCTCCAGCACTTTGTGTTTTGTTCAAGATTCCAACATCTTGAAGTCCCTTCGGTCTCCAGTAAGGGAGGGAGGTGTTCCAAGGACTCGTGTCAACGCCAAGGCATATTGAAAAAATATTATGTCGTTATTTATTAAACGAATTCAAACATGTTTTAACGTACTTGGATGAACCATAATCCCAAGACCCTCATCACATTGCTAAACTCACGAAAGTAAATTTCAATAATATTACTGCCTGATATTTTTGACAGAACTTCGTTATCTCGTGGCTTTGTTTATTCCATCCATTATTGCGCCACCCAAACATTGTAAGAACTTTACTACTAAGCCAACAATCATTTCTCAGGTTCTGAACCAAACCGGTGTCATCTCGTACTGATGAGTGCATGCACTGCAAGTTTCAATTGGAAGAGTTTCTGTACCTTGCCGCTTCCCAAAACGCTCACAAAAGCCACGATGCAGCAAATGAAGGCGCAGATCCAGATTCTGTTCAGCATCGTGGGACCTCAGCTGTTGATGCAAACCCGAAGAATAAAAGACCCAGAACATCGGCAGCACCACAAAACCTTTTGCAACCCTTGATCTGAGCTCAGCGAAAACCAACCCAAATTGAAGTGATTGGGCGATGGGGAGGGGAGGGGAGGTTGGAGTCGTAAACTTGTAAAGCGTTACCAAAATATACTGTGTGAAACGCATACCCATTTTGTGATCTAATCCCAGCGTTTCGAGATGAATCTTCAATCCTCACTTGACGCCCTTGGGCAGAGCTGATAATTCGATAGATTTAGATTTAACTCTGCTCACCAAAATGAAGAGGGCACATTGTGCTTCACTCATGCACCATTGTCCTGAAATCCAAAGTCTACTTTATAGCAAAAAGAATGAACAATCTTTCACATAAAACATTATAAAACAGACTTGGGCGGTTTACGGAAAATAGACACAAAAAGCTGGAGTAATTCAGCGGGCCAGGCAGCATCTCTGGAGTAAAGGAATAGGTGACGTTTCGGATCGAAATTCTTCTTCAGACTGAGAGTCAGGGGAAAGGGAAACGAAAGATATAGATGGTGATATAGAAAGATATAGAACAAATGAAACAAAGATATGTAAAAAGTAATGATGATAAAGAAAAAGTGGAGCCCACAATGGTCCATTGTTGGCTGTGGGGTATTGTGTGTCCGACAAGGAGTATATGCAGGTAAGATTATTCCAAAAAAGTTGTGGGTTTATTGGATCAAATTAATGTACAATTTGTACGCTCCCACTGACTGCCTCCACAGTACTCCGTTTTCCTCACATATACCAAAGGCTAGCAAGTTGAATGGCTACTCTAAATTGCCCTCTCGTGAGCAGGACATCAACGTAATGTATAGGTGATCATTGGTCAGTGCAGATAGGCTGACCGAAGGGCCCGTTTCCATGCTGTATCTCTAAACTGAACCAAACTAACATTACTACCTAGTGTAGAAGGTTGTTAACCATGTCAGTTTATTTAGTTTAATTTATTTTAATTTATTGTCACGTGTACCGAGGTACAGTGAAAAGTTTTTGTTGCATGCTAACCAGTCAGCGGAAAGACAATACATGATTACAATCGAGCCATTTACAGTGTATAGATACACGATAAGGGAATCAAATCAAATCAAATCAACCTTTATTGTCATCTTGCAAAGCAGCAGTTAGTTGTACGGTGCAAAATGAGAAGATGTTCCCCAGGGAATACCAGAGCACCACACATAAAACTTAAGCATATTACACATAAATAAAAACAATCCAGTCCCTGATAAAAACAGTAGGAGTAGTAAAAAAAGTGCAGGTAAAAAGCAACAATAAGGTTTAATGCAAGGGTTTGTCCTCAGTAACATTACATTTTACAAATTCAGAGTTTAGAATAAGTACTTTCAATGGGAACGTTAGGGTGGTCAATGTCACATATGCAATTCGTACAGTCACAGAGCAAAATGGCCCTTCAGCCTATCCTATCAATGCCAACCCTTAAATACCCTTCTATACTAATCTAATTTACCACTCCTTGGTCCCTTGTGTATTCTTGTTGGCATTTCAAGTGCCCTTCCAAATGCTTCTTATATGCGAGTACATGCCTCCATTCATGGGCAGTGTGTTCTTGATTCTGTGGGTGAAAATACCCTCAGATCTGGATCTCTTACTTTTCACATTAAACCTATGGAATGAGAAAAAAAGATAGATTGGATAAACCTTGTAAAAACACAAAGTGCAAGAGAAATTCAGTGGGTCAGGTTACATCTGTGGAGACAATGCACAGACGATGTTTTGTGTTGGGTTCGAGAATGGAGGGTTCCCTCCTGAAATGTTATCAGTCCATTTCCCTGCACTGATGTACTGATGCCTGATCTACTGAGTTCCTCCAGTACTTTGTGCTTTGCTCGAGATTCCACCATCTGTGGTTTCTTATGCCTCTACTGGTTAGGCATACCTGCTCTAAAATAGAGGTTGCAATGTCCCATAAACAGGTGGATAGGACAGCTTTGGTGGGATATGGACCAAACACGGGCAGGTGCAACATGTAATTGGGACAATAGACAATAGACAATCAGTGCAGGTGTAGGCCATTCGGCCCTTCAAGCCAGCACCACCATTCAATGTGATCATGGCTGATCATCCCCAATCAGTACCCCGCTCCTGCCTTCTCCCCATATCCCCTGGCTCCACTATTTTTAAGAGCCCTATCTAGATCTCTCTTAAAAGTATCCAGAGAACCGGCCTCCACCGCCCTCCGAAGCCGCAACCCTACAAACCTGTACGTATTTGGAGTGTGCCTTTAGTGACCTCTTCAAAAAATGAACATTTCCATGATGCTGACTGCCACCTTAGACCTTAGACCAGGGCCGGATTTACGTAACAAGCTTAAGTTTAGGGCCGCGAGATTTTGGGGGGCCTCGTCCCGCTCCACCGAGGTGTATAAAACGTTTGACATATTCGTATTTTCTGAGCCTTGTCCTTTCAACTGTCATGAGTGTTCGAGTCGGTGCGCGGCTGCAAATTTAACAATGTCAGAACCAACTCCGACTGTGCCCGCTACGATAGGCGGAATGGTCCTTTCTATAGTTAACTCTGCTCACCGTCTCTGATGGGGCTGGTTTCTCACCCACCGGGACCTCCCGCTGACCCTCGCCATTCCACCACCCTCCAGCAGCCCGCAGCCGTCGCCTTACCTGCAGCCTGGACTCAGCACCGGGCTTGAAGTTTCCACGCGGCAGACTCCAACTCCCCTGAGTTTGACTGCGCTGGGTCTTAGTGCTAGTCCCCCAAACCCTGGTAACCTCAGTGGTTCTTCCACTCGGTCTTCCCCATTTCCCTCAAACCATGTGATCCCAGCTCTTCCCCACCCACACTACAGTCATCATAGCCTCCTACCCCCTGACCATCCACCAGACCCCCCACCAGACATCGCCTCGGCCTCAGTCCACTCACCTGCCTTCCTCTGGCCCCAACCCCCATCCCTGCTGTGTGTTCCCCCTTGACCTCCCCCTCTCAGATACCGAATGGTCTCTCAGCAGAGGCCTCACCTTTGTCCCCCTCATCCCCACCTCAATGAGTTCCACGCCCGCCGCGATTTGGAGCTCTTCTTCTGAGGGCAGTCTTATGACAATGCTGCCAACATGGCTGGTAGGTACAAGGGTATGCAGCAAAAAACCCACGAAAAATCAAATTTGCAAGATTTATTCCATGCTCTGCTCACTCATTAAATTTGGTGGGCCGTTCGGCTGTTGATTGCTGCCTTGATGCAGTGAGCTGTTTGGAATTATCAATGAAATTTATACCTTCATTTCATCCTCCACAAAGAGATGGGCAGTTCTAAAATCATTTTTGCAACCTCAGTCAAAAGTGCCTAAATATTTGTCAGACACTAGGTGGGAGGCACATGCAAAATCCACAGAAGCTATTTTGGAAAGTTACAGCACTACCAATATGAAGGGTGATACCAGGCTTCAAGCTCACAATCTTTTGCAGAAAATGGAAGAACTGGAATTTGTGTTTATGCTGCATTTTTGGACCTGTCTGCTAGGTCATTTCCACAAGGTCAACAAAGCCATTCAGCAATCCAAACTGTTATTGAGTACTTGTGCAAGTTTGCACAGTTCACTTCAAGATTTTGTAAGCAAAATTAGAGAAGATTTTGATGAGCTTGAACAGCAAGCCAAGGCCACCTTGCCAGATGTTAACTACAGAACTGTCACAGGGAGACAAAGAGTAAGGAAATGGCTAGGGAATGATGGAGGTGCACCTGGTCCTGATGCTTTAGATAAACTCTCTTCAAGAGATAGGTTTAGGATAAGAAGAGGTACTGTGTACAGTGAAGTTGCACAACAGTTTCCCTTTCTTGCTAATCTGACTGCATCTAAGCAAGATATTCAGCAAGGTGTTGAACTGTTGATGGAAGCATACGCTGAAGATGTTGACCTGAAACTTACTGATGAAGTTTTGCACTTTCACTCGTACGTGAGACAAAGCCATAGGCATACAGAAGAGCACTCCATGTCTCATACAGACCGTTATCAAATAATATACAAGGAAACAATTCAGATGGCCTTCCCTGTGGAAGCAATCTTGCGGCTGTTTCTTAGCTTAATGGTCACTAACTGCTTGGGAGAGAGGTCTGTTTCAAAACTCAAAAGAATTTAAAATGAATTAAGGTCCACAATGTCTCAAGAGAGGTTGTCTGCACTGAGCATTCTGTGCATTGAGCGTGACAAACTTAGACAAACAGATCTTGGTGAACATCTGGATGATTTTGCTATGAAGAAGGCGAGAAAAACACATTTTTGCTCTTAGTGTATTTGTAGTTTCTTTATTTCTTAATATTCCACATTCAATTCATGAGACACTTATTGTCACATGCACCAATTGGTACAATGAAATTTGGGGTCGCCATCCGACGTCAGAACGGGAGAACATTCTCAGGCTTGGACTTCCGAATCGGCCACTTCCTACCGGAGACCGCGGCTCCTGAAATCCACAGGTTGAGCTGGGCGGAGATTCATGCTGGTGGCCCTCGGCAAAGGGATGATGAAATCAGCGTGGCCCGAGGCTGGGAGTTCCGCAAACCACAGCTCTGATGTTGAAGCAGCAGGCCCAACACTTCAAACGGCGATCCAGGTAAGGCATCACCCACTCCGCGGTGATTCCAATATGTATTTTAAAATCAACTGGTTAATGACAACATACAGTAGGATCTAAAAGTGTCACACTCTCACTGTCGGGTAGTCATGGTCCTCTAGTCGTAGGGGTGGGGGATTGGGGTGGGGGGGGTCATCACAAGTGAAATAGCTTAGGGCCTCTCTTCATCTAAATCCGGCCCTGCCTTAGACCCCTGCCTTAGGCCGACCATGGGTGTCCATGGTGCTATTCCCTATATGGAGCCACCTGTGCGATACTTTGTTTAATGTGTGGAGACTGGTGCACAGACAGCCACCCCGCGGTCCTTGACAGATCTGGATCAGGATCCACTGCAAGGAGACCAAGACGACCGGAGACCCTTTTCTGCTGCAGCCTTCATCCGCTTTCCCAGCCGTTGTGACGCTCCACTAAGGTCAGCCATCCGCCTGTTCCATCGTTGAGGTCTTGGTAGGATTGCACTTTGTCAGAGACCTCCCCCTCGACCTTACCGCCATGGGTGGCCCTTCCAGGAGCATCTCTCCAGACGGCATTGCTCTCAGGTCCACACAAGCTTCTCCATCACAACAAGGTGACAATCCATGGAGAAGAAATGAAACATATGATGAAACAATGCTCTCCTACTGCTACTTCTCCCAAACACCAAGCTTCATCCCCATAAACTAATTCCTGAATTGCAAATTCCTTTCCCCTTCCTGTCTGACCCCATCCACACCTTTCTTCTCCCTGGCCGACCCCTTTACCCCCATCCCCCCTTTTGTCTCTCCCTCTCTACCACCCTCCCTGTTCCATCCACTTCCATCCCTTCTCAATGGATATACAACGTATCACTTAAAACATTCTCCTTATTTCAGTTTATGAATGGGGTCAAGGAAAGAGTGTTCACGTTGCGGCCCTGTTTCCGCCAATCTTTGCACCAGTACTCACAAGAAGCGCAAGACACCATTTTATGCAGATGCCAAGAAGTGTGTTCAGCTCTGGCTGAACAAACTCTAATCTTCTGATGTGAACTCGATAAGAAGTTTATGAATTCTGTGCCTTGATGCCTTTTCACTTACTGTCTAAATTGATATTATTATGACAATGTGGCAGCACTGGGTGGTGGGCTGCGCACTGTACATAACCTTCAGCTCTTGGAGGGGGGGTCACGTGTCCCGGTGACGAGAGGTATGGGTCACGGTGAGGTCACGGGTGCCCCTGGGGAGTATTTATGGGGTTAACCGCGTACGCACGGGGTTGGTGAGTGAGGAAAATTAGTGTAGCAATAAATGACAGTATTATCGGACAAACTTTGTGTCTGCCTCGTTCTTTAACGGACAACTCCACGTCCTCTACAATGTTATTAATGCCGTAGTAATTTGGCCTATTACGAATTTTGTTTATAAATTTGCTCTGCTCTGTCAGATTATTTGGCAATCTATAGAACATTTCATAACTGTAATTACACTTTTTTCATTAGTTCAACTGGGGTGGGAGATTGCAACCTTCACATGGTCCACACAGTTTCGATTAATGCAAACAACTCAACATGCACAAACAAATAGATCAAATAGAACAAGTTGTCCTACAACTTTAGGCTGTGCACGTCATATTCAAGAAGAAGAAGATTAGTTCAACTCGTACAGCCTCATCTGATGATCTTTTAAATATATCTTCCCTTCACACAGCTGAGATTATTCTTTCAAGAAATATTGCCAACAGTATTATTTTTTATACTCGCTCATCCGAAACCGTTAATTTATTGTTTGTCATGTTTCCCAAACATTGTAAAGTTGATAAATTGCATCAGGTGATTGAAACCCTGCAATAAAAGAAGCAGAAAATGCTTGATACACTCGGCAAGTCAGATATCATCTATGCAGAGTGCAGGCACGTGCCGCGAGTAATTACTCAGGGTTGGCAGTCAGTCGGCTTTAAAAAAAATCTTAACAAAGGAGATATAATACAAAATTAAAATCTAGCGAACTCCTAAAAACGTATATAAAAAATACAAATACAACCGACGTATGAAGGATTGCGAATCCATCCGGAACAGAATAGTCCTTCTATTCATCCATGCACAAAGCATATACACGTATTAATTACTCTCTGGTGGACACAAAACTGATACCTTTGACAACAAATCCCAAATATCATAATAATATTATTTCCGATCATTGTCCTCTAACTTTCTCCTTAAAACTAGAAGGAATGTACAACAAAAAACACGTTTTGGAGATTTAATCCTCAAATATTAACTGACCCTGCTTGCTGTGAATATCTGAAGCAACAGATGGAATTGTTTTTTGAGACAAATGACGCACCAGGTATTTCGGCCTTGTTATGGGAATCATTTAAGGCCTTTATTAGAGGTTCTATTATCTGATATCAAGCATATCAAAATAAAAAGAATAGAATGGAACAACTGGAATTAGAAGAATAGATTAGACAGCTGGATTCAGAAAATGCTATAGATCCTACTATTGATAAACACAATAAGATAGCAGTATTAAAATTCAAGTTAAATCAAATTCTCTCTGCAAGAGTTATCAGGCTATTTCAAATTACTAAACAGAAAAACTTTGAATTCGGCGACAAACCGCACAAACGTCTGGCACGCCAGTTGAGAAAAATGGAAAAAGATCACATCTTAAACTTCAGTAGAAACGATAAAAATTAAAAACATCCTTGACAATTGCAATCATCCGTCACTTAACGTGGCGGAACGTGAAGAATTAGGAGCGCAGATTACAATAAAAGACATTGAAGAGACTTTTAAATCACTGAACAATAGTAAAACGCCAGGCCCAGTTGGGCTTAGTAATGAATTTTATAAAATAATTTATGAATTAATCTCCTCGCGTTTACAAGCCGTTTATATAGATGCATTTAAAGAACAGACGCTACCACAAATTTTAGCCAAATCAACTATTACACTGATACCCAAAAAAGATAAAGATCTCAAAGAGCCGGGATCATATAGAGCAATAGCTCTGCTAAATACAGACCAGAAAATATTAGCTAAAACCCTGGCAAGAAGACTAAGCAAATACTTTAGTAAATTAATACACCCTGATCAAACTAGGTTTATACCCAAGAGACACTCGTTCAACAACTTGAGACACCTGTTTAATATATATAATGTACTCACATATAATGTACTCACATAGAACGATAAAAGAAGACACCAATTATTTCATTAGATGCAGAAAAAGCATTTAATCAAGTAGAATGGAAATATATTCTACAGTATTGCAAAAATTTCAATTAGGAGAAAATGGTATTTCATGGATAAAGTTGTTATGTAAAGAGCCGACTGCCAGAATACTGACAAATCAAATACTCTCGCCTAAATTTCAATTAATCAGGGGCAATAGACAGGGGTGTGCATTATCACCTCTGTTATTTGCCCTTCTGATCAAACCCTTAGCTGAAAGCATAAGAGTACATCCGAACATTCATGGCTATAATACTAAATATTCTAATAATAAGATATAGCTGTATGTAGATGATGTACTACTATATATTACCAACTCCCAAGTTAGTATTCCAAACATACTAAATCTCATAGAAGAATTTGGTTCCTTTTCAGGATATAGAATAAACTGGAACAAAAGTGGAATTATGTCAATTAAACCACTAGATTCGACACACCTGTTAAAATTTCCTTTTAGAATTGCTACGAAAAAATTGAAATATCTTGGAGTTTACGTAACTAGAAAATACCCTTCAAGCAAATTTTCCCCCATTAATTAGCAAACTAAATGCCCTTATTCAATTTTGGAAAACGCTTCCGATCTCCCTTATAGGTAGAATAAATGCCATAAAGATGATCTTCCTTACACAAATTCTTACCCTATTTCAATCAATACCGATTTTTCTCCATAAATATATTTTTTTAAACTCGATTCTGTGATCACAAACTTTATTTGGGATTACAGAACTCACAGACAAAACTCACAGAACTCACTAAATGACATTTATGTAAACCCAAAGAAATCGGCGGACTGGCTCTCCCTAATTTTCTTTACTATTACTGGGCAACGAATATTATAAATTTAATCTATTGGATGGATGATACATGCCAACAAGTAAACTGGCTAATAATGGAGAGAGAATATTGTTTGCCTTTTAATATGGGCGCGATTCTTCTCTCTCCAATAAATTTGAAGAAATCAGCATATGAGAAAAATTTGATAATCCATAGCACTTTACGAATCTGGTAACAAGTGAAGTCAACCCTTAAATTGAGAAATCTATCTCTCCTCTTACCAATCACCAACAACCCCTCGTTTAAACCATCTATTTTAGACAAGGCGTTTATACAATGGGAAAGCTTAGGAATTAAAAAGCTGGGAGACCTTTATGAGTTGGGGACTCTCCTCTCATTTCAAGAATTACTGTCGAAATATCATCTGAAAGGTAGCCAATACTTTAGATATCTGCAAATACGAGACTATCTGAAATCACATACTCAAGACTGTCAATATTTGGTTCCAGACATACTAGACGGATGCATGAATAGAAACTCGGATTCAAATAAGTTAATATCGTACCTTTATAATACCCGTTTAAATATACAAACCGCATCGTCGGAAATAATTAGGTGAGCTTGGGAAGATGAACTGGGCCTAACAATTTTAAAAGATAGTTGTGAGGAAAGCCTTCTATATATACACAACTGTTCTCTTAATGTTAGGCACTGGCTAATACAATTTAAAATACTGCATAGACTTTATTATTCAAAGTCTAAACTGAATAAGATCTTCCCAAATGTCTCCCCTATTTGTGATAAATGTCTCCTTCAGGAAGTAACCATAACCCATTCTTTTGCCTGTATAAAGAATGTATAAAGTTACACAATTTCTGGAGGGGAATTTTTGATTTTTTTTTCTAAAATACTTAAAATAAAATTAGACCCCGACACAGAATTGATCACACTAGGTACATCAGAAGCCTGTTCTGAGCTAATATTATTTCAAAGATGTTTCCTCAACTATGGTCTGAATACGGCGAAAAAACGAATACTTACATTTTGGAAACACACATCAGTCCCTACTGTGAAGATGTGGATTATAAACATGTCCGAGACACTACATTTGGAAAATATTAGGCTTGGCTTGGCAGAAAAACCAGATCAGTTTTTCAAGACATGGACACCCTTCATGGAATTCTTACAAGGATAGTATGGGCGTAACACAAATTTAGATTTAAATCCAATTCTGGGTAGGGTGAGGTGGGTGTGGGGGGACGAGGGGCAGGTATATGTTCATTTTCTTTTTTTCTTTTTTTCTTCTCATATCTTTATTCATTTTTTGGCCACACTACTTTGGTAGTCTTGGGGTCTTTTCTATGTGCTTTTTCGAGCTATCTTTTCACCTCACTTTTTCCCTCTCTTGTTCTTTCTCTATTCTTTCCTCTTATTTTCAGGTTAAAAGGTTAAAATTGAAGCTGTACAATAATTGTATAATTTTAGATGCCGAATGTTTTATCCTTGTACAATTGCTTCTAATAAAAATATTTTAAAAACAAAAATTAAAAAAATCTTAAACCGCGCATGCGCACATTGTTCTCCTCTCCATAAAAAAATAAAATTAAAATAAATAAAGTAACAATTCAATTTGCCCAAGGCTTCCAAATCTCCTTCATTCTGAATTACTGAATGGGTGGGGGGTGGAGGGTGACGGCAGGTGGAGAGATGGTGGGAGAAACGGGAGCACACCAGGACAAGTTGAATCAGTTGTGATCTTATTGAATGACAATACTAGCTCAAGAGACCAATTTGGGGGAGAGTTCCTTTCACAGCGTGTGGGGAGTCTAGCCAGGGGTAAAGATGTGGGGAGGGCAGGACCGTTGAGAAGGGGGGGTTGGGGATCATGCCAGTAACCCACTGACTCACTGCTGCCGCGGCGCTCCGGGCATGCAGCCACCGCATTGTGGCCGGGGAGGGAAGTAGCTCGGGAGGCTGTGAGCAGCTGCCAGGAGCTCAGAAACTTCTACTGGCCCGCTCACCTCGGGCAGTGCTCTCCGTCTGAACAGTGAGGGGACCAGCTCAAGAGCAAAGATCATTGAGTGGAGTGGGTCAGAGGGCGATGGATAACAGGACAGCGGGCAGTGGAGCTTACTCTTGTGTCAGTGCGAACAAGGGACCAATTGAGGTTACTCACGCTGACACATGGAGCAAACTCCACCGCCCGCTGTCCTGCTTTTTAGCTGGTTGCTGGCATGATCACCGACCCCCTCCTTCTCGACGCTCCTGCCCTCCTGCAACTTTACCCCTGGCCAGACTCCCCACACGATGTGAAAGGAACGCTACCACCCCCCGCCCCCCACCCCTACGATGGCGCTGTCCTTTTACAGCTGCTTCCCACTTTACAGCCACTTCCCACCGTTCTTGATGTTGCTGTACTGAGGGATAGCCAAGTCTATCTTTCGTAGCTAACAATCTAACCTTCGGCCTCCAAGATGCAGGTACATTTACGTGCCATATTTTTCGGTAAGAAATAGTGTCTTCATTGCAGGGAAATACGCTATTTAAAAACATATAGCTCAAAGACATTTACTTCCCACATTTTTTGTACACAAACTCCATTATACTCTCTTTGTTTCTTAAGATACTCTTAAGATAATGACAATCCATGTTTGAAAAACCCGCCAAGAAACCTGCTCTGCGCATGCGCAGTACGCAGTCCACGTTGAAATTGACGGCTTGAAGCAGTGTTGACGGCACGTCCGCTGCACAGACCTTCGCGTATTGCATGTACTGCGCATGAAAGGCACGGAGAATTATGCCTACCTAAGAGATCGATCTCTTAGGGAGGTATAATTCTCCCATGCCTTTACTATTTATATTTAATAATTATCATTTTTTAATTTTAGTCAGGTGGCCAGTGCCTACCTTGCCTACCCTGACAGCACATGCCTGGCAGTGTGAGTCATTACCAAATGTCGCAGTGCTAGTGTGACTGACCCACTGACCGGAGCCCTCAAGGACGATTCCAGTTGAACGCTGCCAGCTCCTAAAATCTAGCAGCCCAGGACTAGCCGCAATTCCCAGATTGGCTCGCCTGCGTGGCCCCCCGGGATTGGCTGCAGTTCCCAGGTCGTGAAAACTAGTTGGAAAGAAAACGACTGCGGGCCGGATGACTTCGGTCTAAGGCGCGGATCCGGCCCATGGGCCGTAGGTTGCCGACCCCTGGCCTAGATATTAAGTCTCATTGTGTCCCCCAGCATGTTTTAAAAGCAATTTCCACCCATGCTTAGTATCAGTGATTGGAAGGAAAATTGAGGACTGGCCTAGGGGTTGATGTTACAACTGGTGGATGCTATGGAAGTACAGAAATCAGACATTTTAATTTCTATATCCTTTGTTTTTTTATTCTGTATTTTTGCAGCTTGTATTTTAACTTTCGTGCTCTGTATTCTTTGCAGTTTGTTTGTGGAAACCTTGTGTAAACTGTTGTGTTCTTTCGCAGCTTGTTTTGTGATTAGTGTAAATCAATGTGACTGGTGGTGACCGCTGGATGAGCAAGAGATAAGGGTGCCGAGATAGGAGAAGTCATGTGATTTAAACAAGGATGGATTTAAAGATGGAAAATAACTGTGGCAGGAGGGGAGATGTGCCTGCAAGTGATTGGTTATTGATAAGGGAATGTCTGCAAGTATTGGGTATGGAAATGTACCGGGTGGGGGGGGGGGGGGGGGGTGGGACGTACAGAGTTAAACATGCCAAAAAAAAACCGACTCTTTGTGTGACGGGGGCAGTCAAACGATTAACTCTTTGAGTGTCCCAGCCTTTATTTGCAAATAAAGGTTTGAACTTCTTGAAGAATTCTCTGCGTCACCTGACTTAATATCGCGTATCGTTAACCACGACAAAGCCAGGGGGGATTTGTGACTAGTGTAGATGGACTCAATGTTAAAACAGACAGGAAGGACCTATTTACCTACCGTGTGATTATGATCATTCATCAGAGGGATGAAATAACACTGACCTAAAATATTACCTGTTTCATTCTCCAGTTGTTTCCGGACGTGAATATTTGCGGCATATTCTGATTATTCCCATTTTCATGAAAAAACCCTTGTGACTTACAATATTTCTAATATTTAAGAAAGAACTGCAAATGCTGGTAAAATCAAAGGTAGACAAAAATGCTAGAGGAACTCAGCGGGTGAGGCAGCATCTATGTAACGAAGGAATAGGTGACGTTTCGGGTCGAGACTCTTCTTCAGATAATAGTTCTAATGTCGGTTCTGCGTGCAGACAGTGCCAGATAATCTGTCAAAAGACAGTAAGTGCTGGAGTAACTCATCACGCTAGGCAGCATCCCTGGATGACATGGGTAGGTTGGAATTTTTAAAGCAGAGATTCATTGGTTCTTGATTAGTAAGAGCATCAAAGGTTACTGGGAGAGACAGAATGGGGTGAGTGGGAAAAATAGATCAGCCATGATTGAATGGCGGAGTCGACTCAATGGGCAGAATGGCCTAATTCTGCTCCTGAGTAACGTTTTAGGTTGAGACCCTTCTTCAGACTTGGACCCAAAATGCCACGTACCAGATGCCCTCAAGAGATGTGTCTGACCCGCTGAGTTACCCCAGTACTTTGTATCTTATTTTGTAGTCCAGCATCTATTGTTCCATGTGTCTACTAAATAATCTGTATTCCTAATTTTCCAAATTGATGAATCTGTAAAAGGGAAGAACAAAGTAAAATGAAGTGAACGTCAGTTGAGAGCATTGGAGCTTTATTTGTGAAGTTAAATCCAGAAAAGTGTATTCCAAAAGTAAATAAAACGCCCACATTCAGCAAACAGGCTGTCCAAGGTTACGGATGATACATGTGAACCAACTCCAATAATAATACTAAATTCTAAAGTCTGATTTTCTGTAGGTTTGTCCCTACGAATGGCAGAACTGGATTAATCTCCACCTATTACAATTGTTCTTTCTTATTAATTTTATGTGCTTTTAATTCCATTCATTACAATATTGTATCAGTAGGGTTACCATATAGGGTGATTTTTGTGCATTTGTGATTTTTTACAAGTTATGTACAAAATTAAGTTATGGACGAGTCTGTAAAAATGGTACCTATTCGTAACGCGAATGCAGCTTATACATCAATGCACAACTTCATCGTCATCTATAAATTGAAGTTAATCACCATCCAAATCCATTAGTTGAGAAATCAAAAGATCTTAGTTCAAGTACAAATCACATACGTTAAAGAATGAGATAGTTATCGTCCTGTTCTCCCGCCCTGTGCTCGCCAAAATACATGGATTTATTAAAGCAATACTCAGAGGAATGCCGGTAACTCAAAGATTGAGTTCGGAGGGCTAGATTTTTCCAGCCTCAATAACTTTGACTCAGATTCCATGAACCTCTCACCATTTTAATGTGGCAAAGACAGTGAACTGCCAATGGGATTGACTTATTTATTGCAGGTAAATTTATTCAACCAGGTTTAGTTTAGAGATACAGCATGGGAGCAGGCCCTTCGGCCCACAGAGTCCACGCCGACCGTAAAACTAGTTCTAAGCTATCACACTTTCTCTTACACTCCCGACACACTAGGGGCAATTTATAAACCCGCACGTCATTGCCGTGTAGGGGGAACCTGGAGCAACCGGAAGAAACCCACGTGGTCACAAAGAGAACGTGCAAAATTTTCACACAGACATCATCGGTGGTCAGGATCGAATCCGCGTCTCCAGCATTGTGAGGCCACAGCTCTACCAGTTGCTCCACTGGACGCGAATGTTGCTCAAACTATAAACAATCCGATTACAATTCTTCAATTATGCATTATTTTTTCACGGAATTTTAATGTCGCCATTAAAACCGAAATACTAAAGGTCAATTCAAGGCATAGCTTAAGAAATACTTCCTGTAGAACAAGAATCAATGTGTGTTTTAACAATCTCTTTAAACTGAATAACATCTTATTCTTACTCAGAGATATATCACAGATTAGAATTACAGCATATTAATTTGGATATGATTTATTGATAGCAACATTGCAGAGATTAATGGAAATCCGCAGTGTCCCAGTCCTTCGGTCAATTAGAGGCTTTACCCGAGTAGACTATGACAGAAAGTCACCGCCCATCCCAGAAGCAGGTTCTTGGCCACGGTTGGCAAGCTGCCAGAGTTGGTAGGAGTTCGAGATTCAGGTTTTGGCGTCTTTTGGGCTGCAGGTGCCTTTGTTGAGGATTTACTTATTTTCATCTGTAGTTGTCTGTGCTGTAGTTGGCTTCTTTGCATTGGTAGTTTTCTGTGTTGGAGATGACTTCTTTGCACGATAGCTGGTTGTGTTGTGGCTGACATCTTTTCAGTTGTCGATTTTAACACAGGATTTGCCTGTGCTTTCTCCCCAGCCGAAGAGGCTAGCCTGCCATACAAACAAGAGAGAAGCAGGTTATAAAATAAATTGCAGCGAGAAGATGCCCCAGCTGGTGAGGATTCTTGATAATAAATGCCAAATGAGGCAGCACCTCGTGTAGATCCCTCCGATGGTGAGAAGGCCTGTGCCTGTGATGGACCGGGCTGAGCCCATCACTCTCTGCAGCCTCTTTACTCATTGTTAAAGGGTAAAACATTGGCATGGATAGGGCATTGTCTAATGTAACTAACTGAAAACAAGAGAGTCAAGATAAATGAGAATAATTCATATAAATGGATAAATGGACAATAATTCAGCCACCAGGAACAGAGCTAATCTTGTAACATGTATGTTATTCAAAGGGCAAATATGTTCACCGACAGCACTGAGCATGTTAAACCATCAAGCAAGATGGCCTAAAATACACAAAGAAGGAAATGTTCCAAATAATGTGGCCCCAAGAGGAATAAAGTTCTTGGGTTTAGTTCCCGCTCCATGTAGACTTAATTACATTGATATGAGGCGCTTCTTCACCTTCAGTGCTGCTTCACCAGAGGAAGGAGAGAGCATGTAGGGTGAGTTTTGGTCAGGGTGAGAACAATCACAATACAAACACACCACAAGATCAGGGTGGATTAAATGGTTGCAACTGAGGTGCCAGAGTGTAGTGGCAGATTATTATATTGTTCAATGAGTTTTTCCTCTAGCCGCTATGATTGAAGACAGGGGTAGGGAGATAGCTTTGTTAAGCATGGTTGCAGATTTGATTTAGCTGGTGTTTCCTTTAGAGCAGTAACATTTCTGTAATAAGAGCTCATCCCATCACATGCTTTCGAGCCGCATCTTGAACCCTCACTTTCCGTTATCTCCTTCTTCAATTTGACAACTGCCAACTTTGTGGCTAGTTCCAGCCATTCTTTTTGTTGCCTCATCTCTTCTTCTTGTCGCCTCATCTCCCCTTTCAGCTGCTCTTCTTGTCGCCTAATCTCATGTTTCTTCCCCAAGGCATCCACTTGTATTGAGAGAGTGACTAGATCAGCTTCAACTTCCATTCGAGCAGAGGCCCTTGACGCCGAACTGGCTATTATACCAGATTTATGTCTGGATCTTTGTGTAGATACATTCAAGATACTATCATGTGATGTAATCTCCACTTCCATTTCAGCACCTTGTTGCATCGCACTTTCAACTGTACCATAAGTAAGTTGCTTGATTTCAACACCTTGTTGCGTAGCATTTCTTTCTATAACACACGCGGTCCTTTGTTCAACTTCAGTTAACCATCTCTGTGCATCTTCTACAGAATTATCAAATAACCAGCTTTTCTTCAAACCACTAGGTGTATCTATCGAGTTCTTCCTGAGGCGGCTGTGAATCCAGCAGTGCTTTTTGTTTATCTCCAACCTCTTTACCGAGGCTGAATAGTTGTCCCAGATTAGATTGCACTTTGTTCACGTTCTCATCCGATTCTATTAGTTCCTTCTGGATTTCAAATAACTTCACCATCTTCTTCCATAACTTGTTTCTCTCCTTCTGGGTTTCTTTCAGAAATGCAACTCGGGCCTTTTCGGTGAGCTTAACTTGACTCTTCTCTTATCTTGGCCTCTCTCCGCTACCTTGTGGCTCCTCTGACTCACTTGCTCTTACTTGCTCCATGGATTTAAACAGGTCTTGGCAGATTGCCAAATCTGCTAACTGGACAAACAGGGCCTCTTCAGTTTGTTTCAGTCACTATTGATAAACATTTTGCTGAGTGTTCTGTAAACACCAGATGAGAAACCAAAACAAACAGGACTTTCAGAAAACATCCAAATATTTTTGAAGTATATTAATGACTTCAGTTCAGAAAGAATGTGTCTTATCTCAACTTCAAAACAAACCAAGGCCAGCACCTGAATTTCACTTGCACTTTTTTGCCTTCAAAAACTTTGCAAAACTTGCTTCTAATACTTTCCCCAGACTCTTTTATCAGAGCCTGTCATTTTACTTTAAAAAAATACAACGTTTGTCGAACTTTCACAGCATCTCATTAAGAAGCTGTTCTAAATTAAAGCATTCCGGCTTTCACATTTTTATAGCGTAATACAATAGTTGTTCTACTCACGATCTCGTGGTGAAGTTTTCAATCTTCAGATAAATCGCGTGGCTGTCCATTAACCTACCGGTCATGTAGGCTCTAAATCTCTAAGCCAATCTCTGGCTGCGATCTATTTTCTTCAGTTTCTCTTCTGAACCAGCCTTCAGTTCCTCTTCTACGGAACTAATTCTTCTGGCATTAATCTCTCTCCAGAGATCCAGCCCAATCTTCTATTGGACCAATCTTTTACCTCCTGTCTGTAAGGTAGCTTTTGACTCGATATAGTGGCAGATTATTATATCGTTCATGGATTTTTTCCTCCAGCCACTATGATTGAAGACAGGGGTAAGGAGATATCTGCATTACGCATGCGAGTTCTTCACGAGACATTCAAAGATAAATCTTCAAAACACAGTCTCTTATTAATAGTTTATTTATTGTCGTAGTAAAAACAGTAAGATATTCATCCAAACTTCTTGTTTAAGTACATTTTAGAAACATAGAAACATAGAAAATAGGTGCAGGAGGAGGCCATTCGGCCCTTCGAGCCAGCATGGCCTCCTCCTGCACCAATTTTCTATGTTTCTATGTTTCTAAAATGTACTTAAACAAGAAATTTGGATAAATATTGATAAATTTTTATCTTACTCGCAGTCAAACTCATGCATGGTCGAAAGCTGTGCCTTCCCCATGCTTCTTCAAAACTAAAACTTAAAACTACTAATGCGTCTGCGTGAAAATCCCAGCTCAAACTGGTAACTGGTTATAGATATAACATACTGAGTTAAGCTAAATGGCTACTACACAGTGTACAACCAACCTCCAAGAGAGAAAACGTGAAGAAGAAGCTGTGCTTTAATTGGAAGAGAAAGAAAAGAAATAGCCTAAGATTTTTGAAGATGTTGTACATACCGTTGTCAGCAGCACAAGGATGAGACAACAGAGGTTGAGTATAAACCTGTTTAAGAAGGAACTGCAGATGCTGGAAAAACGAAGGTAGACAAAAATGCTGGAGAAACTCAGCGGGTGAGGCAGCATCTATGGGGCAAAGGAAATAGGCAACGTTTCAGTGTGAAGAGGGGTTTCGGCCTGAAACTTGCCTCCTTCATTGGTGTAATTGCTTAAAGGTAATATTTTGTGAATGAGTGTTGAGGTAACCTGAGCCAGAGGCAGAGTGATTATAAAGAGCCCTCATCATGGAGGAAGTGTGAGATCAGAAATCCATCTTGAATACGAAATATATTGACTACTCTCAAATGCAAAAGTAGACTTCCCCTTGACCAAAGGATATACCTTTGTAACTTATTGATATTTCCATCATGATCGTTAGTCAATAAAATGCCTTTCTTCACCCAATGTCGCAGCCATTCTGATTTTGATGTGGTGTTAAATCACCACCTAGTGTTCTCGAGCAGCAATAACAGTTCCTGCTGTTTGAGAAAAGATGCCACATTCACACGGAGGAAATGTGTACAGAAGGTCATGAGGAACCTTTGGACTTTGAGTCGGCGGAGTGGGATAGGATGATTACCAAAGGTGAGTAGACAGAGAACACACTATTTTCTTGCACCCTCTCCCCCACGTACAGGTTTGTAGGTTAATTGGCATTGATAAAAATTGTAAATTGTCCCTAGTGTGTGTGTATGATAGTGCGGCGATTGTTGGTCAGCATCGACTCGGTGGGCCGAAGGGCCTGTTTCCACACCGTATCTCCAAACTAAACTAAAAGTGATCAACAGGTGTCCGCATCAGAATGCTGGCAGTGCACTGGTGTGACTCCCTCAAAAACACTGCATGGTTAACTGCATCTGTTTACAGTAAATAGCAAACACATTGTCGGGAGAATTTATAGACACAAGGAACTGCAGATGTTGCTTTACGAGTCTTCCGTCAGCAATTGTCCCTATTTCAAGTAGCTGTGTGTCAGCCAATGGAACTCTTGCAATAGACTGCAGATCCTGTTCACAAAGCTGTGCTTCCTGTTAACATTTTGTTCGCTTTTATTTTTACTTTAAAGACAGATTGACTCAGTGGAAAACATTATTGCAACTGAAAGCAAAGAGCTGCTGAGTTTCCACTCCAAATAGTCTACATTGGCATTCTCAGTGCTGTTCTGAGGAAGTGTGACGAGATAGCCCTGCAGACCAAAGAAATTTCCCATGAGAATATAGCACTGTTGTAGGATCTATAGTATAGTTTTTAGTTTAGAAATACAGCATGGAAATCAGTTAGTTAGTTTAGTTTACTGCCACTTGTACCGAGGTACAGTGAAAAGCTTTTGTTACGTGCTAACAGACCCTTCAGCCCACTATCGATCAACCATTCACATTAGTTCTATGTTATTCAATTTTCTCATCCATTCACAATTTACAGATGCCAATTAACCTACAAATCCACACAATTTGGGGATGTGGGAGGTAACCGGAGCAGTTGAGGAAACCCATGCAATCACAGGAAGAACGTGCAAACTTCACACAGACAGCACCCGGGTTGCTGGCACTGTGAGAATAATTTGAGAAAATGGCACAAATGAAAGGGCAATGCTTAAGAGGCACTGTATTATAGAGGGAGAGGTACTGAGGGAATGCAACATTTTCGCAGGGGTGGTATTGAGGGGCCACCACATTGTTGGGAGGAAATACTAAAGCGTCTTGTTCTGGACCTTCCTGATGTTGTGGAAGTCCAGAACAAGGGGTCACAGTCGAAGGATAAGGGGGAATTCCTTTAGGACCGAGATGAGGAAAACATCTTTCACACATGGGATGTAATTGAGTGCAAAAATCGTTCCCTGCAATAATTAATTAAACTTGTTAGATAGCTTACATCACTGGCTGTAATGTCCTTGGGGTGCGCTGAGATGATTCTCCAGAGGTGGGTCATTGGATATTGAGAGAGGCTGGTGTCTCCTTGACATCACCAAAGAAGAGAGAAGGACTGGCTCTATAAGGAATCCTAGAGTTGATCTTCAGCCCTTTTCAGGACCACGTTGTGCCACCCCTCACCCATAGCTCAAGCCGCACAGAGTTCCCCATAGTGTAGTACATTTACCATGTGAAGTATAGAAATTGGGAAGTCACTGTAGTTGTTTAAGACGTTGGTGAGACCGTATTTAGAATATTGTATTCAGTTCTGGGCACCACGTTATAGGAAAGATATTGTCAAGCTTGAAAGGGTTCAGAGAAGATTTACTAGGATGTTGCCAGGACTAGACGGTGTGAGCTATAGGGAGAGGTCTCGATTCCTTGGAGCACAGGAGGATGAGTGGTGATCTTATAGAGGTATACAAAATCATGAGAGGAATAGATCAGCTAAATGTACAAAGTGTCTTGCCCAGAGTAGGGGAATCTAGGACCAGAGGACATAGGTTCAAGATGAAGGGGAAAAGATTTACTAGGAATCCGAGGGGTAATGTTTTCACACAAAGGGTGGTGGATGTATGAAAAAAGCTGCCAGATGAGGTAGTTGAAGCTGGGACTATCCCAACTTTTAAGAAACAGTTATACAGGTACATGGATAGGACAGGTTTGGAGGGATATGGACCAAGTGCAGGCAGGTGGGACTAGCGTAGCTGGGACATGTTGGTTGGTGCAGGCAAGTTGAGCCAAAGGACATGTTTCCACACTGTATCACTCTGTGACTCTATGTGAGTGTTAGCAGTGCGAGTTGTGTGGGACAACTCGCACACTGTCACAGAGTACATCGCCTCCCCTTCACTGACCGGGAATCCCATTTACAAGATGTACATTATTATATTACACATTTCTAGCCTCATGAGATTCTCCACATTTGTAGAAGGGATGGAAATTGAGAAGAGTCTAGATTTCAGAAGACACTAACTCCATAAATATTGTTTGTGGCACCAAATATTTCATTGGGCAGTGACTGTAAAGCTCGATTAGATCCTCACCAGTCCGCTCAACAGATAGATTTGAACTTTCAGTAAAACAATATAGAACTTGGGTGATTTGTTTTTAATAGCTTCCACCCCAAACCCCGAGACTCTTCTACCCTCAAGAGATTAAACTCTAAAGTCTAAAGGGTGTCTGCCAGAGGTTTTGTGGAGAAGGCAGGAGAATGATGTTAGGAGGGAGAGATAGATCAGCCATGATTGAATGGCGGAGTAGACTTGATGGGCCGAATGGACAAATTCTGCTCCGAGCACTTATGATCCTTTGAAATTCCCAGAAGAGAATAACATTCATCCAGCAAATATGTTGCATGATCACCAAATGCTGTTTATCAATGACTGTGGACTTTAGAAGGGCACAATATCCGAGGACGTATACGCCACTGGAGATAAATGGGGCTACTGTGGACAGGGTGAGCTGCTTTAAATACCTAGGAGTCCACATCACAGAGGATCTGACATGGACATCACACGCTGCCGCACTGGTGAGTAAGGCAAGGCAGCGCCTTTACCACCTCAGGCAGCTGAGGAAATTTTGAGTCTCTCTGAGGATCCTCCAGTGCTTCTACTCAGGGGCTGTGGAAAGCATTTTGTCTGGCAACATCACAATCTGGTTTGGGAACTGCTCTGCCCTGGACAAGAAGGCTCTGCAGAGTGTAGTGCGTTCGGCCGAACGCACTATGGGAACTACACTCACCCCCCTGCAAGACCTATACACCAGGTGCAGATCCAGAGCCAGCAACATTATGGGGGACCCCTACCACCCCAGCAACGGACTGTTCCAGCTGCTACGGTCAGGCAAACGCCTCAGCTGTCATGCTGTGAAAACAGAGAGGATGAGACGGAGTTTCTTCCCACATGCCATTAGGACTGTAAACTCTTATCTCACCAGGGACTAATTTACTGTACCAATTTACTGTTGTGTTGGGTCTTTTTTAAATTGCTGGGGTTTTTCTAATATGTAAATACTGATTCTGGTCTATTCTGTTCTGTAGTTTTTGCACAATCCGCAGGCATTGCCACTTTCATTTCACTGCACATCTTGTATGTGTATGTGACAAATAAAGTTGACGACTTGACTTGGAAGAGGAGATTTGTGTATGATCATGAAAATTGGACTTAAATTGGAGATTTCCTGAGAATAATTCAGGATGAGGTGTAGTTAACACAGCCTTTAGGTTGTGCGGTAAGATAGACAAGCTTATTACAGGAATTACAATTAATAACTTGACACACTTTATCAGCGCAGCATTAACATTTTTTATTGCTCTCTAATTTCACATAGATTTAAGTCAAATGCCAACATATCACACGGAAATAATAGAAATAGTAAAATATGGAGAACGTTAAGCTTCCAGCAGGGCATCCAGTTCCATGACTTCTGCAATACTTTAGTTATCTTTCAAATTTTATTTTCCTCCGATCTTGATAACAGTGAGAGGTTGTGGATTCCAGCTGTTTCACAGGCAAAATTATTTTCAGGAAATATGTTGGAGGCTGGGCTGCGGGAGAGAGGGAGTGAAGAATGGGAAGCAGATCTTAGTCGGTGATGAGCAGAGATTAAGCGGCTCATTTCAAAGGCGATTCCTGAGAACAAGTTGGAGAGTGAATGCGAGCAGAGCAGGATGGTCTCCATGGAGATGGATGAATCAGCTGGAAGTGGCCACCTCGAGCATTGAATTAAGACAGAACTCTCTGCAGGAAGACTGGAATGAGGGACAGAACCAGGATGGCAATGGCTGGGGTAAATCCTGCTACTCCATTACCGTGGGCAGCTTCTTTTCCATGGTTTGTTCCATTCGTGGGTGGTGTCTGGCCCTGTAAAAGAAAAATAGAACATGTTTCATCTCTGTATTTTTTAGAAACAGTTAACAGAAACTAAAGGGAACAAAATGCTTCCAAAACAGCAACACTTTAATTTGAATAATTTATCTGTAAGGTCTCTAGGACTGCTGCAGGGTTGTCAACTCCCTGGGATAGATTTGAGGATCCCAGAATTATCCATTGTCAGTTTCCATCTGTTTGCCTTTGGCAGCCTAGATCTTAAGGAATTTCAGTTTGTGGAACATTATAATCTGTAGCTCTCTCTTGCTTTAAGAATTCCCTCATTACATGGCTCTTTGACCAAGCTTTAGTTTAAATCTCCAGATTTAATGTCTCCAAAAGCAGCTTGATATCAAAGTTGGTTGTTGATGCCTTTGTGCAGCACCTTGGGATCTTATAAGCTGCTGCTGCATTTTTAAAGTGATTTTAAAATAGCAAAATATCCAAAACAGACATTCCTTACAACCTTTCCTTATAACTTTTGTTAGATGGTTGCACACCAGTAGATGCAAAAAATTCCTATTGAAAACTCGATTTAGTTTAGTTTAGAGATACAGCATGGAAATAGGTCCTTCGGCCCACCGAGTCCACACTGACCAGCAATCACACGTTCTGCAAAGGAAATATTAACATCTAATGATGTGTGCAAAATATCCTGTCACAATCCATGTTGTTGACAGACTTTGACAAGGAGCGGCACAGGGGTAGAGTCACTGCCGTACAGCCCCAGAGACCCAGCTTTGATCCTGACTACGGGAGCTGTAAGTATGAAGTTTGTACTTTCTCCCTGTGAATGCGTGCTTTGTCCCTGGTTGTCTATGCTGTGGAACCAGGCCCGACAGAGCGCACTTTCAGAAGAAAAGGTTAACCTAGGAAAAGGTGAAAGTCAATAGTCGCTAGTTTCAAGAACAGCCTTCCCCAAAAACCTGCAGGCTCCTGAACACTACAAACACTCCACTAACCATTTAACCATATAACCATATAACAATTACAGCACGGAAACAGGCCTTCTCGGCCCTTCCAGTCCGTGCCGACCATTCATTTTGCCCTAGTCCCATCTACCTGCACTCAGACCATACCCCTCCATCCCCTTCCCGTCCATATACCTATCCACTTTACTTTTAAATGTTAAAATCGATCCTGCCTCCACCACTTCTGCAGGAAGATTATTCCACACAGCCACCACTCTCTGAGTAAAGAAGTTCCCCCTCATGTTACCCCTAAACTTCTGTCCCTTAATTCTCATATCACACTAATCTATGAATAGTCTTGGTTGCACAAAGGATATTGGACTTTTTTGCACTAATATTGGGGTATTTTAATTTATTAAATTGTGTTTTGTTTATTATGTTACCTATGAGTACTGTGTTCTCAGGCACGTTATGCTGCTGCAATAAGAACTTAAATGTTTAGTTGTTGGAACATATGTAAATTAAACACTCTCTACCTTAATGGTGATGCTGCTATTGTATCAGTGTGTGTGTGTGTGTGTGTGTGTGTGTGTGTGTGTGTGTGTGTGTGTGTGTGTGTGTGTGTGTGTGTGTGTGTGTGTGTGTGTGTGTGTGTCTGTGTCTGTGTCTGTGTGTGTATCTGAGTGTGAGTGTGCGTGTGTGTGCGTCTGTCTGTCTGTGTGTATGTGTGTGTGTATCTGTGTGTGTGTGTGTGTGTGTGACTGTGTGTCTGTGTGTGTGTGTGTGTGTATCTGTGTGTGTGTGTGTGTGTGTGTGTGTGTGTGTGTCTGTGTGTGTGTGTGTGTGTGTGTGTGTGTGTGTGAGTGTGTGTGTGTGTGTGTGTGTATCTGTCTGTGTGTGTGTGTGTGTGTGTGTGTGTGTGTGTGTGTGTGTGTGTGTGTGTGTGTATCAGTGTGTGTGTGTGTGTGTGTGTGTGTGTGTGTCTGTGTCTGTGTCTGTGTGTATCTGAGTGTGAGTGTGCGTGTGTGTGCGTCTGTCTGTCTGTGTGTATGTGTGTGTGTATCTGTGTGTGTGTGTGTGTGACTGTGTGTCTGTCTGTGTGTGTGTGTGTGTATCTGTGTGTGTGTGTGTGTGTGTGTCTGTGTGTGTGTGTGTGTGTGTGTGTGTGTGTGTGTGTGTGTATCTGTGTGTGTGTGTGTGTGTGTGTGTGTGTGTGTGTGTGTGTGTGTGTGTGTGTGTGTGTATCTGTGTGTGTGTGTGTGTGTGTGTGTGTGTGTGTGTGTGTGTGTGTGTGTGTGTGTGTGTGTATCTGTGTGTGTGTGTGTGTGTGTGTGTGTGTGTGTGTGTGTGTGTGTGTGTGTGTGTATGGACAGTGGATGAAGGTAACGAGGCAGTTGGACAATACTACTCCGGATGTGCGAAGCCAGGTTTCTGTATTGCTGACCTCATTGAATTCCTCATTTCTCCTCATTGAAACTTTCAGAATAACTTTTTTGAGGTTAGCCAGCTCATTCCTGACTTCACGTTGAAGCCTCTCATGCCTGAACATTTCTGTCCACAACGAGTAGCGACTCATCTCATCCCTTCGAGTCCCTGCTTTCATTTCTTTATAACATGGGGAATGGATGTTTTGCAGAGTCTGCAGTGAGGTAGCGGGCTGCATGGGTGGTGCAGCTGGTGGAGGTGATGCTTGCTGCAATTAGACTATTCAGCTGGAGGAAATAAGATCTGCGGCTAATCCATTCCCGTTGCTTAATAAAACCATAGTAGCTGCACCATGGTTGACAAGTTCACAAATTCTAGGAGTAGAATTAGGCCATTCGGCTCATCTAGTCCACTTCGCCATTCAATCATGGCTGACCCCTGCCTCATAATCCCATTTTCCTGCCTTCTCCCCATAACCCTTGACACCCATTCTAATCAAGAATTTGTCTATCCCTGCCTTAAAAAATATCCATTGACTTGGCCTCCACACCCCTCTGTGACAATGAGTTCCACAGATTAACTAACCTCTGACTAAAGAAGTTCGTCCTCACCTCCTTTCTAAAAGAGCGCCCTTTAATATTGAAACTATGACCTCTGGTCCTAGACTCTCCCACCAGTGGAAACATCCTTTCCACATCCACCCTATCTACACTTTCATTATTCTGTAAGTTTTAATGAAGTACATTTATCCCTCATTGCCAACAGCACCAGACAGTATACTGCCTTGTAAGCTTTTCATTGTTCTATCTGGAACTTATGACAATAAAACACTCTCGATTCTTGTATGGAGAAGAGCTATATCATTAACAACATTTAAACAGTCACATCATTATTAACTAATTTCCCTGCCACACCAAATTATCGTGCATTAATGCACCCAATGAGCTGGGCATTTATCTCACTGGTTTGTAAAAAGATTGTCAAGCATCAATATGAACAGAGATGCACTTCAAAAGCAACCTCTACCAGACTGTAGTCTCCACAATTTCATTCCTCCACTTCACCTCTAATTTTTAATGATCTTCTAAGACTAGACGTATACAAAATTGAAGGGCATAGATTGGGTTAATGGTAGGAAGCGTTTCCCCTTGGTAGAGGTGCATAAAGCTGGAGGCTTTCGATTAAGGGTAAGGGATAAGATTTACAAGAGATTTGAAGGAAAAACCTTTTTCACCTCGAGGGTGTTTGGACTCTGGAATGAACTTGATTGAATGAGTGGGTACTGGAGGCAGACACTCACAATATTTAATCAGTATCTAAACAAGCCTATGATTCACCAAGTTGTAAGAAGCAATGGACCAGGTGCTGGTAAATAGGATTAGCAGAGATGGGTACATGGTGACCAGCATGGGCATAGTGGGCCGTAGGGCCTGGTTCTGTGCTGTCTGACCTTCTGACTTTGGTTAGGTATGATTTCCTTATTTGGGCTTCAAATCGTGGATATTTCGCCCCAACCACTCCACTTCCCTATTTTTCTCTCCTGCAAGGCTTTCCTTACAACAGAAATAAAAGCTGGTCTTCATTCAATTTTGATTTACTCCTGACAGTATCAGGAGAAGTTTTGGAGCATTGACACTAGGACCAGACATCTTCCCAGCCAGTTTCCTGAACACCAGCGTACCAGAACCAGGAGCAATGTGATGGAGTAACTCAGCGGGCCAGGCAGCATCTCGGGAGAACATGGATAGAAGACGTTTCGGGTCAAGAATCTTCTCCAGCCTGAAGAAAGGTTCTCGACCAGAAATGTCATCTATCCATGTTCTTCAGAGATGTAGCTTGACCTGCTGAGATACCCCAGCACTGTGTGTCCTTTTGTGTATTAACAAGCATTTACAGTTCCATCAACAGAACTGCTGCCTCACAGCCCCAGAGATCTGATTTTGATACTGACCCCGGGAGCTTTCTGCATGGAGTTTGCCTCTTCTCACTGTGACTGTGTGCCTTTTTTCTGGGCACTTGGTTTCTTCCCACAGCCCAAAGATGCGTGGGTTAATAAAGTGTCGGAGAGAGAAAGTTGCTAACCTGTCCAACACCTCTGCTTGGTTCACCAACCTGATCTCCCCGTGGCCCAGCTCTTCAACTCCCCCTCTCATTCCGAATCTGACCTTTCTGTCCTGGGCCTCCTCCATGGCCAGAGTGAGTCCCAATGCAAATTGGAGGAGCAGCACCTCATATTTTGCTTGGGCAGTTTACACCCCAGCAGTATGAACATTGACTTCTACAATTTCAGCTAGTCCTTGCTTTCTCCCTCCCTCCCCTCTCCTTCCCATCTCTTCCACAGCCTACTGTCTCCACCGCATCCTTTCTTATTCCCGCCCCCCTCCCTTCCACCTCCACATCAGTCTGAAGAAGGGTCTCGATCCGAAACGTCACCTATTCCTTCGCTCCATAGATGCTGCCTCACCCGCTGAGTTTCTCCAGAATTTTTGTCTACCTGTGTGGGTTGATAGGTTAATTTGACTCTGCAAATTGTAAGGAGTGGATGAGAAGGTGCAATAACAGGTGATCGGTGGTCAGCATGGACCTGGTGGGCTGTAGGGTCTGTTTCCATGATGTGTCTTTGAACTAAAACCAAACTAAACAAAGGGAGATGCAGATCAGATCAATGAAGCCCAACTTAAAGCTTGTGAAACAGGACCTCAACTTCCACCTGGACACACTGCAGGCCTTGGACCTCAAGATCAAATTCAACAATTTCAAGTACCTCACTTTCTCTATTTGTAACAGAAATGATTGGTTCTGCAACAAGGTTATCAGCTTGTAATATTAATCTGGTTTCCTTCTCACAGACATGACCTGATCAGCAACGCGTTTAAAATGTTTTTTTGCTTTCTATTCTCTGTGACAACTCTGACCAGCATTTCATAGTTTTTACTTTCACTCTGTTTTCTCTTGCTTTAACAATCCTTCTTAACCCATCAACCAGATGACATTGTAAACAGCAAGTCACTAAAGACAAAATTCTGACCTCATACTTTCAGGGCTGCCATCTCCCACACGTTGACAATATACAATAGACAATAGGTGCAGGAGTAGGCCATTTGGCCCTTTTCGAGCCAGCACCGCCATTCAATGTGATCATGGCTGATCATCCCCAATCAGTACCCCGTTCCTGCCTTCTCCCCATATCCCCTCACTCTGCTTTTTTTAAGAACCCTATCTAGCTCTCTCTTGAAAGCATCCAGAGAACCTGCCTCCACCGCCCTCTGAGGCAGAGAATTCCACAGACTCACCACTCTCTGTGAGAAAAGTGCTTCCTCATCTCCGTTCTAAATGGCTTACTCCTTATTCTTAAACTGTGGCCCCTGGTTCTGGACTCCCCCAACATCGGGAACATGTTTCCTGCCTCTAGTGTGTCCAAGCCCTTAACAATCTTATATGTTTCAATGATATTCCCTCTCATCCTTCTAAATTCCAGAGTGTACAAGCCCTGCTGCTCCATTCTCTCAGCATATGACAGTCCCGCTATCCCGGGAATTAACCTTGTAAACCTGTGCTGCACTCCCTTAATAGCAAGGGAGTGCAGCATAGGTCCTTCCTCATATATATGTCCTTCCTCATATTAGGGGACCAAAACTGCACACAATACTCTAGGTGTGGTCTCACTAGGGCTGTGTACAACTGCAGAAGGACCTCTTTGCTCCTATATTGGATTCCTCTTGTTATAAAGGCCAACATGCCATTTGTTTTCTTCACTGCCTGCTGTACCTGCATGCTTACTTTCATAAACTGATGTACAAGGACCCCCAGATCCCGTTTACGTCCCCTTTTCCCAACTTGACGCCATTTAGATAGTAATCTGCCTTCTTGCTTTTGCTACCAAAGTGGATAACCTCACATTTATCCGCATTAAACTTCATCTGCCATGCATCTGCCCACTCCCCCAACCTGTCCAAGTCACCCTGCATTCTCATAGCATCCTCCTCACAGTTCACACTGCCACCCAGCTTTGTGTCATCTGCTAATTTGCTAATGTCACTTTGAATCCCTTCATCCAAATCATTGATGTGTGACTTTGGAGTGGGGCTTTATTTATTTATTTTTTTATATTTTTAAATGTTTTTTTGAGCGTGAGACTCACGCATTTGATGAAATTCTCACGCTGATGACAGAGGTTCTCATGCTCAAATTGTGTTTTTAAATAAATAAATAAATAAATGGATAAAGTCACACTCCTCCACACTCACCAATGAGTATAGTTTTCTGTCGGCGGGTTCCCCTAAAGAACGAGCAATTTAATTGGCTTAAGCCCATTGTACACTATTTAAATGGCAATGTAGGCAAAAATGCTGGAGAAACTTAGCGTGAAGTTTGAACCTTCTTCAGATTCAAGCATTTCTCCAGCATTTTTGACTACCGCTGCCTCACCCGCATTCACATTCCCGTGCAGATGGTGCGATAGGTGAGACACGGCGGTGGTCCCAGCACACACACACTGGCACACACAAGGTTTAAAGAGATATGGGACAAAAGCGGATAAATGGGACTAGTTTAGATGGGGCATCTTAATCTGCATGAACAAGTTGGGATGAAGGGCCTGTTTCCATGCTGTAAGACTATGATACACTGTCGAAAGGGTGCAATTGCTCTCGTGAGGATCCAGGGGTGATTTATGAACATATTGGCAGGGCTGTAATTTTTTTTTTCACTTTGAAGAAAGATTTGATAACTGGGATTGTATTCTCTGCAGCAACGGAGGTGAAGAAAATACTTAGTTGAGGTGAATAATATTATGAAAATAGGACCTGTTTCGCTTAACAAAAAGTGTAGGAAGGAACTGCAGATGGTGGTTTAAATTGAAGATAGACACTAAAAGCTGGATAACTCAGCAGGACAGGCAGCATCTCTGGAGAAAGAATAGATGATGTTTCGGGTCGAGACCTTCAGACTGAAGAGGTTGAAAACCAACCATAAAACACAACGACTGGAGATACGTGTTATCCAACTAAGGGCAGAAATCAGAATCATGTGTTCATCTTTATTGACGTGACACCATAATAAATATATTACAGAAAAAAGAATTTAATGGGGTGGCACGGTGGCGCAGCAGTAGAGTTGCTGCCTTGTAGCACCACAGACCCAGATTTGATCCGGACTACGGGTGCTGTCTGTACGGGATTTGTACATTCTCCTTATGACCACATGGTTTTCTGTGGATTTTCCGGTTTCTCCCACATCCGAAAGAAGTACAGGTTTGTAGGTTAATTGGCTTCTGTAAATTGTCCCTGCGTGTAGGATACAACTGGTGTATGGTAGATTGCTGGTCGGTGTGCACTTGGTGGACCGAAGGGTCTGTTTCCATGGCTCTTTGTTTCATGAATCTTTGCTCATGACAGTGCGGACAAATTCCATTTTCAAGATTGCAGATGACACCACTCTGGGCCAGATCTCAATGATAAAACAGAGTACGGGAAGGAGATAGAGAGCTTTGGGGCATGGTGTCAAGACAATCTCATACAATCAACAATATGAGGGAGATGTCTTCAAGCTCAGGAAATGGGGTGAATCTAGTACACACCCCACTCTTTATTAATAGTGACAATGTGGAGATGGAGGAGAGCTTCAAGTTCGGGGTGGAAGATTGCAACTTACACGTGGTCTGCCCTGTTTCGACTAATGCAATGAACTCGACTCAACTGGAAACAGAAGATGAAATAGAAGAAGTTGCCCTACAACTTTAGGCTGTGCACCCCACAGGAAAGAAGAAGAAGGCATCTATGTTGCTGCCGCACCCGCTGAGTTTCTCCAGCATTTTTGTCTACCTTCGATTTTCCAGCCTCTGCAGTTCCTTCTTAAAGATATCTCTTGGATATCTCTGGGAAACTAAAGCTTATTTTAGTGACCTTGAGCTGTCCTCATGATCTACTGGTCCCTTTGAATTATCCTAAACATTCTTCAAAATCATAATCTTGTTTTCCTAAGCAGGGTTAGGTAAATGCTATGTTGCTAATTTCGCTGACAACTCAATTTTAGCTGACATGTACAGCCTGTTTAAACCTTACATTACACCAATATTTTCCCTTTTTGCACTAGCTGATGTATTAATCTTTGGAATGATTGGTAAGAATTGTAGACAAATTAAAGTCTTTCCCTCTATCTTGATACACATGACAATCTTTTTTTTAGTTTAGTTTAGTTCAGCTTTGATATGCAGCGCGAAACATGCCCTTTGGCCCAATGAGTCCGCACCGACCAGCAAACCCCGTACACTAACACTATCTTCCACACACTAGGGATAATTTTCAATTTTACCATCCCAATTAATCTACAAACCTATACGTATTTGGAGTTGGGAGGAAACCGGAGCACCCAGACAAAGCCCACGCAGGTCATGGGGAGAACGTACAAACTCCGTACAGACAGCACCCGTAGTCAGGATCAAACCCTGGTCTCTGGCGCTGTAAGGCAGCAACTCTACTTGCCACCGTGCCACCCAAAAACAAACCAATACCATTAAGATTATGCAATAGATCAATGAAAAAGGCTTAGCTGGACTTCAATGACACTGGCTATGTAGACAACATGGAAGACAAATGCCCACCATCATCCCAGTCTGATGTTAATGATTAGATAACAAACACCATAGGTTGGGGAAACTGGGAAGTTAAAATCAGGAAAGGCTGATAATTTAAGTTATAATAATTATAAGTTATAAGTTGTAAATCATGTGAGCAGTGGATAACCAGTGCAAATGGTTCAAGGGGAAATTCGATGCGTTTCCAGTGCACGTAGAAGTTGGGTGGGAAGGAGGGCGAGTTTGAAGAAGGAATGTGACTAAGTAATGTGGGATTAAGTGTCACTATGACAAAGAATGGGCCTGCTCTGCACACAGTTCAGTTCAGTTTATTGTCACCTGTACCAAGCTACAGTGAAACGCTTTTGTTGCGTGCCACCCAGTCAGCAGAATTTGCAGAAAGCCCTGTTTGAATATCCATTTCAATATTACAGCTCTCCTCAGAAATTAAAATTTTAAGGAGTGGCATACCTCGGCAAGACCACCAGCATAATCCCACCCCGAACACCCCCTCTCCCATCAGGCAGGAGGTAAAGAAGTGTGAAAATACATAGCTCCAGATTCAGAGACAATTTCTTCCCAGCTGTTATCAAACAAATGACCATCCTATCACCAACTAGGGAGCAGTCCTGACCTACCATCTACCACATTGAAGACCCCTGGACTATCTTTAACCAGACTTTATCTTGCACTAAATGTTATTCCCTGTATCCTGCATCTGTATACTGTGGATGTCTTGATTGTAATCATGTATAGTCTTTCCGCTGACTTCCGCAACAAAAAAAAGCTTCTTATTGTACCTTGATGCACGTCACAATAAACTAAATTAAACTAAGGGCTCTGGATCAGTTGATGGCCTGACAGGTGCTGTAAGTAGGAAAATCTCCAAGCATGCTGGCACTGGGTGGAAGGCACCATGGCACGAATGAAAGACTTTGAAGAGGTGCTCAGTGGGAGATAACATTTGTGATCTGACACACAACAACGATTCTTCTAAAAGAGTGATATTGCTATAACATTTTGAGGGGCAACCTGTTAGAAATATATAAAATTATGAAAGTGGAGGGGATCTATTACACCCAGGAACACTGAAGTCATCAAGCATGAAAAGCTAAAACAAAGATGTAGGTGCTGAGACGATTTAAATAAAATCAGAGAATGCAAGTGGTGGAAGATTGCAACCTTCACGTGGACCGCCCTGTTTCGACTAATGCAATCAACCCGGCGTGCACAATCAAATAAGATCAAATAGACTCAGGCGCCCCGGACCCAATAAATGCAAAGTTGATCTTAAGATTTTTTCAATACCAGTGTCTCAAACTAACTCATATTTTCAGTAGACATAATATTTTTTAAATATATAAATATGTCCAAGTTTATTAACTGTGGCGATAGATGTGGCCCTCCAACCGCTTGCGAACCCCTAGATTAATGAGTGCAGATAGAATGAGAGAAATCAAACCATGCGGCATTGCCAAATGCAAGTCAGAGATATAGGAGACGCCCAGGAAATCAGACACCCATCACTGCACGGAAAACAAAACCGAGTTAATATTATAGATATATAACTCACTCCAAATTGTGAAAAGTTAAATTTCCGATAGAGTTTGTGTAGATGACTTGAAGACCTGAATGACTAAAGCAAGCCAGGAAATGAAAAAAATATAGAAACAAAGAACTGCTGATGCTTGGGTTAATACACAAAAGGACACAAAATGCTGGAGCAAAGATCATATCTTTGTGCTGGAGTAACTGAGCAGGCCAGGCAGCATCTCTGGAGAACATTTAGGATCAAGACCCTTAAATAGAGACACCTAAATATAGCATGTATAACAATTTTACAGTAAATGAAATCAATGTTGGGCACATGGGATTCAGGTGAAAGCTGTAAAAAACAAGTATTCAGCAATTAGTTATTGTTTTATTAATCGTCCAATAAATATTTGTAGTTTTTTTTCAAACAGCATTCGTTCTGCATTATCTAAAGGTCCAAGGGGCGGAAGATTGCAACCTTCACGTGGACCGCCCTGTTTCGACTAATGCAATCAACCCGGCGTGCACAATCAAATAAGATCAAATAGACTCAGGCGCCCCGGACCCAATAAATGCAAAGTTGATCTTAAGATTTTTTCAAAACCAGTGTCTCAAACTAACTCATATTTTCAGTAGACATAACATAAAGGTCCAGTTTAGTTGAGTTTATTGTCACGTGTACCGAGGTACAGTGAAAAGCTTTTGTTGCTGGCTAACCAGTTAGCAGAAAGACAAGACATGATTACAATCGGTCCATTTACCGTGGATAAATAGATGATAAGGGAATAACGTTTAGTGCAAGGTAAAGCCAGCAAAGTACGATCGAGGATAGTCCGAGGGTCATCAAAGAGGTAGATAGTTCAGCGCTGCTCTGTGGTTGTGGTAGAATGATTCAGTTGCCTGTTAACTTAACTTAATGATAGTGTGCAAATATAAATATAGAAACAAATGTAACTTTTGCAAGGTTTGCAATCCTTAATGTGTAAGCATTCAGTTACAAAAAGTTGTCACATCCTGTGGAACAACTTGATCCAACATCAATTTCCGTTGTTATTCTTCAACAAAAAAAGATCAATCGCCAGAAGTATCTGTCCAAGCGCCGACTACTTTTAATTCAACGTAACTCGCACCCGCTAGATTTAAATGGGATTAGGAGGCAGAGATCAGGCATTGAATGCCGGAGTATACTCGATGGGCCGAACGGCCTAATTCTACTCTTATAACTTGTGAATTTCAAAAAGACGAATAACGTTAAAAAAAAAATTACAAAAGGAGTCTAGAAACCTGTTATTATACACTGATTGAAACCGTTATCAATTTGTAAAATCTGTTTCAGAGTCGGAAAGAATCTACCAGTTTTCATTGATTGAAAGATCAATTGAATGGCCAGATACAGCAAGGAAGCCTCGAACCCCCGCGGACCATCGATCACCCCGTTCACGCTCGTTTTGTGCTACCCCGCTTTCTCATCCACACTTTAGAGGCAATTTGCAGAGGCCAATTAACCAACAACCCCGCATTTGAGAAGCCACCGCATGTCTTTGGGAGGTGGAAGGAAACCGGAGCACCTGGAGAAAATCCACGTGGTCTTCATCTTTTGCTCGGCGATTAGAGTTAAAAAGAACGCCCTCAAACACAAAATGGGAACGATACCAGTCATATTTTCGACGAATAGGACTATTCAGAAACAGCAGGATAGTGATTCAAATGCCGGAGGGATTAAACTGTCCGTACAGTGACTGACGGAGCAAAACAAAATAACGATTTGCAAGAACACAAGCAAAATACCTTTGGGATCTTGAACAAAACACAAAGTGCTGGAGGAACTCAGCGGGTCAGGCAGCATCTGTGGAGGGAATGGACAGACGACGTTTCGGGTTGGAACCCTTCTTCAGACTTCAGTCTAAAAACCTGGTGTTAGACACTGACTGAAATTCCCCAGACTTCAGTCTGAAGATGTGCCCCGACCCTAAATATCGCGTATCCATTCTCCCCGCAAATGCCAGCTAACCCGCTGAATTGCTCTAGAACTTTGTGTTTTGTTCAAGATTCCAACATCTGAAGTCCCTTCGGTCTCCAGTAACTGAGGGAGGTGTTCTAAAGACACGTTTTGCTCGTGTCAACGCCAACGCACATTGAAGGAAATATTATGTCGTTATTTCTTAAACGAATTCAAACATGTTTTAACGTACTTGGATGAACCATCATCCCAAGACTCTCATCATATTGCTAAACTCACGAAAGTAAATGTCAATAATATTACTGCCTGATATTTTTGACAGAACTTCGTTATCTCGTGGCTTTGTTTATTCCATCCATTATTGCCCCACCCAAACATTGTAAGAACTTTACTACTAAGCCAACAATCATTTCTCAGGTTCTGAACCAAATCGGTGTCATCTCGTACTGATGAGCGCATGCACTGCAAGTTTGAATTGGAAAGAGTTTCTGTACCTCGTTTCCCAAAACGCTCACAAAAGCCACGATGCAGCAAATGAAGGCGCAGATCCAGATTCTGTTCAGCATCGTGGGACCTCAGCTGTTGATGCAAACCCGATGAATAAAAGACCCAGAACATCGGCAGCACCACAAAACCTTTTGCAACCCTTGAGCTGAGCTCAGCGGAAACCAACCCAAATTGAAGTGATTGGGCGAGGGGATGGGAGGGGAGGTGAGGTTGGAGTCGTTAATTTGTAAAGCGTTACCAAAATATACTGTGTGAAACGCATACCCATTTTGTGATCTAATCCCAGCGTTTCGAGATGAATCTTCAATCCGCAGTTGACACCCTTGGGCAGAGCTGATAATTCGATAGATTTAGATTTAACTCTGCTCACCAAAATGAAGAGGGCACATTGTGCTTCACTCATGCACCATTGTCCTGGAATAAAAAGTCTACTTTATGGCAAAAAGAATGAATAATCTTTCACATAAAACATTATAAAACATGCTTGAGTGGTTCACGGAAAATAGACACAAAAAACTGGAGTAGTTCAGCGGGCCAGGCAGCATCTCTGGAGTAAAGGAATATGTGACGTTTCGGATCGAAACCCTTTATTGAGTGACTAGACCAAGGGGTCCCATAGAACAAATGAAACAAAGATATGTAAAAAGTAATAACAATCAAGAACAGGTGGAGCCCACAATGGTCCATTGTTGGCTGTGTGGTAGGTGATAACGAGTTATACAGACAAGAAAACGTATGACACAAGGGTGGGGGGAGGACAAAGGAGAGAAGGGATGCAAGGGTTATACCTCTGGGTTCTAAACTTTCTAATTTCTCTAATTTCAAGTAACTCCCAGCATTCCCTCTCTCTCCGTCTCTCCCCCATCTAGTAGTCCTGCCAGTACCACTGTTCATATCCAAATATCCCTTCATTATCACCTCTTCTACAGCCAAAAATGGGCCATTTTGGGCTCCACATTCCGGAGCATTGGTGCTGGCTCCGATTTCTTTTGAACCGTTTCATATCTCTAGTTTCCCTCCCCCCAACTCTCCGTCTGAAGAAATGTTTTGACCTGAAACGTCACCTATTCCTTTTCTCCATAGATGCTGCCTGACCCGTTGAGTTACTCTGGCAATTTGCATCTGTCTTCAGTGTAAACCAGCATTTGCAGTTTAATCCTACACATTCTCCTTCACAGGAAATTAATTGGATGGGCAACAAGACAATACAACCTTTAATTATCTCAATGTTGGCCTTTTATTCTTTTAAAGTGTGACACAAAATTTATATTAAGAAATGTCACGTTCAGTTGTGACATAAATTATGTATGTAGGAAAATATCTTCTCTGCATGAGGAAATTTTACAATGTTTAACCAGCTTGGAAACAATTGGGTTAAAATATGTCCTTGTACACCGGTCACTGAAAGTTGGCGTGCAGGTACAGCAGGCAGTGAAGAAAGCTTATGGAATGTTGGCCTTCATAACAAGAGGATTTCAGTATAGGACTAAAGAGGTTCTTCTGCAGTTGTATACGGCTCTGGTGAGACCACATCTGGAGTATTGTGTACAGTTTTGGTCTCCTAATTTGAGGAAGGACATCCTTGTGATTGAGGCAGTGCAGCCTAGGTTCACGAGATTGATCCCTGGGATGGTGGGACTGTCATATGAGGAAAGATTGAAAAGACTAGGCTTGTATTCACTAGAGTTTAGAAGGATGAGGGAGGATTTTATAGAAACATATAAAATGATAAAAGGACTGGAGAAGCTAGATGCAGGAAAAATGTTCCCAATGTTGGGCGAGTCCAGAACCAGGGGCCACAGTCTTAGAATAAAGGGGAGGCCATTTAAGACTGAGGTGAGAAAAAAACGTTTTCACCCAGAGTTGTGAATTTATGGAATTCTCTGCCACAGAGGGCAGTGGAGGCCAAATCACTGGATGGATTTAAGAGTTGGATAGAGCTTTAGGGGCTAGTGGAGTCAAGGGATATGAGGAGAAGGTAGGCACGGGTTATTGATAGCGGACAATCAGCCATGATCACAATGAATGGCGGTGCTGGCTCGAAGGGCCCAATGGCCTCCTCCTGCACCTGTTTTCTATGTTTCTATGTGACAGTAACCACTCAACCAAGTGTTGAAGGTACAAGGAGGAACATCTGTGATCTGTGGTAACAATGCGTCAAAGAGATAAGGAAGACATTTGCATATTTATATACATATATATATGTAGATAATGGGGTTTTTTTTTAATTACATGTTCCCCCCTAAAATGACACTAGAGTCATGTGCTGTCTCTGACAAGGAGTATATGCAAGTAAGATTATTCCAAAAAGTTGTGGGTCTGTTGAATCAAATTAATGTACAGTTGTACGTTCCCACTGACTGCGTGGGATATCTCCGGTGCTCCGGTTTCATCACATATTCCAAAGGCTAGCAAGTTAAATGGCTACTCTAAATTGCCCTCTCGTGTGTAGGACATAGAACTAGTGTACAGGTGATCATTGGTCAGTGTGGATAGATTGACCAAAGGGCACGTTTCCATGCTGTATCTCTAAACAAAACCAAACTACCATTACTACCTAGTTTAGAAGGTTGCTAACCATGTCAGGGTATTTAGTTTAGTTTAGTTACATTTATTGTCACGTGTACCGAGGTACAGTGAAAAGCTTTTGTTGCATGCTAACCAGTCAGCGGAAAGACAATACTTGACTACAATCAAGCCATTTACAGTGTATAGATACATGATAAGGGAATACGGTTTAATGCAAGGGTTTGCCCTCAGTAACATTACATTTTACAAATTCAGAGGGAGTTTACAATAAGTACTTTCAATGGGAAGGTTAGGGTGGTCAATGTCACATATGCAATTCATACAGTCATAGAGCAAAGAAAGAGGCCCTTCAGCCTATCCTACCAATGCCAACCCTTAAATCAGCCATGATCATATTGAATGGCAGTGCAGGCTCGAAGGGCCGTATGGCCTACTCCTGCACCTAATTTCTATGTTTCGATGTAAATACCCTTATATACTAATCTAATTTACCACTCCTTGGTATTCTTCTGTATTCTTGTTGGCATTTGAAGTGGCCTTCCAAATACTTCTTAAATATGTGAGTACATGCCTCCATTCATGGGCAGTGTGTTCTTGATTCTGTGGGTGAAAAATGCCATCAGGTCTCCTCTGGATCTCTTACTTTTCACATTAAACCTATGGAATGAAAAATAAAATTACTGATGAATAATTGTATAAACCTTGTAGAAACATAAAGTGCATGAGGAATTCAGTGGGTCAGGTTACATCTGTGGAGGCAATGCAAAGACAATGTTTCGTGTTGGGTTCGAGAATGAAGGGTTCTGTCCTGAAACATTATCAGTCCAGTTCCCTCCACAGATGCTGCCTGATCTACTGAGTTCCTCCAGCACTTTGTGTTTTGCTCAAGATTCCACCATCTGCAGTTTCTTGTGGCTTTACTGGTTAGGTATACCTGCTTTATAATAGAGGTTGCAATGCCCCATAGACTGGTACATGGTGGAGAGAACAGGGGGGGTTACACAAAAAGCTGGAGAAACTCAGCTGGTGCAGCAGCATCTAAGGAGCGAAGGAGATAGGCGACGTTTCGGGTCGAGACCTTTCTTCAGACTGCAAGTGGAGAGAACAGGTTTGGTGGGATATGGACCAAACACGGGCAGGTGCAACGTGCAATTGGGACATGTTGGTTGGTGTGTGGTCAACTTGGGCCGAAGGGCCTGTTTCCACACTGTAACACTCTGTGACCTAAAAGGTTAACCTTTTCTCTTTCTATGGGTACAGCCAAACTGTTGTGATGTTCTTGCATTTTCTGTTTTTATTTCAGTTTTCCAGCATCAGCAATTTTATATTTATTTTCATACCTGGTCTATAATTGAGTACGTTCGCCTGATTTATAATGAGATGGGCATTGCTTGGTCTTTGGAGGGTGGCATTGTACCTATTGGGGCAAGGGACTACAAGATGCTGGTTTACAATAAAAGACACGGGGTGGAAGATTGCAACCTTCACGAGGTCCACCCTGTTTCGACTAATGCAATCAACTCGACGTGCACACACAGAAGATCAAATAGAGCAAGTTAGTTGTCCTACAACTTTAAGCTGTGCACGCCACACGAAAGAAGAAGAATAACATAGAAACATAGAAATTAGGTGCAGGAGTAGGCCATTCAGCCCTTCGAGCCTGCTCTGCCATTCAATATGATCATGGCTGATCATCCAACTCAGTATCCCGTACCTGCCTTCTCTCCATACCCTCTGATCCCCTTAGCCACAAGGGCCACATCTAATTTCCTCTTAATTATGGCCAATGAACTGGCCTCAACTCCCCTCTGTGGCAGAGAGTTCCAGAGACCCACCCCTCTCTGTGTGAAAAAAGTCCTTCTCATCTCGGTCCTAAAGGATTTCCCCCTTATCCTTAAGCTGTGACCCCTTGTCCTGGACCTCCCCAACATCGGGAACAATCTTCCTGCATCTAGCCTGTCCAACCCCTTAAGAATTTTGTAAGTTTCTATAAGATCTCAATCTCCTAAATTCTAGAGAGTATAAACCGAGTCTATGCAGTCTTTGTTCATAAGACAGCCCTGACATCCCAGGAATCAGTCTGGTGAACCTTCTCTGCACTCCCTCTATGGCAATAATGTCCTTCCTCAGATTTGGAGACCAGAACTGTACGCAATACTCCAGGTGTGGCCTCACCAAGACCCTATACAACTGAAGTAGAACCTCCCTGCTCCTATACTCAAATAAAAGACACAAAGTGTTGGAGTAACTTTGGGGGTCAGGCAGTATCTCTGGAGATCATGGATAGAGTGGACTTGTTCTCCAGAGATGCTGCCTGGCCCGCTGAATGACTCCAGCACTTTGTGTCCTGCATTGTATCTGGTTTGTCTATGGATGGTCTGGTCATTCCCACCTGGAGCAAGGCAGCGTCACGTGGTCTGTTGACAGGTCGTGCCTGATCCCTGATTGGACGTGACTGCTCACGGGGGGGGGGGGGGGGGAGACCAATCGCCGTGGACATTAATTCCAAGTCAGCGCAACCAATCACCTGCTCGCTTTTTGAATGTCCTTAGCAACACGGACATGGACAATCCGGCGGCGGACGCATAGCAACCAAGCTGGGGCAAGGCGGCCGGAGAGGGGGAGAGGGGACAAGAGTCCTGGCAGAATGGTCAATGGTCATCAAGGGGGAAAGCAATGGCGGTGGGGGCAGGTTAATGGTTAACGGGGGAAGTGAACACGGGGACGGGCTCACTAAGCTCCTGCATAACAGGGTCAGCTGCAGTGTCTTGGTTACTGGGCAGTGAGGAAGGAAGGAAGGTCTGGAGACTTCTCAGTTAGCAGGGTGGGAGAAGCTAGTGAGGTCTAGAGTCTGCTCACTTGTCTTGGAAGGGAGTGGCTGGGGATCTGGGCACTGGTCAGTGCAGTTAAGGCCAGAAGGTGGATTGATTGAGCATCGGATATTGGAGGGACAATGAGCTCCCCGCTGTCATCTCTGGGAAAGCTGAGGAAAGTCTCGCTGCACCTGCCGGAGCTGCAGGGTCGCGGGTAAGTAAGGTTTGCATTATTTGTTCATTTGTTTTTGCTTCCCCCAACACACACAAAATTATTGTACATTGTGTGAGATTCATTGCTGCTGTCCAGTGGTTTACAGATCAGCTCGAGTGAGTTACAACGAGTGGGAATAAGCAAGCCTTTTTCAGGTTGACTAGTGAAGCATTGCTGGGGTCAGTGGCTTGGACAGCTGCTGTCCAAGAAGGATCAAATGTTATATCTCCATATTTGATGCTGATGACAAAACTAGGTTAGATTGTGAGTAGGGAGAAGAATGTAAAGAGGTTCCAGTGGGTTAAGTTGAGTGAATGTGCAAGAACCGGGCAAATGCAATATAATGTTGAAGGATGAGGTTATCCATTTTAATGCATAGACTAGAAAAGCAGAGTTGCCTCAGCTGAAGCTGTTATATTCTGTTCTTTAGTATTTATCACCAGGGGTAAATATCAGAAAAGGAGCAACCATAGACGAGTCTACACTGCCACAATATTTCCATATGAAAAATCAAATGCGTAACAGCAAACATTCCCAGCTTTATTTTCCATAGAATTATTAGAATTAGAGAAAGCAGTGACTCTGCAGAAGGCCTTGGACAGGTTGGGAGAGTGGACAGAGAAGTGGCAGATGGAATGTAGTGTAGCAAGGTGTGGAGTCCTGCGTTTTGGTAGCAGGAATAAAAGTGTAGATTATTTTCTAAATCGGAGGTGCAAAGGAACTTGGAACCTGGTGCAGCATTCCCAAAAAGTTAATCGGCAAGTCAAATCGGTAGTAAAGAAAGCAAACGCAATGCGAGCATTTATTTCGAGAGGGCTTATATACAAAAACAGGGATGTAATGCTGAGTCTCAATAAGGTGCCGGTCAGGCCACATTTGTAATACTGTGAGCAATTTGGGGGACCATATCTGAGGAAGGATGTGCTGGCTCTGGAGAGGGTCCAGAGGAGGTTTACAAGAATGATCCCAGGAATGAGTAGGTTAACATATTATGAGCTTTTGACAGCACTGGGCCTGTACTCGTTGGATTTTAGTAAAAATGAGGGGGGGACCTCGTTGAAGTACAGAATAGTGGACAGCTTGGATAGAATGGACGTGGAGAGGATGTTTCCACTAGTAGGAGAGTCTAGGACTAGAGGACATAGCCTCAGAATTAAAGAATGTTATTTTAGGAAGGAGATGAGGAGGAATTTCTTTAGTTAGAGGGTGGTGAATCTGTGGAATTCTTTGCCACTGAAGGCTTTGGAGGCCAAGTCAGTGCATATATTTAAGGCAGATAGATAGATCGATCATTGATTAGTACGGGTGTCAGAGGTTATGGGGAGAAGGCAGGAGAATGAGATTAGGAGGGAGAGATAGATCAGCCATGGATGAATGTCGGAGGTAGACAAAAGTGCTGGAGAAACTCAGTGGGCACAGCAGCATCTATGCAGCAAAGGAAATAGGCAACGTTTGACAAAAGTGCTGGAGAAACTCAGCGGGTGCAGCAGCATCTATGGAGCAAAGGAAATAGGCAACGTTTCTTTATGAATGGCGGAGTTGACTTGATGGGTTGAATGGCCTAATTCTGCTCCTATTACTTATGGTGTTATGATTATGTCAAAAATGCATCAAGAAAACAAACCTTGAATCCCAACTGGTGTTTGTGCTCCATTCAAGCTCTACCAACTTCTAACTCATCCTGTCATCATAAATATTTACCCATCTTCTCTCTAAATAACCCATGCTCCCTTCAGCCACTTCATAATTGTAATAAGACCACATTTTAACCATTTGCCAGGTAACATGTTTCTCTTGAATTCTCTGTTGGATTTATTCATGATTATCTTGTATCTTTAGAAAAATTATTTGGATTTGCAACAGTGATGTAGCACAAAATGGATGCATTGAACTGCAGCCCGAGATGAGTGACACCAATCTGCTTCACAGTTTCATCACCTGTCATCATTTCTGCATTAAAGACAAGAGGATCTTCTTTTATTTTTGAATATTGACACAGTTTTCACAATATTTCCTAATCAACATTTGTTGCTGCACTTTTTAACTTTGTGTAATATTATAGGCATTTTGTGGAGTCACACCTGTACAATAAGGACTCCCAACACAAATCCTCTCCCTGTTCTAGTCTTGGAGGAGTTCCATAGAATCAATTCACTTCTCAAGACACTCAAGGATAACATTTTAAAGAACTTTGATTATGGTGTGGTGTCACAGCCAAGCTGACCTGATTTATACGTAAAGGGAAGTTGCAGTGATAACCCACGTTTGTATCCTCATGCAAATTAATTGCATCTTGGGCTGATTATGCTGTTTTTCATGAGATTTTATGTCCACCATTTATTCTTATATTTAAAAAATTGACAACATTCAAAATAAATTAAAGACAAAATAAAAGCCTTGCACCAGCATTGCGTCAGGACATATTGCATCATCCACCCGCTGTGTCATCATTTAAGTTAACATTTAGTTAATTCACAAAATAGTTATCTAGCAATTCACAAAATGGATTGCACTCCAAGGAGGAAAACAAAGACCATAACCTTGCACCAACATTGTTCTAAGTCCCAGCAGGAGATCACAAAGTTGGTAGGGGTGAGGCAAGTGCGACTGCATAAGGAAGACAATTCCGAGATGAGGCCTTGCTGATTCAGGAGAGTAAGGAGGATCTGAGAAAGACAAGTGATGCTCTGAAGAAAGATTTGAGGCAGTTTCTATAAACTCAAACACCCTGCACTGATGCCTTGTTAAAGTCATTTGAGGAGCCAGAAGACCTAAGAAAATACAACTTCTAAATGCTGCGATAAAGAAGAAACAATACCAGTGGACCATGTGAGGACTGGAGAAAAGTATTATTCAGTGATAAAAGCAATTTCCTGGTTTGTGGCCAATGTACCATGTTCTGAGATCACCCAAAGAGCTAGTGAGAAAATGCCACATTGATCAATAGACAATAGGTGCAGGAGTAGGCCATTCGCCCCTTCGAGCCAGCACCGCCATTCAATGTGATCATGGCTGATCATCCGCAACCAGTCCGCAAGCCCTGAAGAGATTATGCTCCGTGGTTGTTTCAGCTACTCCGGTGTTAGTCCACTGCACCCAGTTGATGGAATAAAGAGGTTGTTGCAATATATCAATGACTTGCAGTTGATCAGATGAATATGAAGCTGTTGCGATGGAAAGTGATAAAAGGAGAAGCCTTTCTGTGTTTGCATCTTCCCTGGCTACACAATGATAGTACATCCCCAATGTTTGCAGAAGTGATAGGCCTCTCAACTGTGTCTCATTTGCATACAGTATTTTTGCTTTGTGCTTACTTTCACCCTACCAGTTTCAACATTCAGTGAAGTATGCTACATGACCATCAAGGATGCCTATCGCTCTATCCCTCGCCCTCACTTCGGTAAATCCGACCATACTGCAGTGCTGCTTCTTCCTGCCTACAGGCAGCAATTGAAGAATGCACCCCCAGAGGCGAGGACTGTACAGAATTGGTCGGGGGGGGGCAGAGGAACAACTCCAGACTGAAGAAGGGTCTCGACCCAAAACATCGCCTATTTCCTTCGCTCCATAGATGCTGCCTCACCCGCTGAGTTTCTCCAGCATTTTTGTCTACCTTGGATTTTCCAGCATCTGCACTCCCTTCTTAAACAAATACAAATTGGCAATCTCTGCAGGACATTATTGTTCAGTTGCATGAGCAATTCTGAGCCTCCAGTCCCCTGTCATTTAATTCACAACCGCACTCCCACTTTGGCCTCCTACATGCTTCAGTAATGCTCAACATAAGAACTAGGAACAGCACCTCTTATTTCGTAGTATGTTGAAGCCCTTGAGACTTGATACTGAATTAAAAAGAAATTAAGTACCCACACCTTTTTTCGTTCTCTTTTTTACTTTTCTGTCTCCTATTGCCAATTTATAAAGCATTTATTTCCTTTTATAACTTTGATCTGCAACCTAGTGGGACATTCTCTCTGTTGTCTCCACTCTTTGTCTCCACCTCACTCCACTCTCCACATGTTTTCACTTGTCTCATGCTGGTGAAGGATCTTTGACCTGAATTGAAATGCTAACTCTGTTTCTTTCCTCAAAGATGTCAAGACCTTTCAGCATTTCTGTTTAAATGTGTTACAGTTTTAATGTTCTGTTTATATTCTCCACAGCAAGCAAGTTGTCTGCTTTGAAGAGAGCTATACAGGTAGGACAGACCAATTTTCTCTTTCACTACCAAACTCTAAACCATCAATATTCCTCATAGATGTCTGCTGATAAGTCTAGCACCTTTCAGTATGCTACTGATCATTTACACTTTCAAAGACCTATGTACCTACAATTGACTGCTGGATGAAAAGAGGTAAAGATCCATTCTCATTATTCCATCTGAAAAATCCCTGTCTGACAGTGGATCATTGGTTCAGAGGCTGAAGATCTTCCAGTCCAAGACAATTCCCTGCAGATTTTCATCAGGTTTGGCGCAGACTCCTGGCGGTATCCAATCTGCACACTCCAGTAACGCTCAGATTGCCATGACAACAGTTTCATTTGAATCCGATGAACAAAGGGTTAGTAAGGAGTTGCAGAGGAACGATGTAATAGGAACATAATCAAGCACTAAAATCCAGCAACTTGGTGTGGTTTATGCACTGTTTAAGTTTGCTTCCATCTTTATATATAGTGGCTATGCATCAGTAACAGCAAATGCCAATTCAAGAAATGCCAATTCAACAAATGCCCCCCCCCTACCAAAAAAACACATAATCTTAGCACTATTTGAGCGATAATATTTTGTAATGGTGACAAGTGAACTTTTATTTCTTTTTTTTTTCAACTGTCTCTGGCAAAGTGGAAACACAAAAAAAAACCATAAGTTTGAGGAAGGGTCCTGAACAGAAACATCAAAAACTCTGCAGTCTCGTGTCTCTACAATAGATAATAGCTCTTTTTTAAAAAATTGGTTAATTAACATATGGAAATTAATTGCCTTGATGGTCATTTGCGGAATTGGTCATTTTCCTTGCATAATAGTGAGATGACAAATATTCAACGTTGCTGTGATAAGAGTCCAGCACCTCAAATCCAGTACTCAAAAACTTCAGTTAGAAAGGAGTTTACAAAATTATTTAAGTTTTTTAATCTAAAATAAAATGATAGACAATAGGGCAGAATAGAATTCTGAAGAATGTATTGATAAATGGATAGATATGTGGACAAATGAAATTTAACCTAGACGTTTGAAGTGACATATTTCAGGAATAATGAGTGGGTAAAGTTCTACATGTTAAATGAGCTGACACAGGGATTGAGGGGTGGAGCTGGATAAAGGTTGGGGAGAGTGAAGTGCTTGTATATTAATCCTGAAAATGGCAGACCAGGCAGGAAACGCTATTTAAAAAACAATTGGTGATAGGAGCACTGCCTCCTATCGCTAAACCAATTTAAAATCCAATTTGCCAAATTACTCTTGATCCCATAACTCTTAAATGTTGGACCAGTCTCCCATGTGGAATATTGTCAAAAGACTTACTGAACTCCATGCAGACCATAGCAAATGCATTGCCTAATTGAAACACCCGGTCACCTCCTCAAAAGATGTAATCAAATTACTCCGGAAAATGTACCGTCAATAAAGGATGCTGACCATTTATAATCAATCGCTCTCACTCAATGAAGATGAATCCTATCTCCCAGAAGTTTTTCCTCATAATTTCCCTACTACTGACGTCAGTCTCACCAACCTGTAATTGCCTGGCTTACTCTTTCTGCTCCACCTGAATAGAGTTATCACATTCACCAGTCATCTGGCACCAGAGCAGATCTAGACATTTCTGTGAAAATCTCCAAAATGTCCTCATTTGCCCCTCCAGCAGCCTGAACACATCTTGTACCAGTCGCTATGGATTTTAAGCACACTTATCTAAAATCACATATTTCAACTCCTTGGTTAACTCATCCCTTCCCACCCAAACCACCCCCTCCCCAGGTACCTTCCCCCCACAACTGCAGAAGATGCAACACCTGACGTTATACCTCCTCCTTCAACTCTGTCCAGGGACCCCGACAGTCCTTTCACGTTAGGCAGAGGTGCACTTGCACCTCCTCCAACCTCATCTACTGCATCCATTGCTCAAGATGTGGACTAATACATTGGCGAGACCAAACGCAGACTGGGCGATTGTTTCACGGAACACCTTCGCTCACCCCGCCTGAACCAACCTGATCTCCCGGTTCTGGACACTTTAATTCTCCTTCCCATTCCGACACAGACCTTTCTGTCCTCGGTCTCCTCCATTGTCAGAGTGGGGCTAAATGCAAATTGGAGGAACAGCACCTCATATTTCTTAGAGATTTATTAGAATGCACTAAAGATGGAGGACTTAAGAAATGTGGAGAGACTGGACAACTTATGGTTCTTTTCCTTAAAAGGAGTAGGTTTGGTAGTGATATTCAATTCCATTTACAACTCCTCAGAAAATTGCCAGTAATTGTCTATTTGTAGCAGTAATTGCCTATTTGTAGCAGCACCTGCCAACATTTGAGCATGGACTGATAGACAGGAATGGGTAAGACGAGAATGAATTGAACATTACACAAGAATTTTCATTGGAGACATTGTCACATTTATAGACAGTACAGGAAACGGCAAGTGTCGAAACGGCAAGTGTCGAAAAGCCTTTCATTTAATTTTGCAGGCTGAGAGGAAAGTGTTTACAGGAAGTTAGAAAAAAAATGCTTGTGTTGCAGTGCTGCAAAAATGTTTTCATACTCGTGGTCTGTCTTTGGTGTCTGCACATCACACACCATGTTCTTATCAACAATGGGAGTTCACTCGACACATTATCAATAAATTAGCCTTTGCGATTTGACTGCCATGGCTGATGCAGTAGATGAGTCACAGATATTATAGAAGAACATGAGTTAGTGTGTGAGTTTATATACTGTGTTGAGATATCATCAACAGAGGAAACTTTGCATATAAAATACTTACTGTTTCTTATGAATTTCCTGGGAATGTATGAAGAGGAAGCTTTAAAGGTTAATGGAAATAGTACAGCAAAACATTATTAGCAACTGTTTATTTCTTTCTGCAGATGATGAGGCTGCCTTACTGAGTGAAATCCTACCTCTATCATGGGCACACAACCCAATCTCGTCCAATCCCTCTCCACCAACAAAGTCAAAGGCAAATGGTATGGGTCGTGAAAAGGCCACAAAATGTCTTTGTTATTGTTTGGTGCTCTCTGCAGAGGATCCACAAGTGTATATCAAAAAAATATTGTCAAATCAAATAGAGGGATATTTGAAGGGACAACCCCATGCCTTTGGCCTTCATCCCACTGCAGAGGCTGTCACTTAAGCTTGCAGTTTTCATGCTTTGAAATTCTAACTAGCAGCATGGCCATTGAGGTGGGATTGGAAGATTGGGGAACAGAGATTCAAGAAGGGAATTTCATAGCATAAGCTCTTTAAGGCTTAAGATCCAATTACCAATGGTAGGATGTGGACCAAAGGTGAGTGGGTGGGGTGGAGGGGGGAGGGTGGGGGGTTGTGGGGGGAGCATTGTGGCACAAAACAGCCAATTTAAACATTACAAAAACAAATGGAAAATGTTGCAAGTACTCAGCAGGCCAGAGAGTATCTGCGGGGAGAAGAATACAATGAACATTTTGGGTGGTTGATCATTCATCAGAACTAGTAAAAATTAGTAATCAAACATCTTTTATATTACAGAATAAAGGGAAGGAGTTGGAGGGAACATGTGTGATAAGAATGGACTGAATAACAGTGTGGAGGCTGCTGATGGACAGTGATGGCCTGTTAATTATTTATTAGCCAATATTTATTACGTAGTTTTAATGAATCTGCAAAAAGATACCTATTGTGCAGCACATCACTAATGTAAATTGTCAACCTAGATCTTTGTGCACGAGTCTCAGGAATACAACTTTGACCCACTTACCTATGACTCAAAATCACAAATGTTTTTGACTGGATGCAGCTGATAACTGCAGGTTGGATGTTGAGTTAATATTGTTTTAACTTTTCTGATTTGCCTTTTATGAAAAAATTGGTTTTGCATCTCCAGACTTTAGTCCTGGTGACAGTGAACTCATGTCTACAATGATGAAGCGGCTAACCAAAATGGAGCAGCGCGTCCGAAGCCAAGCACTGGAGATCAGCAGGAAGGTAATGAAAGTTTCCAGTCAATGCCATGAATGTGTTCAGAATAATAGAATTATAGAGTAACACAGCACAGAAGGAAACTACATGAACTACTGACCACAAATTACCGGTACTTTGAAGAGATTTTGCACTGTATTGTTTGCATATTCAGAGTTCAATACTTCATTAACAATGGATTTTCTCTACTCTTTATTAATTATTTTTCCCAGCTATGTTATTGGTGATCACCAATATATCATGGAGCGCAATCACAACACCATGTTTCAGGTGCCACTTCTGATGAGATCAACCTTGCATATGAATTTTGTTCACACATAAATAGTGATTTCCAAAATTTGTTTGATATTGAATAATCTGACTATATTCTGGGTTGCATCCTAAGGTTTTCATGTAAGTAATTTCCAGGAATTGGATTGTGATTCCATGTATTTGCGAGCTGTTCCCGTGAAGGTTTCTCCTAGTCGGTTGATGAGGGAGAGCATCCCAGATATATATTCTGGTGCAAAATAGTGATGCTCTGAAACACCTTCCAGAAGAGATTGAATTATATTTTCTTTTTTCAGAATCAGCAAATAGCTGTATTGGAAGAAAAGCTGAGTGTGCTCCAACTATCTAACAGTAAGAACATTTGATAATTTTTAATGGTGCTCTGTCTGATTCTAATGTTGTGCAACAATGATGGAGTGTAGTATGTAGTTCTGCAAACCTTTTATTTATAATTGTTACAATACATGGTCCAGTCTAGTCAAATTCACTGATGTCGCCAAGCTTTTAGATTAGTCACCGAACCTCCAATTAAAGATTGATCTGGGTATAGACGGTTTTGTTCTGGACTCCATAGTTTTGAAAGAATGTCAAGGTCTGGGAGAGAGTGTGGGTGAAATTTATTACAGTGCACTAAACATGGAGAACTTAAGAAATGTGGAGAGACTGGACAACTTGTGGTTATTTTCCTTACAAAGAGTAGATCTGGTAGTGATATTCAAATCAGGAAACCTTTTGTTGCAGATGATATGGGGTTTGATGGGTAGAATAGAAGAAGGGGTTTGACCCAAAATGTCACCTGCCAATGTTCTCTGGAGATGCTGCCTGATCCGCTGAGTTACTGTAGCACTTTGTGTCGTTTTGTGTATTAACCAGCAGCTGCAGTTCTTTGTTTCCAGGTTTTTGTTTTCTTTGTTTTGCTATGCAAAGATGGGACTAATTAATTTGGGAGGCTGGAGAATTGGGACAGGAACTGATGGAATTGGGAGATTCATTTTCTGTTCAATCTGGTTCTCTTTATTTTCTGAACAGAAATAGGAGATGAGCCCAAGAGACAGCAGGAGCTGGCAAGATACCTACAGCTACAGAATCAAGTGTGGGAAATGGAAGTAAGAGATCTGCCTGTTCTTTGGAATCAAGATTCATCACACTGTCTCCTGCTCAATTAACATGCTTCTGCCTTGCACCAAATCTGCCCTTGTTTAGCCCTCCCCTTTCAACCCAAATTGCAGTTTTCATTAGTATTCGCCATTTCCATCTGTCCATCTGACTTCTTAACCCAGACTTTGATGTTTTGAGTCTACTTGGAAGGTTATTTTTTAAATTAAAATCTAACAGGTTCCACTATCTACTTTAATTGTAAATAACCTCAATGATCTCCCCCCTTCTCAGCCCATCCTAGCTTAGTACAGTCTGCATCACTTTTTGGAATTGTTATCATTTTCCAGGAGTCAATTGGAAAATGATCAATTGGTACTCAACAAACTTACTCCATATGTAGTCTTCTGGCCATGTGCTATGATATTTCTAAGGTATCTTGTAAACTACACTACAACACTTGTTTTACAGTTTCATTTTTGGCTTAATGGATATCATCCTTTTTAAAAGTTAGAAGATTTAATTTCAAGACTCGAGTCAGAAATTTGAGTACATCATTCATCTAATCATTCCTATCCCCTGACAATGCAGTCCTTTCTGACAGTAGTGCAGAATTCATTCAATTCTGCTATTGAGACAGTGCACCCTTGGTGCTACCCTTTCAACAGTGTAGTACTCCCACAGCTCTGTCTCTGATAATAGTAAGATTAAATGAGAACTTACCAGTTTGAAGTTTGATCTTTATTTTTTGAGGAGTTACGATGAGGGATTACATGAAGAACCCTGTACAGCCATTGGTGCGTCAATCTTCAAAGCAGCGGAGTGCCTGAAGTATAACGGTAAGATAACAAAGACTCGAACTACCAGATGATATTTATGAGGGTTGGGAGCGGAGGGCATGTAATCCCTCATCGTAACTCCTCATAAAATAAAGATCAAACGTCAAACTGGTAAGTTCTCGTTTAATCTTACTATTTTACTTCGGAGTCACGTGAGTGACTACGTGAAGACTTCAAAGCACTGTGATTTCATGCCACAGACCCAAATCCGGCGTTCACACTGCATCGATTCTCAAAAAGTCATTAATAATCAATAATGCATCAATGATAACATCGTTAAATGAATAACGGTTTATTTACAAACGAAACAATAACAACCCCTCTAACTCAGGGGGAAACTATAACAGAATGAGCAAACACCCCCAGCCTTGGAATGGGCTTATGGTAAAACGTTTGGAAGGTCAGCTCACTGGACCATCCTGCGGCCGCGAGGATATGGTCTGTAGGCACGTCCATCACCCTTGCCGCGGAAGTTGATGCCACCCTGGTGGAATGAGATTTGAATTTATCAGTATCAATCCCAGCACTTCCCAGAACCTGCTTTAGCCACCTTGAAATTGTTTGCACCGACAACGTACTGTGTAGTTTTTTGTGGCTAATAAATATGCAGACTCTGTTCCTCGTAGGGCTCTGGTGGCCTCAATGTAACGAGACAAATGTGATACTACACACAGGCGAGCATCTGTGGGGTATGCTGAAAACACAATCTTACATCCTGTCATGCCTATTCTACTATGTTTGAGCAAATCATAGACATAAAAAGTAATGGCATCTGCCGATGCCTGCATTTTCTCTAGCCGTAGCTTTTGCAATGTTTGCACAAGTTGGGCTGATACCAACGCCATAAGCACGATCACCTTCATGGTTAGTTTAACTAGAGATAGGCTTGCAACAGGAGCCCACTGGCGAAGAAGCATAAGAACTTCACTCACATTCCAAATACCGGCATACCTGGGTTTAGGAGGCTTAGAATTGAAAACTCCCTTCATAAATCGAGAAACTAACGGATGTATCCCTACTGAATGTAACTCTGAATTCATGAGTAAATAAGAAGACAAAGCACTTCTGGCTGTATTGATCGCACTATTGCTTAATATTTGATCAAAATAAAGAGTGGACATCCAATACGTCTGGGATGCCTGTAGTTTAATATGAGATATTCTGCTGAAGACAGAATTCCTCCCACTTCCTTATCGAGGTGATGTACTGCTTATGAGTACTATCCCTGCAGGCCGATGTGAGAACATCCACGGTACGATCAGACAGTCCTCTCCCCAGGTATGGCTTCCTTAAAATCTGCAAATTAACAGATCAATACGATCATGTAAAGGATGTTAATCGCCAGTTACTGGATTTACCAGTAGCTTTTTATGTTTGGGAGTAATCATGTGAGACTGACTAGCCATTAGTAATACGAGAGGAAACCATGGTTGTGTAGGCCAATCCGGCACTACCAATACTCCTGAAGCGGAGTCCTGCTTGATCTTTTGCAAGCATCTACTGATGAGACAGAATGGAGGAAATGCATAAACAAACATTCCACCCCAATGCAGCGAGAATGCATCCACCGCTGCTGCACCAGGATCTGGTTCCCATGAAACATATCTGGGCAACTGATGGTTTAGTCTAGATGCAAACAAGTAAATATCTGGCATTCCACACTGAGCAATCACTTGATTAAATATGTCCTGATATAACATCCATTCTATGTTATCATTGAATTGGCGTGACCAAATGTCAGCTACTGTGTTGAATCTACCTGGTAAATATATTGCTGAAAGCCAGATATTTTGGTGAATGCACCAGCTCCAGCTCTGATTAGCCAGTCTATCACAAGACTGTGACTCGACTCCACCCATGTGGTTTACATATGCCACTGCTGTAGTGTTGTCAATCTGAACCTGCACATGCAAGTCCCTCCTGGCAGAGCAATAAGCTTTAAGCCCATACCAAGTTCCCAACAGCTCTAAATAATTGATCCCTCTTAATTGAAGAAGGGATGTCTCATCAGTATTCCATCTGCCTCCACAACTGGAAGACATATCTGTAGCACCCCAACCCAGCATACGTACATCAGTCTGTAATATTATGGAAGGTGGTTCCACCAAAACCTCCCTAGAACGTTTTGAAACATTTATAATCCACCATTGAATGTCGGAAATTGCCCCAGCTGACAATTGCATAGGCCTATCAAAGTGTCCTCAGTGCCTGTTCTTTTGATCGTTGTAATTGTTGATAATGCAGAGGTCCATACTGCACAGCTGGAAAAGCAGCCACCAATTTACCAATTAAACTGGCTACTTGTCTAATTGACGGCTGTTGTTCTCTAAGGAGATTAACACAATCCTCAATTAACTGCTGCCATTTGTCCCTAGGCAAAGTCACTAACATGTGATTTGAATTAATGGTAAATCCCAAATAATCAATGATTTGAACTGGTGATAATTTGGATTTATCTGGATGAATGACAAACCCTAATTGTTCAAAAGTGAGTTTAACAATTGAAACAGATGACTCGGCTACAACACGAGTCTTTCCAACAATTAAAATATTGTCTAGGTAGGCCATTACCACATGCCCCTGAGCTCGGAGTAATGCGCGAACAGGTTTTAACAATTTAGTAAATAATCTAGGAGCCGAAGTTAACCCATTAGGCAGTGCTTTGAATTGCCACAACTGAGTCATCCAGATTAATTTCAAATACCTCCTATCATCACCATGAATAGACACTGAATAATATGCATCCTTTAAATCAATGCTGGCCATATAACACCCTTTGGAAACAAGATGTCTGGCCGTGGAAAAAGTTTCCATGCTAAAATGCCTATAGCAAACAAATGAGTTCAAACTCGTTAGATCCAAAATAATTCTACATCCCCCAGTCTCTTTAGACCTAGGAAAAATACTTGACACAAACTGACGATTTTGACTAACTGACTTCGCAATCACCCCTTTCCTGTGTAATGTATTAATTTCTGCTTGTATGAGCACATTTTCTTCTTCTGAAAATATAAGTTTCCGACTTGCAACATGCTGATTAGGTGGACACACAGTAGAGTAAAATTCAATTTTTACCCCTTCAATACTGTTAAGTATAAATGAATCTGATGTTATCTCCTGCCATTGTTTGAGAAACAAATGTAATCTTCCCCCAATTTGAACATCTATTTTACTTGATTTGTTCTCTTTAAGAGGCATTTTTCTCACCTGCATACGTCCTGGCTGAGCTTGCTGGCCCCGGCCCTTTGTAGGAAAAGTCATCCTTCCCTTCACACCAGTGGCAGGCTGCCAGTTCTGATACTGCGGAACTGAATGGCTGGTTCCTTCTCCTGCGTCCGAACTGGTACCCTGCCGGTAAGGGAAAATCCTCTTTCTTTGTTTGCCACCCGGCTTAATGAGGCCCATCGTTTTAGCGTCCTCATGACACTCTTTGTCTCGCTTGGCGAGATCTCCTCCAAATAAAAGATTGGGTGGTTGTACGCTGGGCGGCTTGCACAAAGACGCCAGATTGGAATTGATAACTGGCCCAATAGCACTTCTTCTAATATTATTGATCTCGAAATATGCACTACAGAGGAGTCCCAGCATGCATCTTGATGGGCTTCTGACATATGCCCTTTATCTACGGTAACGGCAAATGCCGTAAGCCCTGCTGAAAGTAGTTTTAGTACCTTCTGAAATTTTAATTCTTGATCTCTGGCTGACACCCCCAACTGTGTCCAGATCAGATGGTTTACCATAGGCACAGTAAGTAAACCGCAATTGATAGGGGCTTCATATTTTTTAGCCGCCTCATCCATGGCCAATTCCTGCAGTTGGTGAGAGAGCATATATTGTATAGCTGAAGCCAATTCATCTCCTAACAGCTCTCCTGCCTCTCTAGGCACTGCAACATTTTCTGCTTTATTAGGGATAATTTCCAGCTCCACTCCCTTGTGGCTCTCCACCACCACCCGTATAATTTCCTCCTCAAAGGTAGGATATTCTTGCAGTCCTGTTATAGGTGCTGTGAGCACAGGCTCTCCACTAGCCTGGCGTGGGCACTACTCCTCCTCACGGAGTTCATCCCTGTCAAGCATTTTTTGCAATAAAACCTCGACATGGAAGAGCCGTGAGCAAACGGTCTCTCCTTTTGAGGCTAAAAACCTCCAGGCCCGACTCTGGGTCCACGGGCCTATTTGATTTTCCAGTAGCCTCACGCCCTGCTGACATGGCTACACTGCTCACAAGCAGCGGGTCCGGTGTCGCTAGCTCCATTCCTGGCGTCGGACTTGGTGTGCTAAGAGGGCCTCCACTAACAATACTATCCTGGTCATCAACCCTTTTTGCTGCGGAGCGCCTCGCCGACACCTTCTTCACTTTCTGTAACATCACTAACGGAGTATCGACAACCGCTGCTACAGAAAATGATCCAAAAAAAAGTTTGAAAACTTACCTTCTGTTTTAAACTTACCGCTTGGAGGAGCTCTGCTGCTCCAACCGGCCGACGACACCAAAGCGTCTGACGTAATGACGCACCAACGGCTGTACGGGGTTCTTCACGTAGTCACTCACGTGACTCCGAAGTAAAATACTGTGCTCCCTCAGTCCTTTTCTATAGTGCCAGCCCAGGTGACATACTCCATTGTCTAGGGTGCATTTAGATCAATTACCTTTTAATTTCAAGATAATCAATTGAGCCAGCAGATACTTGAAGTCCCATAATCCTGTGGTAGGTACATCAGCGTACAAGTTCCTCGACAAAAAGAAGCATCATCCTGTAAAATAAGTTAATGATACAAAGTTGCTCTCTGATTCACTGAAAGGATATTGGGAAATTTAATCATGAAGGGTTTTGGTATACGTTTGTAAATAAGTTGAAACAGAAAAGAACTGTGTTAAGTTCTTTTTTTACTTAATCGGTTTTATAATTTGGAATGCATTGCTTAAAAATAAAAAGGATTCAATAATAATTTTCCCCAAACAATTTAATTAGTACAGAAAATATGGTTTTATTTAAGGAGTTGATTGGCTAGAGGTGCAAGTTGCATGACAATGGAAAAGGGCAGGGAATAATTATTTCAAAGAGCTGCCAAGATGTAGTCAGCTAGTGCCCCCAACATCATTCCATGAAAATGGCTTTCAGGAATATTTTGAATAAAGTTATTTCTTGGATTCGCCTTTTCTTTCATAAATCAACCAAAAACAAGAATGGGAAGAGAGTGGTGACTTGTTTGATATGGCTGGTTTTTGCAGAAGTTCCTGAGCGATTACGGGATGATCTGGGTCGGTACCAAGGAGGATGAAACCAGCAATGTTTATCTAAAGGAAGAAGAGGAACCTAGAGTGAACCCTGCTGCCAGTGGGCCAGTTCTGTACCCAGGTAAGTTCATAAGTTATAGGAGCAGAATTAGGACACATGACAATAAACTCTTTTGACATTCGGTCCTTCATTCTACTCTGCAATTCATTCATGGATGATCGATCATACCCTCTCAACCCCATTCTCCTGTCTTCTCCCCATAACCCCTGACACCCGTAAGTTGCACTGTTACCAGAAAGCCTTGTTAGGACTCTATCTCGAGACAGGGTCAGGCACTGGTCCCAGAATCACAGAGAACTTGCGCCCCCTGGAAAAGACATGGGTCAGACACAGGTATTTTGACAAAGGGAGGCTGGCAGGTTTTCCTTTAAAAATAATTACTGTCAAGGATCCTTTAATAGCTTGAAAGCTCTAGTAGCTTTAGTCATAGAGTGCTACAGTGTGGAAACAGGCCCTTCGGTCCAACTCACCCACATCGGCCAACAATGTCCTAGCTACACTAGTCCCACTTGTCTGCGGTTGTCTCCAAACCTGTCCTATCCATGTACCTGTCTAATTGTTTCTTAAACGATGGGATAGTTCCAGCCTCAACTACCTCCTCTGGCAGCTTGTTCCTTACACCCACCACCCTTTGTGTGAAAAAGTTACCCCTCGGATTCCTATTAATTCTTTTCCCCTTCACCTTGAACCTAGGTGTCCCCTGGTCCTTGATTCCCCTACTTTGGGCAAAAGACTGTGCATTACCCAATCTATTCCTCTCATGATTTTGTATACCCCTATAAGATCTCTCTTCATCCTCCTGTGCTCCATGGAATAGAGACCCAGACTACCCAACCTTTCGCTATAGCTCACATCCTCTAGTCCTGGCAACATCCTTGTAAATCTTTTCTGAACCCATTCAAGCTTGACAATATCTTTCCTATAACAGTGTCCAGAACTAACACAATATTCTAAATGCGGTCTCACCAACGTCTTATACAACTGCAACATGACCTCCCAACTTCTATACTCAATATTCTGTCTGATGAAGGCCAAAGTGGCAGAAGCCTTTTTGACCACCTTCAAGGAACCATGCACCTGTACTCCTAGATACCTCTGCTCTACAACACTACCCAGAGGCCTACCGTTTGCTGTGTAGGTCCTGACCTTGTTTTCGTCCCAAAATGCAACACCGATCCAGGGTCATTTGTTCAAGCATATGGCTTAAAAGCCTTAGGAACATAATATTATGAACCGTAGAATTCATATCCCTAAATTCAATAAGAAAAATGGTTAATTTTATTTAAACCACTCCCACTTTACATAGAATTATGTAAAATTCAACAGCACTAAAATAGGCTATTTTGAATATGTGATTAATACCAGTCTTTATACCAAATGTATCCTGCCACCCTACTACATCTAAATACCACCTGCGTATCCTCTAGTCTTTTCTCCTTCGTGTGTATCCAAGTTCTCCTTAAAGGCATCTTATTTGTGGCAATCACTTTTTGTGGGTTAGTGAGTGTAGGTTCCTGGTTTTTGGAGGCAAAAAGAATAATAGATGTTAAAATCCTGAGCAAAACACAGTGGGTTGGAGAATCTCAGCAGGCCAGTCAACATCTATGGAAGAGATGGACAGATTATGTTTCGGGTCGGGACCTTTCCTCAGACTGATGTGTTTTGCGCAGGGTTCTAGGTTTTATTGACGATAATCCAGTGTGGATCACCTGAGGGCAGGTTTGGCTGGGAATTCAGGAACTCTAAATTTTGGGGTTTTTTCCACCTGCGGGTGAAAGGAGGTAGGTTTCCTTTCATCTTCCAATCAACTGGATCATTGGGCGAAACTGTCACTTAACCCATATATTTCAGGCTTTTGCTATTCTACATCTTTTTATGGTCATAAAAGTTGCAGAAATATTATAAATACATTATTATAAATAATATTGTGTTTACAAAAAGAGTACGTTTGTATGGCTGGCTCAGGCACAATATTGAGTATAGATCAATGCAATTCCCTTATCAGTTTTGCTGGTCTTGGTTGAAGGAGGAATGCCAATCTAGACACTGGGAGCAGTCCCTTTCTTTTATCGAAATGCCTAAGGAATCCCGAGCATCAATCTAGACAGACTTCCTGTTAGATTTTGCTCTATAATGTGCATACTACCGAACAAAGGTGTAGCAGACATTTTAATACCAACCAAAAGCCAAAGAAAAGTTGATGCTGGAAATTGCAATTATAAATAGAAAATGCTGTAAATGGCCAGCAGATTGGGCAACATTTATGGAGAGAGACAAATGTTATTGATCTGGAACATGGACCCTATTTCTCTCTTCACAAATGCCACTTGATGAGCCATTATTATCAACATTTTCTGCCTTTATTCTAGTACTGAATTGCCAGGTGTTGGTATGAAAAGAGAGCAGTGAGCTGGCTGAGCAATAAAAATAAAATGGAGTTGAAACAGTTATAATGTCTTAAAACAGTTGCAAACTCCAAGGCACTGTTTATTTCAAGCACAGAGGGTGTGCATTTGCTGTTTGATCAATGAACAAGATGAAGCAGACAGTTGTTGAACAGGCTGCAGATGAATCCTGTTTTCTGTTACAACACGGAAAGACTGTGGTTTAGCCGAAATTTAACTGTTAGAACCTTTGAATGCTGCAACATATAGATCGTAAACTCTTCTTCCTATTGCCTTTTAAACTGAAACAATCTATTAGAGCGAAATATGATTTTGTTTGTATAGATAATGTCATTCGTAGGAATCTGATAAGTGTTGAACAAGCACTAGATTTCTTCCTCCATTAAAGACTTATTTTCTACTTCAGTCCCATGGCTTGAAAGTTCCCTTCTTCAAAACAATTTGCCTTTAACATAAAATGAGTTCCATGTAATGAAATAGATCAGGTCAGTGTCAATTAGAATAGGTCAGTGATGCTCAGACATTGAAGTGTGATTTGGAGAGCTGAACATGTGAATGATTTTAAGAAACACATTTTAACGTACCAACAAATTAGAAACACTGGAATTACTCACTTATTTACATTACAACCTTCTTGGTTGAGAAATGCCTTGGGGTGTTCTAGCAGGATAGCTGTACAAAAATACAGATCGAGACAGTCTATCCTATAAAAAATATATCTTAAGTTGCTAGGGTTGGTGAAATTTCACTGTTAGGGACACAAAACATGCATGAAAGGACTTACCAACCCTGCCTGTTTTTTTTCTTAATGCAAGTTGCCAGAAAGGGGCAGTGTATGATAGGGACTGAGCATCTATCATCTCCAATTACATTTTCTCTCTTCATTCTAGATTTTAGTCAACTCCAATGCACCTTATTCGCATTGTAATCTATACCATGGGAATGTCTAAAATTCAAAGGGTCAAAGTCATAGCACAGAAATAGGCCCTTCGGTCCAACTTGTCCTTGCCAACCAAGATGCTCCATCTACGCTAATCCCACCTGCCCGTGTTTAGCCCATATCCCTCTAAACCTTTTGTGTATATATAGCATTGCAAAAGGAGAATTGAGATCGTTAGTTGGTTGAAGTTAGGCCTTTATCTGTTTATTGGCACTGACCATGACAGAGTACCAATTTTGCCTTTAAATCGATAGGTTGTGATTCAAATCTTACTCGAGTGGCTAAAGTTTAAAGGTTAGAGATGCAGCATGCAAAAAGGTCCATCAGCCCACCTAGTCCACACTGACCATCGATCACCCATCCACACTAGTTCTATGTTATCCCACTTTAGCATCCATTCCCTACACACTAGCGATGATTTACAGACACCAATCAACCTACAGACCCAGACATCTTTGGGATGTGGGAGGAAACCAAAGCACTCAGAGGAAACGCATGCAGTAACAGGGAGAATGTGCAAACTCCACACAGACGGCATCCAAGGTTCGAACCCAGGTCTCTGGCGTGTGGCAGCAGCTCTACCTGGTGCACCACTGTGCTGTCACTAACGTGACTCTTCTTTGTGATACTCCACTGTCAGGGATGTAATCTTCCTGGATGAGTCATCAACAAAAAGCTTCAACTCTCCTTTCAATGGAACACAGATATCATGATTACTATGGGATGAATACCTCGAGTAGGAGGGGATGTGGGGTGCACATTGAATATTAAACCACAAAACCACAATGAATCTGATTAATCAGTTCAATGGTGCTTTATTATCACTCGTGTGAAGTGCAAACGCACAATTAAATTATTTTCTTACAAACAGTCCTGTCGGGTATCACCATATCACACCCAATTAGTATATTGAGCCCGCATGCAAGACGCACCATGTTTGGCGCCATTTTCCAAGTTCAAACCGCCACATGCTCTGCACGATGGGTTCAGGGAATTTAATGTTTGGAAATATTACTTACACTGCGGTGCCACTGCCAAACTGACTTGGTATGATATGACACCCTGACCGCAGCAGGAGGTATTGTTTAAAGTTGTTTTGGGGGGTTTGACACAGATTGCTTATCGGAAGGTCACAGCCTCTCACCCTTTTGTTAATGCTGTTGCTACATTGTCACGCCTCATTTCCTCGACTTATTTACGTTATCATATGTTCCGACGCAAGCTGCTTAAATTAAAGTCTCATTATGTTTCTTTATGGAGAGATCAAGGCTATTATATCTTAGTGATGTTGATCTGAGGTTGATTTATTGGACCATGCTCTGTGGTAACAGGACCTGTGGTTTCACTCTTGCAAAGGGTGCAGTCCTTGGTAATTACTGCATGAGTTTGCAGAAATAAAAGAATACAACATCTGTTACCTTCCCCTTGTCAATCCTCTCTTGGCCACCTCTTCAGAAAATCTTAATTTGTGAGATGTGATTTCCCACCCACAAAGCCAGCCAGACTATCTCCGATGAATCCATGCCTTTCCAAGTCCATATGGATCCTGTCTCTCAGAATCCCTATTCAAAACATACCAACAACTCGTGTAATTCTTTTGAACAATACAGCTTAGAAATCGGTCCATCAACCCACAAAGTCCAAGGCGATCATCGATCTCCCGTTCATACTGGTTCTATGTTAACCCATTTTTGCATCCACTCCCTGCACCATAAGAGCAGTGGACAAAGGCCAATTAACCAGCAAACCAGCACGTCTTTAGTATGTGGGAGGAAACTGGGGCAACCTGAGGAAACCCACACAGTCATGGGGAACTTGCAAACTTCACATAGACAGCACCAGCATCAGTGTTGAACCAATGTCTCTGGTGCTGTGAGGCAACAGCCACATCACTGTGCTGCCCTTAAGATCTGTAGTTCTTAGGCTTCTCCTTGTAGCCTTTCTTAAATAGAGGCACAGCATCAGCCACCCCCCAGTTCTCTATCACCTCACCCGTGGCCATGGATAATACAACTATCTCTGCCAGCGCTCAGCAATTAGTTCCCTAGTTTCCCACAATGTTGTAGGATACACTTGGTCAGGTCTTGGGGATTTATCAATCGTAGTTTATTTTAAGACATACACCACTCCCTCTTCTGCAATATGAACTCTGTTCAAGACATCATTATTAACATTTTGTGTCTGTGTGTGTGCCCCTCATGTGTATTTCCAAACCTATTCTATATGCGGCATTCACACTAGACCACGTGGGACCCGCTGTGCGCAGGCACGGCTGATGGGCCGTTGTGACGCCAGAGATCCCAGTTGTGACGCAAGTCACGGCAACCCTCCCCAACTGCGTCTCGCCATCCCCCTTCCTATCCCTATCCTCCTCCATTCCCCCTCATCCCAGGCACTCCCTCCCCCTCCTCTTGACCCTCCCTCTTCTTCCCCTCTCCCACTCATTCCCTTACCTGTCCCTCCCACTCCTTTCCCCTACCCGCAGTCACCCCCTTGCTCCCTCCATAACCCCTCTCAACTCCCCTCCCTAACCCCCTCTTATCCCTCTATCCCCCACCACCGCCACTCCTCACCTCCCCCTATCCCAACCCCCCCACTCTCCCCCACTGCCCTCATTTCCACCTATCCCCCACTCCCTACCTCCCACACTGCCCGCTCCTCTCTCTCTATTCCCCCTGCTCCCCACGCTTCCTCCTCACCTCCCCCACTTTCATCCCTCTCCCTCCCTACCTCCTCCACTCCCTCAATCGCCCCCACTCACCCTCCTTAACTCCCAGAATCACGAGGGTCCTGCTCGTCCCTTCCTTGCGGGCCTGGAGCAGCAGCGCCGCCAGCCTCAGCGCCCAGGCCCCGGATCCTCGGTGTGGCCTCTCGCTGTCCCCGGACCCCGCCGCGTGGTCCCGGAGCAGCAGCAGCGCCGCAGACCCAGCCCCAGCCTCAGCACCAAGGCCCCGGATCCCCGTGGGACCCAAGCAACGCCATTGTGTCCATGAGGCAAGGACAAAAAGTTAGCGGTCTGAAACGCAACCCGTTCCCCAATGCAATATTCCACCACTCACCTGTTCCCCCAATGCAAGACGTTCCCCCAACGCAATAATCCAACACTCACCCATAGTCCCCAAGGCGACTTATTTCCCCTTATTCTCCCTCCCACATTAAACTTATTTAAAAAATCCTTGCAGCCAGGAATACAAAAAAAAGGGATTGCAACATTCTATCTTACAATTGCACTTGCTAAGGCTGGCAGGACGTAGGATAGTGTCCTGCGATAGCAACATTGTAGCAAGCAGGGCTACAATCCCATTGTGACATCATAGCTGTAAGTGCCAGTGCAGAGGGAAGAAAAAAATCCTCACATTGGGGTTTTGTAAATTAAAAAATGTGAATAACTTGTGAAATATAACATCAATCCGAACGAAACTTGATACAAACCACCATGTGACCAGTGTGAGTAAGGTGGCACTATATTGTACGTTTTGGCATAATTTGACGACATCACCTAATCAGAGATCGCAGACACACACACAGACATAGAAACAACCAAGATGAGAGTTTTAGTAATATACTAAACCAAGTGCAGACCCGTTGGGTCTGTTCCCCTAACGTGCGGTTGCAAGGGGGGGGGGGGGGGGGCGCAGCATGAGGCGTCACACACACTAACTACCACCCCTCTCCCTCCCCACCCCTCTCTCTCCCCACCCCTCTCTCTCCCCCTCCCTACCACCCCGCACACACGCTAACTCCCCCCCTTGATATTATATTAATATTATTAATTTGCTCCTTTTACCCCATAACCGCCCTATCCAGTGACGCATAGCCCCCAACCCGCAGGCACGTCTGGGGGGGGGTTAGAGAGTGAGGGCAGAGAGAGAGTGGGGAGAGACAGAGAGAGAGGGGCAGAGACAGAAGGGCAAGAGACAGAGAGGGGGAGGGGGGAGTGGTGGAAGAGGGAGAGAGAGGGAGGGGGAGGGGGGAGTGGTGGAAGAGGGAGAGAGGGGTAGGGGAAAGGGGTAGGGGAAAGGGAGAGGGAAGGGAGTGGGGGCGAGGGAAGGAGTGGGGGTGCGAGGAGGAAGGTGAGGAGAGGGAGATGGAGAGGGCGAGGAGAGAGGGATGGGGATGGGAAAAGGGTGGGGGGAGGGAGGGGGAGAGAGAGAGGGGTGGGGGGAAGAGGGAGATAAGTGGAAGAGTGGGGAGGGAGGGGATGAAGGAGGGAGAGGGGGAAGGGGAGAGAGGGGGAAGAGTGTGGGGGAGAGGGGTAGGGTGAGAGAAAGGGAAGAGTGTGGAGGGAGGGGGAGAGTGGTAGAGGGGAGGGGGAAGAGTGGGGAGGGAGGGGGAGAGCGGAGAGAGGGGGATGAGTGGGGAGGGAGAGGGAAGGGAGGGGTGGGGGAGAGAGATGGGGAGGGGTGGGGGATGGGGGAGAGAGAAGTGGAAGAGTGGGGAGGGAAGGGGAGAGGTGTTGGGGGAGTGGTGGAAGTGGGAGAGAGGGAGGGGGAGGGGGAGTGGTGGAAGGAGAGAGGGGTGGGAGTGAGGGGGAGAGAGAGGGTGGGGAAGGGAGAGAGGTGGGGACGGAGAGGGGTGGGGGAAGAGAAGTGGAAGAGTGGAGGGGGAGAGGGGTAGGGGTCAGGCTGGAAGTGGGAGAGAGGGAGGGTAGGGGGGAGTGGTGGCAGAGGGAGAGAGGGGAGGGGGAGTGGGGTGGGGAGGGGGAGTGGGGTGGGGTGGGGAGGGGAGGGAGAGGGGTGGGGAGGGAGAGGGGTGGGGGAAGGGGAGAGATGTGAAAGAGTGGGGGGGAGAGGGGTAGGGGGAGTGGTGGAAGAGAGACAGAGGGGTAGGGGGAAGAGAGGGAAGGGGGGTGGGGGGAGGGGGAAGGGGTGGGGGAGAGAGGGATGGGGTGGGAGGTGGAGGGTGGAGAGGGCTGAGGAGAGGGAGATGGAGAGGGGGGAGGAGAGAGGGGTGGGGGAGGGGAAGAGAGGGGAGGGGATGGAGGGAGGGGGAAGAGTGGGGAGGGTTCAGGGAGGTGGGGTAGGGGAGAGAGGGGGAAGGGGATGGAGGGAGGGGGAAGAGTGGGGAGGGTTGGGGGAGAGAGGGAAGGGGGTGGGAGGAGGAGGGGAGAAGGAGATGGGGAGGAGAGGGTGGGGGAGGAGAGAGGGATGGGGAAGGGGAAGGGAGGTGTGAGGGAGGGGGGGGGGGAGGGGAGGAGGGAGATGGGGTAGGGGAGGGAGGGTGAAGAGTGTAGAGGGAGGGGAGAGGGGTGGGGGGAGAGAGGGGAAAGAGTGGGGACGTAGAGAGGGAGGGGGAGGGGTAGGGACAGTCCATCTATTCTCCACTCCCTGTCACCCCCAATCCTCTTTCTTTATTCCCACATACGTGATGAAGCGCTTCGACACATGCTGTGGGGGGGGGGGGGGGGGCAAGGGCAAAGGCATATGTAAATGAATCCATTCCGATTGGACATCTGTGAGGAATGGCATTGTGACATCACACAATGGAAGGTGTTGGAACATCAGGCGGGGAGGGGGGGGCTGGGGCTGGAGCAAAGGCAGATGTAAATGAGATCCATTCTGATTGGACATCTGTGAGCATTGGGCATTGTGACATCACACACTGGAACGTTCACCAACATTCAATGGGTGAGAGCAGTTTGATTTTTTTTACATTTTGAAATATTGGGGGGGGGGGGGAGGATTTTATTAAAAATTGTGTACATAAAAATGTAATGAGGAGTGCATTAGTGAATGTAAAAGCGTAATGTCTAGCAAAATGGAAAAAAACGCGGCGTTTGCTGATAAGTGTGAGGTGCTACATCTTGGCAGGACAAATCAAAATATGACGTACATGGTAAATGGTAGGGAATTGAGGAATGCCGTGGAACAGAGGGATCTAGGAATAACTGTGCATAGTTCCCTGAAGGTGGAATCGCATGTAGATAGGGTGGTAAAGAAAGCTTTTGGTGTGCTGGCCTTTATAAAACAGAGCATTGAATATAGGAGTAGGGAAGTAATGTTAAAATTGTACAAGGCATTGGTGAGACCAATTCTGGAGTATGGTGTACAATTCTGGTCGCCTAATTATAGGAAGGATGTCAACAAAATAGAGAGAGTACAGAGGAGATTTACTAGAATGTTGCCTGGGTTCCAGCAACTAAGTTAGAGAAAAGTTGAACAAGTAAAGGGCCTGTCCCACTAGCGCGCGATTACACACGGCAAGCGCGACAAATTCGGATGCGGGGGTCGCGTGGGGTTGTGTGTGGGTCGGGCGATCCCGGTGCGAGTTTCGTGCGAAGTCCGCGGGAAGGTTGCGCGTGACGTCATTTTTCATCATATAAACGTGGGCTGCGGGCTGCTTGTCTTCAAAACGCGCGCGTTTTTTCTGTTGCGGTCATGTGCGTCGCACGACGTCGGGCAGTGACGTCATCACGCAACGCCACGCTGAAGACGCACGACGTCAAAACGTCACGACGTTATCCACGTTCTCCATGCGATTCTGGCCGACAGGATTTTGCCGCGCGGAATTTTTGGACAGTGTCGGTTTTTGCTGGCTCCACGCGATGTCGAGACCAGCTCCACACAACTCCGCACAACTCCACGAGACTCCGGCGATCGAAGTGGGACAGGGTCACGCGAGGCCGGACGACTAAAGCGACCACGGTAGGTCGCGCTTGCCGTGTGTAATCGCGCGCTAGTGGGACAGGCCCTTTAGGTCTTTGTTCTTTGGAGCGCAGAAGGTTAAGGTGGGACTTGATTGAGGTCTTTAAAATGATGAAAGGGATAGACAGAGTTGACGTGGATAAGCTTTTCCCATTGAGGGTAGGGAAGATTCAAACAAGAGGGCATGACATGAGAATTAAGGGACAGAAGTTTAGGGGTAACATGAGGGGGAACTTCTTTACTCAGAGAGTGGTGGCTATGTGGAATGATCTTCCAGCAGAAGTGGTGAAGGCAGGATCGATTTTAACATTTAAAAGTAAAGTGGATAGGTATATGGACGGGAAGGGAATGGAGGGGTATGGTCTGAGTGCAGGTAGATGGGACTAGGGGAAAATAAATGGTTGGCACGGACTGGAAGGGCCGAGAAGGCCTGTTTCCGTGCTGTAATTGCTATATGGTTATATGGTTTGAGTTTCTGGTATGGCCGAAAATCTTATCTGAAAAAAAAATTAAATGTGACATACACCCACAAACACAGAGTTTTAAAAGTATACTAGACCAAGTGCAGACACGTTGGGTCTGGTCCCCGAACGTGCTTCAGTCCCCGAGTACGGAGGAGGGGGGAGGGAGGGGGGGAGGGAGGGGGGGAGGCGAAGAGGGGGGGAGGGAGGGGGGGCTGTTAGCGAACTGAACTCACTGTGGAATTAATCCATTAACGGAGCGACTCCGCTGGTGGATTGGAAGTCGTTCCTGCCTTCCCTCTGGCTCAAGGCAATGATCGGCTGTTCCCCCGCTGTATTTCGGAGCTCGGCGAAAAGCAGTGGTGGAAGAGGCAATCTTTGGCTTGAGCCAGCGTGATAAAGCCGGGTGGGGGGGGGGGGGGGGTGTGGTAGTGGAGGATGTGAAATCGGCAGCAAAATTTAAAAAATGGCGGCGTTTTTGGAGGAGAGCGGGCTGCTGCAGCTGCCGTTATGGTGGGTGGCCAGCAGGAGGCCGCAAAATGAGTGTGAGTGTGTGCGGGGGGGGGGGGGGGGGGAGGGGGGGAGTGAAGGATTTTATTTTTAAAAGTGTACATAAAAATGTGTAAATGTAATGAGTGAATGGGTGAATGTAAAAGTTAATGTGAAGCATAATGGAAAATTTCTCGGGGTTTGAAAGTGTGGTTTTGGCAAAGCATGAAATCAAAGGCCAAATCTGACATACACCCACATGGCCGACATACACACACACACACGCAGTTTTAAATAAGTATAGATAGATAGATAAATAGATAGATTTATGAGTGAAAAATTGATTTATAAAAATGATTGGAAGAATTAGGGTCTTTAGTTATGAGGATTGACTGGTGAAGCTGGTGTTTTCCTTGGAACAGAAGAGGTCTCAAGGGAATCAGATAATTACTTTAAAACACAAAGGAAATAAACAGTTGAAAGAGGAAGTGCAAAATAACAGAGGTTGTAGAATGAATGTGACTGATAAAATAGTCAAATGACCCAGGAGGAAAACAGTTGGTGGTTGTGCTCTTGAATATATTGCAAGTGGAAGCAGATCCAATTGTGACGTTCAAAAAGGAGCTGGGTGAGGATTTGAAAGGAAAGGGCTATGGGGAGAGATTGAGTTTGTGAGATTAACTCAACTGTTCTTACATAGAGCCAGTATCAAACGGATGTAGAGAATGGCTACATTGGTGCTGTAACTTTCCACATTCTATGACACTTCTGGGAAGTACATTAGTTTAGAAATCACTAGAAATATACTATTTTTTTTGGAAAATGGGCACAATTACTTTGAAATAGTCCATCTGACTGCTGCTTGCCCTTGCGTGTCACAGCTGGTGATGAACTTGTCTTTCTTTCCTGCAGACTTCAGTGATCATAATCGTGCAGCCAGGGAGAGCAGCCAGCATCAGCCACAGCAATCATGCATGACTGAGTCCAGTGAAAGTGAGTCACAGCCCATAGTTTCTCAACAAGGGCAGGCTTTGCCGTACACTGAAGTCCTGCCCCGTAGATCCCAGAATGTCCTTGAGGAGGATGTAACCGTACTGCAGGATGCTCAGATTTCTCTCCTGGCCTCCAGTTATTCCAGCCTGGAGGAGCCGGTTTTGAAAGGCATCCAAAAGCTGGAGCACAACATGAACAATGTGATCCTGGAGGTCTCAAGCACCCTGACTGCCCTCAATTACACCCTGGGGCAGATTCTACATTCTACTGACAACAACCATAGTAGCAGCATCCATGATCCATCATAAGGGCACTTTTAAGTTCTTAGATAGAAAAAGAATTACCCAACTACCTCAACATTTCATAGTCACAGAACACATACACTGAAGTGCAAACCATTTCCCTCGGCTTTTTCTTTCACATTCATCCAACATGTTGCTCTCTTAATTTTTGAGATTTTGCCTTTGCAATATTCTTTCTTCACAGCTTCCAAAGGAAAATAAATCCAGGTTTAATTGTTGTATCGTTTCTAGTTTTTATCTGCCTGTCTGACCACTTCCAGTGGAACAATCTCAACTGAATAAAGGGAGGAAAAGGGGATACGTCTAATCTGTGGACTGAGACACATAGTTGCTGTGGAGGAATGTGCTCGGTTTCTGAATTGTGCAAAAATAAATTATCTTGGAATCTATGATCCATATTTTGAGGACACAGGGCTTCATATTTTTTTGGATTCCCAATACAAAGTGTTGTATTCCATAATCTTGAACCCCGGCACAGTGGCGCAGCGGGAGAGTTGCTGCCTCACAGCGCCAGAGACCCGGGTTTGATCCTGAATAGGGATGCTGTCTGTACAGAGTTTGTTTGTTCTCCCCATGACTGCATGGGTTTTCTCCGGAACTCCGGTTTCCTCCCACACTCCAAAGAGGTACAGGGTTGAAGGTTAATTTGGCTGCGGTAAAAATTATAAATTGTCCCTAGTGTGCAGGATAGCACGAGTGTACAGGCAACGCTGCTCGGCGAGGACTCGGTGGGCCGAAGGGCCTGTTTCCACACTAAACTAAACTAAACCAGGCAGTTACTTGTCATCTACTCAAATCTATAAGTGTGGTCTAGGTTGACCAAAATATATGTGCATCTCCATCAACCTCGTCTGCTATATTTGGTGCTCTCCATGTGGCCTGTTCCACATTTGTGAGACCAAACACAGTCTTAATGACTGGTTTACAGAGCAACTGTGCTTCGTCCGTAATGGTTGCCCCAAGCTCCCAGTTGCATGCCATTTCAACTACCCTTCACATTCCCATACCAAGTTGCATACTGCATCCTTTGCATACTCCATTGCCTGCATGAACTGGAACATCATCTCATATTCTGGCTGAGTCGTATGCAAAGGATGGCAACTTGGTATGGGAATGGGAATGAACAGTAAACTTTCCAATTTCAGGTAACCTGCTGGGTTTTCCTATCCCTCCTTCCACCTCAAGTCCTCACATTTTTGTTCCTTTTCTCATACTGACCCCCCCCACCCCCCCCTTTCCACCTCGCTTTCTAGCTTCCCATCACCATTTTTTCCTCTCTCACCCTCCTATTTCCACCCATCTACTACTCACAGAGTTCACCACTGCCATCTACCCGATCTTTTCTTCAATGGTTACCATTAAAACCTCTCGTACTTATCATTTTCCAGCACTGGCAGCTTTTGTATTCCTGCCTAACACTCTCCAGCAATTGTCTCCACCTTATTCATCTCCCTCCCCCACCTAGCTCCATTTGCTCCTGCCTCAACCCTCCTTCTCTCCTCTTGATATTTTACCCTTTCACTCTCAGTCCTGATGCAGGATCTCGACATGAAACTTTGAAATGTATTTTCCTCCCTCACCACCCACCCACCAAATGCTGCTCCACTGATTTCTGCTTCAGATTCCAGCATCTGCAGAAACATGTTCACTGTGGTATCCTCACTTTCTTTTGTCAAACACCCCAGAAACATATGTCCCACAATTATATCATGCACAGTGGCATAATGGCTCAGCGGGTAGTACTGCTGCCTCACAGCTCCAATGACTTAAATTCAATCTTGAGCCCTGCTGCTGCCTGTGTGGAGTTTTTTGCATTTTCCCTAAGATGTTGTATGTTTCCAATGGGTTTCCTCCTAAAGATATGCTGGTTGTTAGATTAATTGACTACTATAATGTTCCTGAGGTGCAATAGACAATAAACAATAGGTGCAGGGGTAGGCCATTCAGCACCGCTATTTAATGTGATCATGGCCGATCATCCCCAATCAGTACCCCGTTCCTGCATTCTCCCCATATCCCCTGACCGCTATTTTTAAGAGCCCTATCTTGCTCTCTCTTGAAAGCATCCAGAGAACCTGCCTCCACTGCCCTCTGAGGCAGAGAATTCCACAGACTCACAACTCTCTGTGAGAACATTTTAAAGAAAAAATTAGGTGGGGAGAGAATCATGGTGTTTTTAATGGGCATGTTTGCGGGAACTATGAAAGTATATGGGGGATGAGATTAATGCGATTGTGCTGAGAGCTAGCACAAACTCTTCTTAAGTCAAGAGAACCTGACAAATGTGCAGAGTACTTTGCCTCACCATTGTCTGTTTTTTTGCAAGCCAGCACTGGGAAGGCCGATACTGTGGAAATTTATTTAGCATAGAATTATTTTGTATAATTCATTTTTTTGAGCTTAGAGAAATTAATTTTATCAAAAGGCAGAACCAATAAAACCCTAGTTTGGTTGCAGATTTACCAATCAATAGTGAATTTACACACATTGTGACATTGCTTGAACAAAATTCATTTTTGCCTTCATGTGAGATCGCTCTCATGCAGAAACATCACTGTGCCTGAAATAGGCCCCACCTGCAACTTAAGGTGGACCAGTTTAATCAGGTCTGTAACAATGGAGTGTGTAGAACGGAACTGCAATGCTGGTGTATACTGAAAACCGACACAAAGTGATGGAATAACTCTGCGGGTCAGGCAGCATCTGTGGAAAAAGGATGGGTGATGTTTCGGGTCGAAACCCTTCTTCAGACTGAAGTCTGAGAGAGTCGGAGTTTGAAGAAGGGTCTTGACTCGAAACGTCACCCATCCTTTTTCTCTGCCTGTAACAATGGAGTCTGGCACATGTACAGTATCTTCTATGGACAGATGCCATTACCTGCTCCTCATTCTGAATACTTACCTTCCACTTCAGACAAGGACAACCAGACTCCAGGCTGAATGTTACACAGAATACCCCGTCAGCCAATCACTCCCCCTTCTTGGATATTCCTACTTGATACTTTAATCTGGATCAAAATTCACTAACTTTCCCAGCCTCTCTCAACCTCAGCTGCAACCCACTGACCCACTGACCCCCTCCCCGCCCCACACCGCCCCCCCCCCCCACTCCCACTCAAATCCTCTTGTTGATCCATGACGCACTGGGATATATTTTCTAGCTGTACAAAGTTAGAAGAATCATGATAGTCTGGGCATCTTTCCAATTATTAAATAATTAAAAACTAGAGATTCCTGTTTAAGAATAAGATGTTCTTATTCTGCCATTTGAGATTGAGTTTTTTCTCTTAGTTGACAAACTATGGAGCTCGTTTCAAAGTGATAGAAGCAAAGTCTTTGATTACCTAAGAGTAGAAATTTTTGATGATCAAGGGGATGAATGATTACTGACGGTCAGTAAGAATGGTACATTGAAGATGCCATCAGATCATCCATGATTTTATTAATTGGCAAAGCAGGGCTGAGGAGCCAAGTAGCGATTCTGCCCCAAATTCAGTCTATTCCCTACATCATTCTGAACTTGACATGCCTTGGAGGTCCTGCATGAATTCTGCTATGATATTAAAACACTGCACCTTGCCTGTTCAGCAGTTTATTTTTCAGTGATCCTTTAGTCAGACTTGTGGCATTCAATCTGGAGAATAGAAAAAGGCTCTGAAGAAGAGTCTACACCCAAAACATCACCCATTCCTTCTTCCTGTCCCCTTGAATTACTCCAGCATTTTGTGTCTATCTTCTGGAAAATAGAAAGGTCTCTTCATGAAAGATTTGAAACATAGAAATGCAGCAAAGGAAAACAAACAGAGACACAAATATATTTATGAAGATTTATTTTCCTGAATGGTTTTGCAAGAAACAAAGAAATAAACAAGCTCAATTAATCCCTGGCTCAGTTCCTTAGACACCCGCTTCCTCAAACTCTCCCTGCAAGATATTTGGTAGAGTTCAGAAATTTGGAGAGTTACAATCTGCTGTTATTTTTTTTAATATTTGCATCTTGCATCCTCCAGGTCCCCCTTCATCTAGGGCATTGTCTGTATGGAGTTTACACATTCTCCCTACGACTGTGGGGTTTTTTAGGCTGCTACTACATCTTAGACAGGCGGTTATAATGAAATACATGCCAATAACGTCTGGGCCTGTGTTTGGTTTCAGGACCCAGTTGGTTAATCCTGAAAGATTGGCAACTTTATATGTGGTCCAGTTTAGTCTTCTTCTTGCGTATGGCGTGCACAGCCTAAAGTTGTAGGACAACTTGTTCTATTTGATCTTATTTGATTGTGCACGCCGGGTTGATTGCATTAGTTGAAACAGGGCGGACCACGTGAAGGTTGCAATCTTCCACCCCAGTCCAGTTTAGTCCAGTGGAATACATAGGAAATGCTTAAAAAAATAAAATTGCCTTGTTTTAATAACACCTTACACAACCACAGGATTTTCTATAATACTTTAGCAAACATAGTACTTTAATAAACAAGTACTCCTGTGTCTCCAAACATTTCAATTATAATTCTTAATTGTTTGCTAGGCAGGAATGTCAATTCTTGTCTCATGCACTAGGACCCCACCCCAGATCCCTTTTCACCACAACATTTTGTATTGGGCTTTGAGAAAAACAGGTCCTCCCTATGGTTCATTTTGGAGAATTGTTTGTAACCTGAACATTTCGCAAGTCAAAAATGCAGTATATTTGAATAAAAACAATGCCCAACTGCGGACAACGTGTAGATAAGCCAGTGCATCTAACTCAACCATTCAGATATTGCCACAACCCCGAGTTCCTCAACTCCAGAAGATTTCTACAGCTTCAAGACAGCCAGCAAATCCATCCCACACATGTCCCAAGCACTCGTTTGCGTGTTCGGGCAGCACTTATGTCGGGCTTTTATAACCAGACTGGTTTGGGAAATGTCATGATATACATTTTCTTCTGTTTGTGAGAAAGCTGTGTCGGCACTAAACATGCCCAATGTTTTTTTGATGGCTATTGCACGGTGCAACGTCAGAACATTAAAAAAAAATCTTGTTCAGTGTTTCAACGCATGTGAGCGGAAGACAATTCTTCACACTTTCATATTGCTCAATTATTTTCTACTCATTTGCAGCAGCTGAGCAGCACACGCAAAGCCAGCATTTATTATCCCTCCCTAAATGCCTTGGAGCAGTTGAGGTTGAGAAGCCACTGTCTTGAATCACCACAATCTTTCTGGTGATGATACTTCTGTACACTGTTGAGTAGGAATTTCCAGGATTTAGGCCCTGTGTTGATGAATCTCTGGCCTTGCATTTACCAGTCAGGATGCTGTGCGGTTTGAAGGGGGAAACTTGCATGCATCTGCTATCCTTGCCCTTCTTGGCAGTAGAGGCTGCAGCTTTGGGATGTTCAGTTGGAGTAGTGTGGATATTTATAAATGACACACATTGCAGTCATTGCTCCAGCATGTTGTGAGGTTTGTTGAGTTTCTTGGCCTGGATGAAGTTAAATTTTTTGATAGCTGTTGTTGATGCACTCATCCATTGCACGTACCTTGTAGATCAAGGTAAAGGTCTTGTGGTGTCAGGAGGCGAGGTCACTTTGCCACAGGCCATCCAGCCTCTGATGTAATCATGCAACCAATGTATTTATGGAGCTGTTTTGGTTGAGTTTCTGGTCAGTCGTGACCCTTGGTATTGATCATGGGGTTGATAGTAATGCCTTTGAACATCAAGAGTAAATGGTTAGATACTTTGTTGTTGAATATGGTCATTTACTGGCACATTTGAGGGCCCAATATTACATGCCATTTATCAGTTCTTGCATGAGTGTGGCCTAGGTCTGGCAATCACATTTAGGTTGATACATTGGTAGAGGAGTTACAAATGGGATTGATCGTTGTGCAGTCATCAGCGAGCATCCCCTCTTCTGATGTTATCAAGGAAGTCATTGATGTGAAAATAGATAGGCCTGACACAGGAGGAACTCCCTGCAGTGACATACTGGGGCTGAGCGATTGACCATCCATAAACCATTTTCCCTTGTGTGATTTCAACCACTGGAGTGTTTTATTTTTGATGCCCATTGACTTTTAAGTTTTACCAGGAAGCCTTAATGCCAAACCTAGTCAAATGTTGCTTGATATCAAAGATGGTCACTCTCACTTTTCCTCTGAAAGTCACCTCTTTGGTCCCTTTAGAGCAAATCTGCAATAAGGTCTGGAATCACGTTCTGGACAAACCTAAGCTTAGCAATGGTGAGTAGGTTACCAGTAGTGAATGCCATTTGGTTGCACTGTCGACGGCAGTTTCTATCACTTTATGAATGAGAGTCAATGGACCTGATAGTAATTAGCATGACCCAATGGTCTTTACTCCACTTTCTTGCCCAACTTCCTTGAACATTGATTCTCCTACAATTCAAAAATATATCAATCTCAGCCTGAAATTTACTTACTGACCTAGAAACCACCATCCTCTCTAATCAAGAATTCCAAAACTTAACCCTTGGAGAAGAATTTTCTCCTCAGTCATAGGTGAGCAACTCCAACTGTGGCTTTAATTGCATTTCTGGACTGTTGCTCACATGTTAACGAGTCTGCCAAACTCCCACTGAATCTTGTATGTTTCACCATAGATTACACTCTTATTTTATTTTCTGGCTTATAGAATCATGCACGGAAATGGGGCCTGCAGCCCACCGAATCCATGTCAACTGCAATGCCATCTATGCTAATCCCATTTCCCTGCATAAGGTCCATGATCCTCTACTCAATGGTACTTTATTGTCACATGCTCGTCAGTACAGTGACTATCCTAATTTGCATCCAGTTTAGTAAAAATCTTACTCTAAATGGGCACAATCATACTCAATACAAAGGTGTAAGAATAGTAGATCACACTGAGACAATACACAAGAGTCAGCTCGATTCTGGCATCTTGTACCTTTCACATTCATAGTTTATGCTCAGTTGTTACCCAACTTTTCCGCTAATCAATGTCCCTTAAACAAACTTCTTTGTTTTCTACGACTCCACCAATTTTTGTGTTGTCTGCAATCCTTCCCCATTAATTCATATCCAAGTCATTTAATTTACGTGTATAAACAACAAAGGTCCGAACACCACTCCGTGTAGTAGACAACTTGTTACAGATTTCCAGTCAGAAAAACGCCCAGCTGTCTGGGTGTCTACTTCTGTCTCCTATCACTCAGCTAGTTTTAGATCTGTTTACCAACACATCTGAGATCCCTGTGTCTTAACTTGCTCGATCAACCTACCTCATGGACCTTATCTAACCCTAATCCTCACTAAACTCCATATAGACAATAACTACTGCCCCGCCTTCATCAATTTCTTTGGTTAGCTCCTCAAAAAATTCCCCAGAGTTTTAAGATTTGATTCACTACTGTAAAAGATCACGCCAACTTCTCCAAATCAGTCCCAGGCTTTTCAAATGCAAATAAATTCTGTTCTGCAGAATCTTCTCCAACAACCTACCTACCACCCAAGTAAGTTTTGCTTGCCTATCTCACAAGACTATTGCCCCTTATCCATGACAACTTCTATTGACATATTTGCCTGTATAGATCATTTATGTTCACGTTCAAATTCCTTCATGGCCCCATGCAACACACTTGGAGTCTCCCCCAGCTTTACTCACTAACCTTTCCCCTTTGTTCTTCCACTCTGGGATATTGTCTGTTTCTATTGTTCTCAGATTTGTGGGCTTTCTCTCAGTCATGAGTCTGTACTCTTGGGAACTCCTTGTTCAGTAGCCTTGCTGCTCTCTATCCACATCCTTGGGTTCCAAAACACTTCTTACTGTTCCAACCTCCACTCAAATTTATTTCCTCCACTCAGAGTTCTGTGTGATGTTTGTGTCTAAGAATCACAGAGGAAATGAAAATCCATTACACTGAATGGCATAGAAATTTGCAAATCATTTTACTACAGTGTATTAAATAGGTGGCGATGCTTGCACTCTCCAACAACTGTTTGGCGCCTTTGTTTATATTTACAGGTGATGCCACAACAAAATATTCTCAAATAAATTTTGATTTGGTTCTACAAAATATCAAAGATCTGAATATTCTGGCTGGTGAAGGGGAAGCTGCTGTTGAGCACGTCACAGGAGGAGCTCGGCTAAAGAGACCAGATCCCATACCCCTCGCTCTCTTCCAAAATGGGATAGTGATGTTTAATGGTCCGTTCAGATCATTCAGCCAGCCTTCAACACAGGTAACACATGCCCCTTAAGCAGTAGGTACCGTGAACCAAATGCATTAAACAATAGACAATAGGTACAGGAGTAGGCCATTTGGCTCTTTGAGCCAGCACTGCCATTCAATTGATCATGGCTGATCATCCCCAATCAGTACCCCGTTCCTGCCTTCTCCCCATATCCCCCGAATCCGCTATTTTTAAGAGCCCTATATAGCTCTCTCTTGAAAGCATCCAGAGAACCTGCCTCCACCACCCTCTGAGGCAGAGAATTCCACAGACTCACCACTCTCTGTGAGAAAAAGTGTTTCCTCGTCTCTGTTCTAAATGGCTTACTCCATATTCTTAAACTATGGCCCCTGGTTCTGGACTCCTCCAACATTGGGAACAAGTTTCCTGCCTCTAGCGTGTCCAAACCCTTAACAATCTTATTTGTTTCAATGTGTTCCCCTCTCATCCTTCTAAACTCCAGAGTGTACAAGCACAGCTGCTCCATTCTCTCAGCATATGACAGTCCCGCCATCCCGGGAATTAACTTTGTAAACCTACGCTGCACTCCCTCAATAGCAAGAATATCCTTCCTCAAATTAGCGGACCAAAACTGCGCACAATACTCCAGGTGTGGTCCCACTAGGGCTCTGTACAACTGCAGAAGGACCTCTTTGCTCCTATATTTGATTCCTCTTGTTATAAAGGCCAACATGCCAATCGCTTTCTTCACTGCCTGCTGTACCTGCATGCTTACTTTCAGAGACTGATGTACAAGGACCCCCTTGATGATTGTACATAAGCTAAATGCCATCCGTCCTTGTAATTCTATATACAAGGTGTATCTTTATTGACTACACTGTGGGAGCTCCAGAGATTATGTTGGCTCTTCCATAGATAGAGGATTTAATATTCTTTTAGCCATCATATCCAATCTGAATTCCACTAGGCAATTTTATGTAAACAGATCTCTTATTTTCTAAACTGTTTGATTTTTAGCGTTGTATGCAGGATATCATGGATGGATATTTCCCTTCAGAACTGCAGATCAAATTTCCAAATGGAATTCCAATCAAGGTAAAAGCCTGAAGAAATATTATTGTAAAAATAAGTGTACTTGATGGAGTAGCACCAGAAGCAAAAGGAGTTTATTTACTCCTTTAAGCCAATGTTGCAAGAATGGTTAGTTGGGAACACAGAATATATACAGTATATATATACAGTACTATGTTCAAGACACCTCAGACACTCTCCGTTGGCTCCGCGCATTCCGTTGTCCAAGCCCCCATCCTCTCATCTTCACCATGGATGTCCAGTCACTATACACCTGCATCCCCCACCAGGATGGTCTCAAAGCCCTCCGGTACTTCCTCGACCAGAGGAGCAACCCATACCCATCCACTGACACCCTCCTCCGCCTAGTGGAGTTGGTCCTTACCCTCAACAACTTCTCTTTTGACTCCTCCCATTTCCTCCAAACACAAGGCGTAGCTATGGGCACACGCATGGGCCCTAGCTACGCCTGCCTCTTTGTCGGGCACATCGAACAATATTTGTTCTCGGCGTACCAGGGCCCCACCCCCGACCTTTACCTCCGTTACATTGACGACTGCTTTGGTGTCAACTCCTGCACCCACGCACAACTGACTGACTTCATCCATTTCACCACCAATTTCCATCCGGCACTCAAATATACTTGGACCATTTCCGACATTTCCCTACCATTCCTTGACCTCACCATCTCTATTGCAGGTGATACACTCCTGACTGACATCCACTACAAACCAACTGACTCCAACAGCTACCTGGACTACTCTTCCTCCCACCCCGCTTCCTGCAAGGACTCCATCCCCTATTCCCAATTCCTCCATCTACGCCGCATCTGCTCCCAGGATGAGGTATTCCACACCAGGTCATCACAAATGTCCTCGTTCTTCAGAGAACGGGGTTTCCCCTCCCCCACTATAGATGAGGCTCGCACCAGGGTCTCCTCCATACCCCGCAACACTGCCCTCTCTCCCCATTCCCCCACTCACAACAAGGGCCGAGTGCCCCTGGTCCTCACCTTTCACCCCACCAGCCAGCGCATACAACAGATAGTCCTCTGCCAGTTTCGCCACCTCCAACGTGACCCCTCCACTCGCCACGTCTTCCCATCTCCCCCACGTCTGCCTTCTGCAAAGACCGCTCCCTCCGCAACTCCCTTGTAAATTCTTCCCTTCCCTCCCGCTCCACTCCTTCCCCGGGCACTTTCCCTTGCAACCGCAAGAGATGCTACACTTGTCCCTTCACCTCCCCCATCCACTCCTTTCAGGGACCCAAGCAGTCATTCCAAGTCTGACAGAGGTTCACCTGCACCTCCTCCAACCTCATCTACTGCATCCGTTGCTCCAGATGCCAGCTGATCTACATCGGTGAGACCAAGCGGAGGCTGGGCGATCGTTTCGCCGAACACCTCCGCTCGGTCCGCAATAACCAACCCGACCTCCCGGTGGCTCAGCACTTCAACTCCCCCTCCCATTCCGTATCCGACCTCTCGGTCCTGGGCCTCCTCAACGGCCAGAGTGAGCAACACCGCAAGTTGGAGGAACAGCACCTCGTATTCCGCTTGGGGAGTCTGCATCCTCTGGGCTTAAACATTGAATTTTCTCAATTCTGTTAACCCAGACTGCCCCCTCCCCCTCCCCACCTCTCCCTCAGCCCTCGGGCCCTGACATTCCTTCTCCATCTCCTCCCCCCCCCCCCCCCCCCACCGCAGCCGCACTAGCTTCTCATTTTCACACCACAAACAGCTTACAATGGCCTGTTCCCTTTATCATCAATACTTTTTTGCATATCTTTCATTCATTGTTCTTTATCTCTCCACATCACTGTCTATATCTCTCGTTTCCCTGATCCCTGACCAGTCTGAAGAAGGGTCTCGACCCGAAACGTCGCCTATCTCTTTCGCTCCTTAGATGCTGCTGCACCCGCTGAGTTTCTCCAGCTTTTTGTGTAACCCACCATATATACAGTAGCATGTTTCACAGCTTTGAGCTATCCTAAAGCATGTTACTGCCAAATAGTTTATGGCCAGCAGTGTGCCATAAATACCAATGTGTTAATCATTAAATAATCTGTTTCAGTGATGATGGTTGAAGATAGTGTTGTGAAGAATGGCAGGAAGGATTCCTGTGCAAAATAATGGGCATAAGATCCTTTACATCCAGAGACTGACCTTTGTTTGACATTGAAGCTGAAAGTACGATTCTAATGCTTCAGCACTTCATTGGTTTTTTTCCTCTGACTGCTCCTCAGAATTGAGGATGACAACCACTCGAGCTCTGTGGGTTCTCGGAGTGGCTGATGAGGTCATTGCGGAACTCAGATTCTCTGCTAAAATGGGACAGGAAGTGATTAACACGATTGTTGAGTACTTTGGGTGATGTGCGCTGCTCTGGTTATGCTGTGTACTGCCAACAAATGGCCTCGAGGTTCTCAATCCAATCCTAAATGCCTTCCACATTTTAAATGATTTAAGCCAAGCCTTTCTATGAGGTTTACATCTTCAAGACGGGCTTGAGAATAACCTTGAAATTTTCCTTTGTCCAATGAGGCCTTAGTTAACCTACAGTTGTCTTCCTGCTTTGCGGTTTGTCCAGGTGACTGATAAACGGGATGTGATCTTCAGGGATAGACGAGAACGTGTGGAATTCCCTGGTGTGGGACAAAAGGTAGATGGATATCCTGGTTACACAGGTGCCAAAGAGCAAGATTTTGAGTTTGTGAAGGAGACGAGTGAAGTTCCAGGTAAGTAGATGACTGCAACTGGTAAACCACTATCCGTTTATTCACTGGAGGCAGGCAATGGGAAAACACCACACTTTGCCTCCTGGCAGGCAACACACCCACTAATTGTGTTTTCAATGGGCAAGTCTTTTTTTTTGACATGCACACCGCAAAAAAATTTTTGTAAGGTTTTCAACAATATCACGAGTTAGCGTGAGCCATTTAAATTATCACGTTAACTCCCAAATGCCTCCAGATATGCCCCAAATTGAGTGGGGTGAAATTCAATTTGGCATGCAATCAACTTAGAACAAAATGGACAATAGCAAACAGATTACTGATTACCAGTTATGCCTGTGTGCAAATTGTCACCTGCTCATTGCACTCCCCGAGTCACTTACACCATCTGTAGCGTTATACTTCCTGTTTGTTATCTGTGAACCTAACATACACACTGCATGAATTTCCCTACCCAGAAAAGTCAATACTTTAAATTGTTTCCAACTAATAAAACGCTAGACCTTGCCACGTTGTCAGCTATCCTTTAAAGTGTGAGACTTTAAATCGGCCCTTGTTTGTACAGCCTCTGTATGGGTGTAGTAAAGACTGATTTTGTGTCTGAGAATGCAGTCTTTCAGGTGCAGCCCTGAAGGCAGAAATTCTAGTAAAACATCTATCGGTTTTAGAAATTTAGAGATACAGAAACAGGCCCTTCGGCCCACTGAGTCCACGCTAACCATGGATCACCTATGTAATCTTGTGGAATCTTGTGGAATTGTTCGAGGATGTAACTAGTAGCGTGGATGGGGGAGAACCAGTGGATGTGGTGTATCTGGACTTCCAGAAGGCTTTCGACAAGGTCCCACATAAGCGATTAGTATATAAACTTAAAGCATATGGCATTGGGTGTTCAGTATTGATGTGGATAGAGAACTGGCTGGCAAACAGGAAGCAAAGAGTAGGAGTAAATGGGCCGTTTTCACAATGGCAGGCAGTGACTAGTGGGGTACCGCAAGGCTCAGTGCTGGGACCCCAGCTATTTACAATATACATAAATGATCTGGATGAGGGAATTGAAGGCAATATCTCCAAGTTTGCGGATGACACTAACCTGGGGGGCAGTGTTAGCTGTGAGGAGGATGCTAGGAGAATGCAAGGTGACTTGGATAGGCTGGGTGAGTGGGCAAATGTTTGGCAGATGCAGTATAATGTGGATAAATGTGAGGTTATCCACTTTGGTGGCAAAAATAGGAAAACCGACTACTATCTAAATGGTGGCCGATTAGGAAAAGGGGAGATGCAGCGCGACCTGGGTGTCATGGTACACCAGTCATTGAAAGTAGACATGCAGGTACAGCAGGCAGTGAAGAAAGCCAATGGTATGTTAGCTTTCATAGCAAAAGGATTTGAGTATAGGAGCAGGGAGGTTCCACTTCAGTTGTATAGGGTCTTGGTGAGGCCACACCTGGAGTATTGCGTGCAGTTCTGGTCTCCAAATCTGAGGAAGCACATTATTGCCATAGAGGGAGTGCAGCGAAGGTTCACCAGACCGATTCCTGGGATGTCAGGACTGTCTTATGAACAAAGACTGCATAGACTCGGTTTATACTCTCTAGAATTTAGGAGATTGAGAGGGGATCTTATAGAAACTTACAAGATTCTTAAGGGGTTGGACAGGCTAGATGCAGGAAGATTGTTCCCAATGTTGTGGAGGTCCAGGACAAGGGGTCACAGCTTAAGGATAAGGGGGAAATCCTTTAGGACTGAGATGAGAAGGAATTTTTTCACACAGAGAGTGGTGGGTCTCTGGAACTCTCTGCCACAGAGGGGAGTTGAGGCCAGTTCATTGGCTATATTTAAGAGGGAGTTAGATGTGGCCCTTGTGGCCAAGGTGATCAGAGGGCATGGAGAGAAGGCAGGTACGGGATACTGAGTTGGATGATCAGCCATGATCATATTGAATGGCGGTGCAGGCTCGAAGGGCCGAATGGCCTACTCCTGCACCGAATTTCTATGTTTCTATGTAACAAAAACAAGAGGTTTATAAATGTTTTTTTGAAAGCCAGGATGTTCAAATGCCTACCAGCATTACCTGCACAATAGCTGAGGGACAGCAAGTAGCGTGAGATTCTCTAAATAGTGCAGCCAAAGGTAGGTGTATCTGCAGACGCCACAAGGAGTGGAAAGAAGATGTTAGAGAACACTTCACCAAAAAATCAAGGAGCACAGACCAGGGCAAGCCGTCCTGGAGTGATGAGGTCTTTAATGAGCAGGTTGACTTCCAATACCAAAAGGATCAGTAGAAAACGGGAAAGGTCAGTTAGCCACTTGGGATCAAGAAGATGGGAAGCTTTGGGAAAAATCTGAAATTACTGAAATTAAGATGTTTGGTGGTGGTGGTGGTGGCGCAGTAGGTGATGGGCTACAAGTCTTTAATAGTGGCGAAAAGAGCCTGTGGGTCTCAGGGTATCTGGCCGAGGGAGGAACACACATATCTGCAAAACTAAAGTGTGGTTATGGAGATAACAGGTAGGGATCAGGAGATGGTTGGTTGGTGAATTTGAGTAGCGGCGTCATGTTCGGTGGGTGTGTTGTTCCAAACATGATTGTGGATGGGTGGGCAAGGTGTTGCCTTTATATGCCCAAGGGTTGGACTCAGTGGAGTGAGAAGAATCACAGCTCGTGATGGACGGGATAATTACAGATCTTGAGGATTAGGCTGGGGAAGACTCTGCAAGTCTCTGGCTGGGGCAGCAACAGGTCTGAACGAGGCTCTGTAGTTTCCCCCAACCAACCACTGGCTCAATGCATGTAAAATAAATTACACAAAGCTGAAAGGAAGACCACATGAAGGCACATACATTCCTTAATCTTGTATTTTAGATCAGTACAGTTCTGTTCAATTTACTAGAATTCATGCTAATGGGTTGGTTCATGTTTAACAGGCTGGTTCTGATGTGGGCACAGGTGGTATTTGTTTCAACAAAGCTCAAACCATTCAGATCAACACCTGCACAAGCATTATGGAGTCATGCAGCACAGAAACAGATCCTTTAGCCCATACACAACCATCAAGCATGCCTTTGCACCAATCCCATTTTATTCATACAAAGACCTTGCCAACTCTACACGTCTCGGCCCCCACACATTATCACTCACCTATGTGCATCCAAACGCCTTTGCGATGTGGGAGCAAATTGGAGTACCCGCAGCCAACCCATAGTCACAGAGGGAACATGCAAACTCCCCACAGACAGCACCTGGGAGGGTGGAACCATAGACAGTGGAGCCGTGAGGCAGCGGCTTCACTAGCTGTCCCACTGCGCCACATCAAAGAGAGCATCCCTCTCTCAAAGGGTAGGCAAGGAGATTACACTGTTTCAGTGTAGGATGACGGTGGGATTTGTTGGGAGATGAAGGTGGGGCTGCGTATCCACAGGATGAATGTAGGATTGAATGGATGCATCAGGACCTGGGCTGGAATGGAACCAATGTCCTTGGGGGAGTGTTTGCTAGTGCTGTTGGGGAGGATTTAAACTAATGTGGCAGGGGGATGGGTACAAGAGCAGAGAGGCAGGTGGGTGTAAAATGAGGGTAGAAGCAATAGGTAGCAAGGTGAAAAGTAAAAGTGGCAGGCAGACAAAACCAGGGCAACAATCAAAAAGGGCCACTTTTCAACATAATTGTGTAAGGGGTAAGAGCGTTGTAAAAACAAGCCTGAAGGCTTTGTGTCTCAATGCAAGGAGTATTCGTAATAAGGTGGATGAGTTGAACGTGCAGATAGCTATTAATGATTATGATATAGTTGGGATCACGGAGACATGGCTCCAAGGTGACCAAGGCTGGGAGCTGAACATCCAGGGATATTCAATATTCAGGAGGGATAGAGAGAAAGGAAAAGGAGGTGGGGTAGCGTTGCTGGTTAGAGAGGAGATTAACGCAATGGAAAGGAAGGACATTAGGTTGGAGGATGTGGAATCGGTATGGGTAGAGCTGCAAAACACTAAGGGGCAGAAAACGCTGGCGGGTGTTGTGTACAGGCCACCTAACAGTAGTAGTGAAGTTGGGGATGGTATCAAACAGGAAATTAGAAATGCGTGCGACAAAGGCAAAACAGTTAAAATGGGTGACTTCAATCTACATATGGATTGGGTGAATCAAATTGGCAGGGGTGCTGAGGAAGAGGATTTTTTGGAATGTATGCGGGATAGTTATCTAAATCTGGACATGTTGGTTTCTCTACATGTAGAGGAACCAATGAGAGAGCAGGCTATTTTAGACTGGGTTTTGAGTAATGAGGAAGGGGTAGTTAGCAGTCTTATTGTGCGTGCCCCCTTGGGCAAGAGTGACTATAATATAGTTGAGTTCTTCATTAGGATGGAGAGTGACATTGTTAATTCAGAAACAATGGTTCTGAACTTAAAGAAAGGTAACTTTGAGGGTATGAGACGTGAATTGGCCAAGATTGACTGACAATTAATTCTAAAAGAGTTGACGGTGGATATGCAATGGAAGACATTTAAAGACTGCATGGATGAACTACAAAAATTGTTCATCCCAGTTTGGCAAATGAATAAATCAGGGAAGGTAGTGCATCCGTGGATAACAAGGGAAATCAGGGATAGTATCAAAGCAAAGGATGATGTGTACAAAGTAGCCAGAAAAAGCAGCATACCAGAGGACTGGGAGAAATTCAGAGACCAGCAGAGGAGGACAAAGGGCTTGATTAGGAAAGGAAAAATAGATTATGAAAGAAAACTGGCAGGGAACATAAAAACTGACTGTAAAAGTTTTTATAGATATGTGAAGAGAAAGAGATTAGTTAAAACAAATGTAGGCCCCTTGCAGTCAGAAACAGGTGAGTTGATCATGGGGAACAAGGATATGGCGGACCAATTGAATAACTACTTTGGTTCCGTCTTCACTAAGGAAGACATAAATAATCTGCCGGAAATAGCAGGGGACCGGGGGTCAAAGAAGGAATTGAGTGAAATTCAGGTTAGTTGGGAAGTGGTGTTGGGTAAATTGAATGGATTAAAGGCCGATAAATCCCCAGGGCCAGATAGGCTGCATCCCAGAGTACTTAAGGAAGTAGCTCCAGAAATAGTGGATGCATTAGTGATAATCTTTCAAAACTCTTTAGATTCTGGAGTAGTTCCTGAGGATTGGCGGGTAGCAAACGTAATCCCTCTTTTTAAGAAGGGAGGGAGAGAGAAAACGGGGAATTACAGACCAGTTAGTCTAACATCGGTAGTGGGTAAACTGCTAGAGTCAGTTATTAAAGATGGGATAGCAACACATTTGGAAAGTGGTGAAATCATTGGACAAAGTCAGCATGGATTAACGAAAAGTAAATCATGTCTGACAAATCTTGTGGAATTCTTCAAGGATGTAACTAGTAGCGTGAATAAGGGAGAACCAGTGGATGTGGTGTATCTGGACTTCCAGAAGGCTTTCGACAAGGTCCCACATAAGAGATTAGTATACAAACTTAAAGCATACAGCTTGGGGGTTCAGTATTGATGTGGATAGAGAACTGGCTGGCAAACAGGAAGCAAAGAGTAGGAGTAAATGGGTCCTTTTCACAATGGCAGGCAGTGACTAGTGGAGTACCGCAAGGCTCAGTGCAGGGACCCCAGCTATTTACAATATATATTCATGATTTGGATGAGGGAATTGAAGGCAATATCTCCAAGTTTGCGGATGACACTAACCTGGGGGGGCAGTGTTAGCTGTGAGGAGGATGCTAGGAGACTGCAAGGTGACTTGGATAGGCTGGGTGAGTGGGCAAATGTTTGGCAGATGCAGTATAATGTGGATAAATGTGAGGTTATTCACTTTGGTGGCAAAAACAGGAAAGCAGACTATTATCTAAATGGTGGCCAATTAGGAAAAAGGGGAGATACAGCGAAACCTGGGTGTCATGGTACACCAGTCATTGAAAGTAGGCATGCAGGTGCAGCCGGCAGTGAAGAAAACGAATGGTATGTTAGCTTTCATAGCAAAAGGATTTGAGTATAGGAGCAGGGAGGTTCTACTTCAGTTGTACAGGGTCTTGGTGAGACCACACCTGGAGTATTGCGTACAGTTTTGGTCTCCAAATCTGAGGAAGGACATTATTGCCATAGAGGGAGTGCAGAGAAGGTTCACCAGACTGATTCCTGGGATGTCAGGACTGTCTTATGAAGAAAGACTGGATACACTCGGTTTATACTCTCTTGAATTTAGGAGATTGAGAGGGGATCTTATAGAAACTTACAAAATTCTTAAGGGGTTGGACAGGCAAGATGCAGGAAGATTGTTCGCGATGTTGGGGAAGTCCAGGACAAGGGGTCACAGCTTAAGGATAAGGGGGAAATCCTTTAAGACCGAGATGAGAAAGACTTTTTTCACACAGAGAGTGGTGAGTCTCTGGAACTCTCTGCCACAGAGGGTAGTTGATGCCAGTTCATTGGCTATATTTAAGAGGGAGTTAGATGTGGCCCTCGTGGCTAAGGGGATCAGAGGGTATGGAGAGAAGGCAGGTACGGGATACTGAGTTGGATGATCAGCCATGATCATATTGAATGGCGGTGCAGGCTCGAAGGGCCGAATGGCCTACTCCTGCATCTTATTTCTATGTTTCTATGTTTAGGAGACTGTATTATCCACAGACTCCTGGCTTCAAATTAGGCACAGTCTGTGGTACATCCTGTAGGGAGGGGTGGGGGGAAATGCCACACCCCTAACAGATTAATACCTTGTCCGTCTTGTTTTGAAGGTCAGCAGCTATCAGTGGAGCAATTTCTGAACAAACTACCCAAATCTGTCATCCGCTCTGGGAAGGTGTTTGACATCAGGGGAGAGATCAAAGCCCTGCTGCAGGTAACTGGGATGTGGGGAAGGTCCCTTTCGGCCACTCTGTGCAAAACGGGGTCAGACGTGGGAGCAGAATTGTAAAACAGACTCATCAAACTAAAATAGTAAGATTAAATGAGAACTTACCAGTTTGAAGATTGATCTTTATTTTAATGAGTCGTCGAGTTGAGGGACTACGTGAAGAACCCCGTACAGCCTTTGGTGCGTCAATCTTCAAAGCAACGGAGTGAACTCACAGATAACAATGACTGAAGTATAATGGTAAGGTAACAAAGACTAGAACTACCAGATGAAATCTATGAGGGCTGGGAGCGGAGGGCATGTAGTCCCTCAACTCGACTCCTCATAAAATAAAGATCAAACTTCAAACTAGTAAGTTCGCGTTTAATCTTACTATTTTACTTCAGAGTCACGTGAGTGACTACATGAAGACTTCAAAGCACTGTAATTTCATGCCGCAGACCCAAATCTGGCGTTCACACTGCATCGATTGACTCAAAAGTCGTTAACAATCAATAATGCATCAATAATAACGTTTGTTAAATGAATAACAGTTTATTTACAAACACAACCATAACAAACCACTCTAACTCAGGGGGAAAGTATAACAGAACTCAAAACGGAATCAGCAAACACCCTCAGCCTTGAAATCGGCTTGTGATAAAACCTTTGAAAGGTCAGCTCACTGGAACATCCTGCGGCCATGAGGATATGGTCTATAGGCACGTCCATTTCCCTTGCCGCTGAAGTTGATTCCGCCCTGGTGGAATGAGATTTAAATATATCAGTATCAATTCCAGCACTTGCCAGAACCTGCTTTAGCCACCTTGAAATTGTTTGCACCGACACCTTACTGTGTGTTTTTTTTTGTGGCTAATAAATAATGCAGACTCTGTTCCTCGTAGGGCTTTAGTGACCTCAATATAATGAGATAAATGTGAGACTACACACAAGCGATCGTCTGTGGGGTATGCTGAAAACACAATCTTACATCCAGTCATGCCTATTCTACTATGTTTAAGCAAATCATAGACATAAAATATAATGGCATCTGCCGACACATGCATTCTGTCTAGCCGAAGCTTTTGCAATGTTTGTACACGTTGGGCTGAAACCAACGCCATAAGCATGACCACCTTCATGGTTAATTTAGCTATAGATAGGCTTGCAACAGGAGCCCACTGGCGAAGAAGCATAAGAACTTCACTCACATTCCAAATACCGGCATACCTGGGTTTAGGAGGATTAGAATTGAAAACTCCCTTCATAAATCGTGAAACAAACGGATGTGTCCCTACTGATTGCAATTCTGAATTCATGGGTAAATAAGAAGACTGAGCACTACTGCCTGTATTGATCACACTGTAACTTAATTTTTGATCAAAATAAAGAGTGGACAAAAACTCCAATACGTCTGTGATCCCTGCAGTTTCATATGAAATATTCTGGTGTAGACAGAATTGCTCCCACTTCCCCAACTGACAACTGCATAGGCCTGTCAAAATGGCCCATTTGTATTTCAGTGCCTGTTCCTTTGATCGTTGTAATTGTAGATAATGCAGAGGACCATACTGCACAGCTGGAAAAGCAGCCACCAATTTACCAATCAACCTGGCTACTTGTCTAATTGAAGGCCATTGATCTCTAAGGAGATTAACACAATCCTCAATTAACTGTTGCAATTTATCCCTAGGCAAAGTTACTAACATGTGATTTGAATTAATGGTAAATCCCAAATAATCAATGATTTGAACTGGTGATAATTTGGATTTATCTGGATGAATTCCAAACCCTAATTGTTCAAAAGTGAATTTAACAACTGAAACTGACAACTGAGCTTCAGCATGAGTATTTCCAACAATCAGAATATCATTTAAATAGGCCATTACTACATGCCCCTGAGCTCTGAGTAATGCTAACACAGGTTTTACCAATTTAGTAAATAGTCTAGGAGCTGAAGTTAATCCATTAGGCAGTGCCTTAAATTGCCACAACTGAGTCATCCAAATAAATTTCAAATATCTTCTATCATCACCATGAATAGACACTGATTAATATGCATCCTTTAAATCAATGCTTGCCATATAATACCCTTTGGAAACTAGATGTTTGGCCGTGGAAAATGTTTCCATTTTGAAATGCCTATAACAAACAAATTTGTTCAAACTCATTAAATTGGGGATAATTCTACATCCCCCAGTCTTTTTAGACCTTGGAAAAATACTTGACACAAATTGACAACTTTGATAGACTGAAGTCTCAATTGCCCCTTTCTTGTGTAATGAATTAATTTCTGCTTGTATGCGCACATTTTCTTCATCTGAAAATATAAGTTTCCGACTTGGAACATGTTGATTAGGTGGACTCCCATTAGAGTAAAATTAAATTTTCACCCCTTTAATACTGTTAAGTATAAACAAATCTGATGTTAACTCCTGCCATTGTTTGAGAAACAATTTTAACCTTCCCCCAATTTCAACAGCAACATTACTTAATTAATTATCTCTCAAAGGCATATTCCTTACCTGCATATGTCCTTGCAGACCTTGTTGTCCGCAGCTTCTTGTAGAGAAAGGCACCTTTCCCTTCACACCGGTGGCAGCCTGCCAATGGATTTACGGACTGTTCCCAGGGACACATTCAGAGACTGACATCAAGTGCTGCTGGAGGGTTATCAACTCGGTGAAAGACGCTCTCTGGTCTGCCCGAGCTTTGTTCACCACCCAGCAGAGCGAGATGTCCGTCGGGGAATGTTGCCGACTGGCCCACTGCAGACTGCAGGAGTACGTACTAAGGGACGCACTGAAGCTCGGTGCAGCCAACGCCAAGGCTCGGTGGGGGAGGGCCACAGTCTAAGGTCCTTCCGCTGCTGGACATGGGGGGCACTGTATGGTGGAGACGCCCCTCAAAATAAGGGAAGGTATCCCATGCCGGGGGGCCACATGAGTGGCACGGGTGGGGGATTAATTAGTAAAATTTGAAAAATGTATATAGACTGCATGGAAGAATTTGTATAGCCTCCGAAAATGTCGGATGGATTTTTCGCACGGTTGATGTATTGTAAATATTTATTACTTGAATAAAGTCTATTTTGAAATTAAAAAAAAAGGTGGCAGCCTGCCAATTCCGGTATTGTAGACCTGTATGGCTGGTTCCTTCCCCTGCAACCGAACTGGTGGCTCCTTGATAAGGATAAAACCTTTTCCCTTGTTTGCCAGCTGGCTTAATGAGGCCCGTAGTTTTTACATCCTCATGACATTCTTTAACTCTTTTAACAAGATCACCTCCAAACAACAGATTTTGTGGCGGTACACTGGGCAGTTTGCACAAAGCCGCCAGATTAGGATTAATCACCGGCCTTATAGCGGCTCTTCTGATGTGATTGATTTCAAAGAATGCACTACAAAACAGTCCCAGAGCATCCTGGTGAGTTTCAGACATATTCCCTGTATCAATTATTTTCACAAAAGCCGTAAGCCCCGCCAAGAACAATCTGAGCACTTTTTAAAATTTCATTTCTTGAGCCCTAGCTGACACCCCCAACTGTGTCCAAATCTGATGATTAACCACAGGTACTTTCAGGAGATCACAATTAATAGGAGCTTCATACTTCTTGGCCGCCTCATCCATGGCCAACTCCTGTAACTGATGGGAGAGCATATACTGAATTGCTGTGGCCAATTCTTCCCCAATCGGCTCTCCTGCCTCTCTAGGCATAGCAAATTTTCCAGCAATATTAGGAATTACCTCCAACTGAACTCCCTTACTGCTCTCCCCCACCATTGATTCGGTGTCAGCGAACTGTACCGTTGGAACATCCTCTTCACAGGCAGGATATTCCTGCAGCCCTGTAAAAGGTACTGCCAGCTCAGGCTCTCCCATAGCCTGGCTTGGGCACCACTCCTCCTCACGGAGCTGGTCCTTGTCGAGCATTCTTTGCAAAAGAATCTCGACCTGGGAGAGCCGTGAGAAAACGGATGCTCCTGTAGAGAGTACAACCTCCAGGCCCGACTCTGGGTCAACGGGCCTAACTGACTTGCCAGTGGCTTTCCGTCCTACTGGCAAGCCTACACTGCTCACAGGCAGTGGGTCTGCAATTGCTGGCTCTATAGCCGGCATCGGACCAGATGCACAAGACGGGCCTCCACCAACAACACTCTCCTGGTCGTCAACCTTCCTCCCTCCGGAGCGCCTCATCGCCACCTTTTTCACTTTCTGCAACATTCCCAAAAGGACCTCTCCAACCGTCACAGAAAATGAACTCTGAAAAGAAATTTAAAACTTACCTAGAGTTATTAAACTTACCGCTTGGAGGAGCGCTGCTGCTCCAACCGGCCGACTGCACCAATGCGTCTGACGTCATGACGCACCAACGGCTGTACGGGGTTCTTCACGTAGTCACTCACGTGACTCCGAAGTAAAATTAAGAGTCGAGAGAGTCAAGAATGTTTAATTATCATATGTACCAACAACAGAACAATTAAATGCTTAACAATACTTTCACTTGGACCACTTAAGACCCAGGGGTATGAATATTGACATCTCTAACTTCAAGTAACCCCTGCATTCCCTCCCTCCCCCACCCATGTCATACCAGCTTATCGTTCTCACCTAGCGAACAACTAACACCACCTGTTTCCTTTATCATCGTTACTTTTTTTGCATATCTTTCATTCATTTGTTCTATATCTCGCTACATCACCATCTACTTCTCTTGTTTCCCTTTACCCTGACTCTAGTTTGAAGGGTCTCGACCTGAAACATCAACCCATTCTCTCTCTCCAGAGATGCTGCCTGTCCTGCTGAGTTACACCAGCATTTTGTATCTATCATCGGTTTAAAGCAGCATCTGAAGTTCCTTCTTACACAGAACAATAACCATCCTACTTGCAGCAGCATAACAGGCCCATAAACACAATTCACATGGATAAAATATAATGACAAAAAAAAAAATTAATTAATAAGCACAATACTAGTGCAAAACAATCCCCGAATCCTCAGTGAATTCAGTCCAAAGACAGTCCATGGAAGTTCATAGTTGAGGTTTGCATTGTGTAGTGATCAAATGCCTGTTGGTTGTTGGGAAGTAGCTATTCTTGAAACTAGTGGTCACAGTTTTCAGACGACTGAACCTTCTTCCTGATGGTTGAAGTGAAATAAGAGCATGGCCAGGGTGAGGCAGCGCCTTCTGTAAATCCCTTCAATGATGAGGAGATAATTCACTGGGTAATGTCTGCCATTTGCTGTAATCTCTTTCCTTCCGCCTCTCTACGCTCTCTACTGTACACTTGTAGAAGTTCAAGCAAATATTCATTGACATACCAAATCCTCTGTCTTCTAAGGAAGTAGAAGCATTGGTGGGCATTGTTTATGGTTACAATAATGTGCTAGGTTCAGAACAGATCTACAGAGATTTGCACGTCTAGGAACTTAAAGTTGTTAACTCTCTCCACCTTAAATCTGTAGATGAAGACTGGTCGGTAAATCATGCCCCATGATGCTTTAGTTGACTCTAGATTACAGCAGCAATGAAGGGGAGGATCTCATAGCCCACAGCAGCCTTGAGGTTATTTAAATCTCAAAGTTACACCTCAAGGTCAGCCTTGAGCTGCCTCGAGGTTATTTTAAGGAAAAATAGCCCAGGGTTCCTGAACTTGATCTGTGCCCCAAGATCTCTGGAGATTAGTTTAGTTTTAGCTTAGCGATACAGTGCAGAAACAAGCCCTTCGGCCCACCTCGTTCACACCAATCAGCGATCCCCGCACATTAGCACTATTCCACGCATACTAGGGCAATTTTTCTATTCTACCAAGCCCATTAACCTACAAACCTGTACATCTTTGGAGTGTGGGAGGAAACCAGAGAAAATCCACACAGGTCACAGGGAGAACGTACAAACTCCATACAGACAGGCACCCGTAGTCAGGATCGAGCCCGGGTCTCTGGTGCTTTAAGGCAGCAACTCTACCACTGCACCACCGTGCCGCCCTGGAGATGGTGAAGCTAAGTGGAGAGTTGCAGCTACTTGTGGTCTGTGATGCCCTCCATGGTTGTAGTCTTAACAGTCACCATCTTTCCTCACACGTGCAGTATATTCACATCGGTTTAAATTTACACTGCACCTGTGACAAGCTCAGCATGTCCCAAAGTTCTTCACAGACATTTTTTAATTTTTTTTTAATGTAGTTGTTTTAATGCAGGTTATTGCAATTGCTGCAATTCACAATTCACAAACTCCTGCAAAAAGCAATGAGAAGTGGCCAGTTTACCTGCTTTTCAGTTAAATGAGGTGAGAGATGAATGTGACTCAGGGCATTGAGGTGAATTTCCCTGCACTTCTTTGAATATTTAACTTTGGGTGGGGCCTTGCCTTAATGCCTTATCTGCAAGATGCAACTCTTTCCCATCCCTCCTAAATCTTGCCCACAGCAGACGTGGAGAAAATAGTGCCCAGTTTAAGAGATATTTGGACAGGTACATGGATAGGATAGGTTTATGGGGAATACAGGCCAAGCGTGGGCAAGTGGGGTTGGTGTAGAAGGGGCATGTTGGTTGGCGTGGGCAAGTTGGGCTGAAGGGCCTGTTTCCACACTGTATAACTCTATGACTTCATGTTAGTTTATTGAAACGCGTATACCATTGATCAGATCATCATATTTATAGTAAATACAAACACTCTGCTTTTATCTTCCATTGTTCTGTGATCTGGAGAAGATGAACCAGCCCCACTATGACAGTCAGAGGAATTACAGATTGTGGACTAGAGCTACTCATAGTTCATTCCTCATCAAAAATGAAGACTTATTTATGATCAGTTAACAAAAAGAAATGTCACACCAGAGTACCAAAAATAAATTAGAGAAGCCCTGTGCAGGAAATTCTACTGCACATAGTCATTTTCATTTCCCTCTCAGCACGGGTGAATAATCATTGAATGTCTAACAGACTAAACAGACTTCACAGTGTTCATGGTAGACAGAAATGCTGGAGAAACTCAGCGGGTGCAGCAGCATCTATGGAGCGAAGGAAATAGGCAACGTTTCGGGCCGAAACCCTTCTTCAGACAGGGTCCATGACAAGTCTTCACTTCACAAGTTTTCCCTTCTTCATGACAAGTGTCCATGACAAACCACTCACAAGTGGACAACATTTCGTACTTCCACTCTGAATGTGTGTGGCTTCACTTTGGTGTCAGGTATGCTTGAGTTAGTTCATATCACTCCATATTTTTAAAACAGGAAAACGCTGGATACACTCAACAGGTCAGATTGCAACTGTGGGAAGAGAAACAGAGTAATGCTCCTCCTCCTCCTTTTTCCTTTCTTCCCCCCCCCACCCCCTATCAGTCCGAAGAAGGGTTTCGGCCCGAAACGTTACCTATCTCCTTTGCTCCATAGATGCTGCTGCACCTGCTGAGTTTCTCCAGCATTTTGTGTTACCCTCGATATTCCAGCATCTGTAGTACCTTCTTTAACAGAGTAATGTTTCAGGTTGACACTTTGTTAGAACTGGAAACATGACAATAAGTGAGTGAAAATCCTTGTCTCTTTTTGAGTTCATGAAACAATAGCTTCTCTTCCCACAATGTGGCTTGACCTACTGAGTATTTCAGCATTTTCTGTTCGCATTTTCATTTCCGGCACCTGCAGTTATTTTGATAAACCACTCTCTACTCTTGATGCATATGTTTGTGGCTTTATAGCACCATTTCACGGTCCTGAAGACAACATCCAGACAGGTATTCCTGGTGTAGCACTGAGAGAGCCACAGGTTATTGAAGGCACAGAGATTCAGATGAGATTAAAACAAGGCTCGCATATCTCCGCCGTCATGTAGATGAAATTGGCTGCAACATTCCACAGTGATGAAAATGACTGGAACTACAAACTAATTTATAGCCTGTGAAGCATGTTGGGCCTTCCTGAAAATGTGAAAGTGAACATATAATTGTATTTTAATTCAATCTATCTTCCATGTATTTACATTAATCCATTTGTATTGACGGGATATTTTATTCCTTCATACCTCTATTGTATAGTTAACCCCCCCCTTTTCCAGGAGTACACAACATAATATATATATAGATTAAAACATCGACAAGTATCCACCACCACCATAATCCCATTCACCCACTCTCATCCCCTTTCTGATTAGATTCCTGTTTGTAAATCATTTTTGGGTGTCTGATAGTCAATATTTAAAGCTCCAAACATCTTACTAGGATTTTATTCTGAAATTCACTCCCAACTACCTAACATGTAAATTTCAAATGATATTTCAGTCTGTATCCTGTGCTTGTAAGTTGCTTCAGTTTTGCAAAGGTCAGACGTTGTACTGTTTCGCTGAGTTGTGCCTCAGATTTTAGTTGCCCCTCAGATTTTAGTTGCCATGATTACCAGTGAGTCCTTACTGCCTCCTGGTGTTGATCATCAGGTATTGAATGTAATTGGAATTTTAATTATCTTTAAATTTCCCAAAGAGAAATCCCGAGTTGGAAGCGGGTGATTTCCCAAGGAGGGATTCACTGGGGAGGGATTCATCGTCATATACACTGCCCTGTGTGGATGCTACACAGAGTAGGAGAAAGACAAACATAGAGTAGGGATGGAAAGCAATCGGTGGGATATGTATTTAAAGATAAACACAGGGGTGGAAGCATCCATGCTGGGAAAGGTATTACCTCAGTAAGGCTTGTTGGGTCCATACATGTTTCGTGCATGTAGACCTGCTGCAATACTCTATTAGCGGATGAATCCCAAGGCAACTTTGCAATATGATGGGGCCAATTCACTTAAGTCCCCACATAGATATGTTGTTCCATTAGTTCTGGAAGAGTAGAGCAAGCAGAAGAAGAACTTAGGTCACATTTGGAGTTGAAGATCAGGACCTTGAGCAGCATAATCAGGTCACACAGCTCTCAGTGGGAGTGGATATAGGTAGGGCACAGTGAGGGGTATACAATGCAATGTCCAGTGTTGGGGCTCCTGAATGAGAATGAGTTTACTTTAGTTTATTGTTACGTGTACCAAGGTACAGTGAAACATTTTTGATGGGTGCTAACCATTTAGCGGAAAGACAATACTTGGCAACAGATCAGGTAAGACAGCCTCCATTTATGCTGAGGCTGGTTTTGTTTATATTATGAAAATCTACTTCAAGGGAAGCTCAAGTCTGGTGTCCAAACATGTTGTTGAGCACCATGTGTGTCTTGGTGTCAAGTCAAACAAGTAGGATCTGGAGGATAATTACTATCCTACAGTAATCTGAAATAAGAATAATCAGGTTTAGCATTCATGTTTTTGATTGTTTCATGCTGAAATACATTTCACTGTGCCCTTGAGTTTCTGGGCCATCCTATCAGGGTAACATGAAAGGCTTGGAAACACAATAAACTGTGTACATTGGATTTGAAACAATAAACAAACTGCTGAAGGAACTCAGCGGATTGGACAGCATCGGTAGAGGCAAAGAGATAAGCAAAGTGTTGGGTCAAGACCCTGCGTGGTCTGTCCTGATGTCTCTGCCTCCACAGATGCTGCATGGTCCGTTGAGTTCATCCAACAGTTTGTTTTTTGCTGAATGTGAATGACAGCCTCAGCAGGCTTCATCCACTCCACTACTGAGTTGGTGCTTGCTCAGTGAAAGTGAAATCATCCAATGTAAAACATTGCTTGTCTATAGAATATTCCCAGCTCTCGGCCGACTGGGATTTATGAAATGCATCTGCAGTCAAGGAAGAAGCTCTGGGGCTGAGGGAGTCCTTAATCTAGGCTAATTGTTTTCATTTTGTTCTCCTTAAAGGTGCCTCCCAAAGCCGCAGATGAAAGCATCACGCTGATCGAAACTCCGTGTCTACTAGCACTGAAGGAGAGGTACAGGGCTTGCTAATAAGGGGCCAGGGAAAGTTTGGTTTGATTCAAATGGGGTGACGAAGAGATGCTCTTCAGGGGAAGCGAAGGATTGGAATTCACAGACTGACCAATCTTTCAATTTGCATCTTGACAGCGGGCATATGTTGGCATGTACCATGTATCTGGACATTGGATTTTCATCATGTCTAGTGTACTAAACATGCACAAAGTGTCGCCCTACTGTTCAATTGGAAGTTACCAAAACAAAACATTAATTCCAGAACATCCAAATCTCAGTCTATTGCCCACAGGAAGCGTTAAAGCAGGTCCTGTGTGTTTCAGTGGCACTGCGTGTGGGGTAGGCAGCAGCAATGGGGTTCATGTGCTGACCCATGGAATGTAAGTCTGCACTGTTGAAGTGTGAAGAGGAGGGGGGGATGCAAAGAATAGAGATGGGGGAGGTTGTGGGAGGTCACGGTTACTGGTGCATGGATAACCCAAAAAAGATCTTCAAAGTGTGGATTAGGCAGACGACCTACCCTCTGTGGCCAAGGTTGGTCCCAAAGCACAGTATCACCAGGTGCACAGGGGCCATGGACTGAAACATCTGTAAACATTGTAATCTGATCAGAGGGTGCTGACAATGAGGTTCTGTGCATATTAAAAACCAGGAATAATTTATAACAATTAAAATTATCTGCTTGAGACACTTAAAAAGCAGGCATAGTTAATTATGTTCAGTGTGATGTTCTCCTTGTTGAATTATCGGCTAATTTTATAATTTGTAGGTCACGGCCCTTTGTTCAAATATCTCAGGCAACTAATTAAAAAACAACATGCACAATGATGATGGGTTTAAGTGCGCAAAATGCAACAGGGAAATTTATAGCAATATTAGGGTAAATTGTGACAGGAAGTGCCTGATCCAAATTTCCAAACGGCTAATCTTCAACAGGAAGTGTGCACCAATGTTTCTAAAACATACTGAGAATTGTGGATTATATATTATTTGCTCATAAAATGTATTTTTTTTCTAATCCAATTGCTGGGTTTGTAAACATATTGTGTATATACATGCTATAATGTGGCTTCATCTGATATATTGGTTATTTTTTATAGTTATGGTCCCATACGATGTTCAAGTATTGACTCACATTGACCATATGACAAGTTCCAATCCACTGCTTCTCTCTTTCTCTGCAGCCCTGTAGAAGTGTTTCATTATGTTATCCCTCGATGGTCTAAAGTCTGACTCCTCTGGTTGCAGATCATTCTCCCACAAGAAACTTTCTCTTAATTCTATCAAACTTCATGATTTCCTGATCCTGACAGAATGACAGAGCAATTCTTTTCCTCATCACAGGCTGGAGGTCCAGGAGGAAATTGCCCCAACAGAGAGGAACATCGCCACCCTCAGGATCAAATCGGAGAGCGGAGAGACGACATACATTGTGAAAATGTTTTTCTCAGAGACTATTGGAGATCTTCGTACTCAGCTGGACCAGAGCAGGTAATAGGCTGGCAGAATGCAACCTCTCAGTCTCCGCTTCTTTTGTGTCAGAACATCCTAGATCGGCAGGAACGAGCTGGCAATCCCCACAACATTGTTCTGGATGGGTTAAGATGTCTAAAGGATTCCACACAGTTGACAGAGAGAATCCATTTCTGGAAGGACATCCAGAAAATCAGACCAGTCCACTGGTGTGCTGTGCTAAAGGGTTGTGGAACTCTTCCGCCAGAAGGTTCAATGCCAATTGAATTTATCAAAGTTAAATTGATATTGATCCATGGCACCGAATAACAGAATGGAAAGATGAGGTGGCGGCCAGAACCAGTAGAGAGATACAGGATGCACAAAGGAGAGCCACGGCAGGAAAAGGAGGGGTTACGCCAGGAAATGTGGGAAAGGAAGAGTCGGAGAGGACTGGAACTCACAACAATAACCAACCCCTTACCTGTAAGTGCAGGTCAACTCTCCTCTCTACAGACACCCATTGATCCTTTTAGCTACAAATATCTAGAGACGCTCTTCCATCCACCGATTGGAAAAGAAAAGCTTGCGTTTATATCGCACCTTTCCCAAACTCAGGATGATGTTTGAGACAGGTAGTCTCTTTATTGCATGAAATGTGGTAGCAAAGCAGCAAAAGTAGCAATGCGATAAACAAAATAATGAGGGGCACAGAGAGGGTAGGAAGTGAGAAACGTTATCCCTTAGTGGTGATGTCTAAAACCACAAAGCATGGGTTGGAGTAAGGTGGTTTGAGGAAGATTAATTATCACCCAGAAAACGGTTAAACTCTGGAAGGCATTGAATGAGGGGTTGGTGGAGGCAGTACAACATGTAATAAGTATACAAATGAGCACATATAACAGCATGACACTGAGGGCTACAGATAAGTGCTGAAAATGTTTGTTGAACATTGTAATTGTACCCACCTACCTAATTCTACAGCTTCCTCTGGCAGCTGATTCCATATAAACAGTGTGAAAATGCTACCCCTCAAGGCCCTTTTAAATCTTTGCCTTCTCAGCTTAAATATTTGTTCTATATTTTTTAACTCATATGCTGGCAATGAGACTGGATATTAATTTTATCCGTGCCCCTCATGATTTTATACATCTAAATAAGATCACCGGTCGGCCTCCTAAGCTCTGAGGAAAATAGTCTCTCTCCAGCTCCTCTTCATAACTCCAGCTTTCCAGTCCTGGTAACATCCTTGTGAATCTTTTCCGCACCCTTTCCAGCTTAATGACATCCTTCCTGGTGCTGGGCAACTGGAACTGCAGACAACACTCAAAATGGGTCTCACAAATGACTTGTACAGCTGCAACATGGTGTCCTGACTCCTGTACTCAATACCCTGACCGATGAAGACAAGTATGCTTCTTCACCATCCCGTCTACCTGGGTCATTATTTTTAGGGAACTGTGTACCAAGGTCCCTCTGTTCCACATCATTCTCCAGAGCCCTGCCATTTACTGTGTAATTCCTGCCCTGGTTTAACATACCAAATTGCAACATCTCCATCTGCCATTCCTTGGCCCATTTCAGCAAGATCCTGTTGTACTCGTACTCTCTTTCACTGTCCACTGCACTACCAACATTGTGTCATCTGCAAACGATGTTAATAACATTGTTATGCAAATTGTCAATACCCCTTCTGATACAATATTCCAGATTCCAACCACCTTTCCATTCCTGCTCAGATCCCTTCTCCACCACGTCTCCCTTTGTCTTCAAGTTTGACATCTCAGTTATGAGAAAAAGTCTCTTATTAACTATCTGGACATGTCCTTCACTATTTTGTATATCTCGATCATGTTCTTCCCTCCCCCCCACCTAAAGAAAACAACCCCTGCCCATCCAATGTTTCCTTATAATTGGAATTTTCCACCCCTGGTGAATCTTCTCTGCAGCTCCCATTACTGCGCTGGATTGTCCAGAGGTTTCTAAATTCTGTGCTAGGATTTTAAGATTCTACCTGCCGTTCGATATGTTGCAGGGGGGAGCAGCAGGTGGATTACGACATTATCAGCACCTTCCCCCAGAAGGTCTACAGTGACCAGAGCAAGACGCTGAAGGAATGTGGACTCGTCCCAAACGCCACCCTCATCCTACGACCACAGCGGGCCCAGGTCCTTGGACAACAGCAAGAAATGATCACTCTTTGGAAGGAATAAATCTCTAGGAATGAAGGCCTCCTGCCGAGACATGGATGATTAAAACCAAGTTGATAAAAGAAGGCTGCAGTCCACCCACTAATACTGAGAGTGAGTCACAGCAACTGTGCCGGGTGGGTGTGGCTGTGGAGAATCACCAAAATATGTTATCAAATGTCTACTGTAAAATTAGAAAGTACTGTGTTATTTACCCTTCTAAATGGCTATGCAGAGAATGGCTCCGTTTAAAAAGAATAATTTTAAATGTCCAAACTAGCCAATCACTTGTTTAAATGCCCTGATAGTGCTGTGATATCATCAGCAAAGGTTCAGTTGAGGATCCCTTAACCCGATCTCCCAACAAAAATGTACTCGGAAAGCAGAGTGTTAAGTTAATGAAATCTTCAACTGGTAAACTTGGTTAGATATGGTCTACCTTCTGGCAGTTTGAATGTCCTGATTCCTCCTCCTCCTCTTCAAAACCACTAATGGATTAACCTACCTGTCTGCTGTTCCTCTTTAAACTTAACAGGAATCAGACATTTGATTGAAATAAATTATGTGTGTTCTTTACATGTTCTGTGACTAAAACATACACAATGGATATTATACAAAATTGTAAAAAATAAAAATAAAAGTAACATAAAAAATGATGACTAAAGAATTATTTAGTACCAGCTGAGGAAGTTCACCCATTAAGTTCTGAAAAAAATCTTTGCTTATTTAGAAAGCAGAATTTAGTCCCATGAGGCAGGTCAAAGTTCTAATTTCAGGGGGCATATACGGACAAACAAAACTAGAGGTTAATGTAAAACTCTTGAATAAAAATAGAGAACGCTGCAGAACTGTGTCCTAATGAAGCATTTTCCATCTGAGCATTTAATTCTCTTTCCACAAATGCTGCCAGACTTACTGAGTGTTTATGTTCTATTTTTATTTCAGCTTTCCAGCATCTTCAGTTTATTGATTTCGAATTACTGATGTATATTTTCCGTAGCATTCACCTGAGATACTATAATACAGATCAGATGAAAACTATTCCACCCATTGAATCATCACTTGTCTCTTCGAACAACAGTCCGATTAGTATCATCTCAATGTTTTTCCCCCTGGATTAATGCAATCTTTTATTTTCAAGTAGTTATCCAAGTCTCTTTTGAAGGCTACAGTTTCACGTGTGTTTAACATCCTATTAGCAATGCATTCCAAATTGTAACCACTCACTACACGGAAGGTTTTTTGATTTTGCATTAAAGGTTTTGGAAACACTCAGCAGGTCGAGCAGCATCTCTGGAAAGAGAAACCGTTAACCTTAATAGTTAAATATTCCTCATTAGAATTGGGAAGGAGAAAAAACAAATTGGTTTCAAGTTGAGGTGCAGTGGTAGAGTTGTTCCCTTACAGCGCCAGAGACCCGGGTTTGTTCCCGACTACGGGTGCTGTCTGTACGGAGTTTGTACGTTCTCTATGTGACCACATGGATTTTCTCCGGATGCTCCGGTTTCCTACTGTATTCCAAAGACATGCAGGTTTTTAGGTGTAAGAATGAACTGTTGATGCTGGTTTAAAACAAGGATAGACATAAAATGCTGGAGTAACTCAGCGGGACAGGCAGCATCTCTGGAGAGAAGGAATGGGTGATGTTTCAGGTCGAGACCCTTACAGGTTGATTGGCTTCTTAAATTGTCCCTGGTCTGTAGAATAGAACTAGAGTACGGAGATTACACAAAAAGCTGGAGAAACTCAGCGGGTGCAGCAGCATCTAAGGAGCGAAGGAGATAGGCGACGTTTCGGGTCGAGACCCTTCTTCTGTTGTTGAGGGTAAGGACCAACTTCGCTAGGCGGAGGAGGGTGTCAGTGGATGGGTATGGGTTGCTCCTCTGGTCGAGGAAGTACCGGAGGGCTTTGAGACCATCCTGGTGGGGGATGCAGGTGTATAGTGACTGGACGTCCACGGTGAAGATGAGAGGATGGGGGCCTGGACAACGGAATGTGCGGAGCCGACGGAGAGTATCTGAGGTGTCTTGAACATAGGTGGGGAGGGATTTAAAAAAGGGGGATAGGATGGAGTCAAGGTACGGAGATCACTGGTTGGCGCAGACTCGATGGACTGAAAGGCCTGTTTCCATGCTGCATCGCTAAAGTAAACTAAGGAAGTGATAGAAAGGACAAATGGAATATCTGTGATGGAATGGGGCCATGGTTGCCGTGGTGATAAATCATTGATTAACCCATCTGGTTGGTAGATTAGTGAGGCAAAAACCTAAAAAAATGTAAAAGCAGTAAAGTGCAGAAACAATTCCAGCAGCTCCAGATGTGATCCTTCATCCCCTTCACTTGCACTGCAAGTGAACCTCTTCCATTCTCTCCTTGGGTTTTTCTAAAGTCTGATGTGCAGACTTGGGCATCATCCTGCAGATCCTGCTTGCATTCTGTAAGATGCATTCTTATTTATTGAATTTGGTGGTGTTTTGAGGAGAAATTAGACAAGCAGAGTTCGTATCCCCTGGATCTAGCAGAACAAGAGGATACTTTATTAAAATGTATCAAACCTTAAGGTGCCCTGACAGTGTGGATGTGGAAAGCATATTTCACCTTGTGGGAAAAGGTATTTATGAAGATCAGGAATCTCCCATTTAAGACCAAAATTATGTGATTTTATTTAATCTCAGGGGGCTGAGTGCCTTTGGAACTATCTTCCTCAAGAAGTAAAAGCAGTCTTGGTATTTTTATTTTAGCAAGGAGGTAAGTGAGGTTACAATCAGACTGGCCGAGATCTAATTGAATGAAAGGGCAAGCTCAAGGGGTTGTGTGGCCAACTCCTGCTTCTAATTCTCATGTTTGCATGTTTACAAAGCCCAGTAAATTGTATCATTTTAACATTTCTGTCATTTTGTTTCAAATTTTATGTAATTAAAAAAATCTTATTATTCATTTTTGCTCTTGCATTTCTCAGATCTTCCCCGTGAACCGCACTGCACCCTCTTTCAAGCTTCAATAGCTTTCATACTGTGTGAAATGCCATGCCAAATTGCAACATTATTAAAGTTTTATATAGGCTCAGCATTATTCTTGGCATTTAGATTCTACACATCCTGTTGTAAAATCTAATTTTCGTGGACATTTTGTCTGCCTGATTGACCCTGTGAATCCATGCTTCCAAATATCTAATCTCACAGCACCAAGCCTGCATCCATTCATAATTACTCCTTTACAGGTTTTAACAAAGATATATAATTTCATATTTACTGACATTGGATGTCATATACTTCTTATAGTCCATCCCCCCACTTTATATTCTCCACAGAGAATTTTGGATTTAATGTTATGTAATGAACCAGATTTGATAAGGGAACTCAAGGTAAAGGAAACATTTATAGGTAGCAACCACAATATGATAAATTTAATCTGCAATTTTAGAGGGAGCAGGTGATATCGGATGTGTCAGTATTGCAGCTGGCCAAAGGGGACTACAGAGCATGAGGGAGGAGCTGGCCAAAGTTGACTAGAAAGGGACCCTAGCAGGGATGACAATGGAACACCAATGGCAGGAATTTCTGGGAATAATCCAGTAGATGCAGGATCTTTTCACTCCAAAGAGGAAGAAAGATTCTAGGGGGAGAAAGAGGTGACTGTGGCTGACAAGGGAAGTCAAGGACAGCAAGGTTTTAAAGAACAACAAGAGACAATACGGGGAGAAAAGATGAAATACAAAGGCAAGCTAGACAATAATATAAAAGAGGATAGCAAGAGCTTCTTCAGTTATATAAAGAGCAAGAAAGAGGCAAGAGTAGACATTGGACCACTGGAGAATGATGCAGGCGAAGAGATAATGGGGAAGAAAGAAATGGCAGAGGAGATGAATACATTTTTTATATCAGCCTTCACAGCGGAAGACACCAGCAACGTGCCTGAAATTCAAGAGAGTCAGGGGGTGGAAGTTAGTGGAGTGGCTATTACTAGGGAGAAGATGCTTGGAAAGCTGAAAGGGCTGAAGGTGGATAAGTCACGTGAGCCGAATGGACTGCACCCAAAGGCTCTGCAAGAGGTGGCTTTAGAGATTGTGGAGGCATTGATAGTGATATTTCAGGAATCACTAGAGTCAGGAATGTTCCCAGATGATTGGAAAATAGCCAACATTACCCCGCTGCACAAAAAGAGTGCAAGGCAGAATCATGGAAACTATAGGCCAGTTAGTGTGACTTCAGTGGTTGGTAAGATGTTAGAGTCCATTATAAAGGATGAGATTACGGAGTACTTAGAAGTTCACGATAAAATAGGCCGAAGTCAGCATGGCTTTGTGAAGGGGAGGTCTTGCTTGACAAATCTGCTGGAATTCTTTGAAGAAATAAATAGCAGCACAGACAAATGAGTCAGTAGATTTTTTGAAATCCTTTGATAAGGTGCCACACGTTAGGCTGCCTAGGAAGATGACAGCCCACGATATCAAAGGGCAGATACTAGCGTGTTAGCAGGTTGGCTGGATTGCATTAGTCAAAGAGTGGCAATAAAGGGGGCTTTTTCTGGTTGGCTGCCATTGACTAGTGGAGTCCTGCAAGGGTCGATGCTGGGGCCACTTCTTTCACATTGTATATTAATGATTTGGACGAGGGGATTGTAGGCTTTGTGGCAAAGTTTACGGATGATACGAAAATAGGTGGGGCAGGTAGTGTAGAGAAAGCAGGGACTCTGCAGAAGGACCTGGAATAGGCTGGGAGAGTGGGCAAACAAGTAGCAGATGGAATATAGTGTAGCAAAGTGTGGAGTCATGCATTTTGGTTGTAAGAATAAAGGCATAGACTATTTTCTAAATGGGGTGAGAATCCTGAAATGGGAGGTGCAAAGGAACTTGGGAGTGCTGGTGCAGGATTCCCAAAAAGTTAATCTGCAAGTCAAATCGGTAGTAAGGAAAGCAAGCTGAATGCTAGCATTTATTTCAAGAGGGCTTGTATACAAAAACAGGGGTATAAATAAGGCACTGGTAAGGCCGGATTTGGAATATTGTGAGCAATTTTGGACATCATATCTGAGGAAGGATGTGCTGGCTCTGGAGGAGTTTTACAAGAATGATCACAGGAATTAGTAAGTTAACCTATGATGAGCATTTGTCAGCACTGGGCTGTACTCGCTGTAGTGTAGAAGATTGAGGGGGTCCTCATTGAAACATACAGAATAGTGAAAGGCTTGGATAGAGTGGATATGGAGAGGATGTTTCCACTAGTGGGAGAGTCTAGGACGAGTGGGAGAGTCTTTGCCACAGAAGGCTGTGGAGGCCAAGTCAGTGGATATTTTTAAGGCAGAGATAGATTCTTGATTAGGACCGGTCTCAGAGGTTATGGGGAGAAGGCAGGAGATAGGAGGGAGAGATAGAGCAGCCATGATTGAATGGCAGAGTAGACAATGGGCCAAATGGCCTAATTCTACTCCTATTCCTTATGACCTGTGACCTCCTTTAGCTCACAAAAAATAACTACCTTCTATGTTATGACCACCAGCATTTTTGTCCATTCCATCCTCCAGAATTAAATCCAGATCCATAAATGGCTGGAGTGTGATCAAGAGGAGGGTTGATTTGACCTTCCTTGAAAAGGTGAACCAAGCACATTCCCATCGCCTTTCCAATGTCTACACAGCACTTCAGCAGCACGATAGAATACTCTGCACTTGCCTGAACAACTCTCAATATGCCTTAGTTCCCCAGGATAACAGCAGTGTGCCTGATTGCCACTCCCTGAACATGTTGTTCCCTCCACCACTATCATAAAGTATCTGCAGTGTTTACCACCAACAAAAGGCACTAGTCATTCATCCAGGCTACTACAACATCACCTCCCTAACCACTAAGAAAGACTTGGGTTGCAAGTGCACAGGAAGACCACCACCTGCACATTCCCCTCCAACTGGCTCACCATTCTGATCTTGAAATTAGTTTAGTTTAAAGATACAGCGCGGAAACTCAGCCCACCGAGTTGACCCAGACCAGAGAAACCCGTACACTGGCACTATCATACCCATTTTACAATTTTTACCAAAGCCAAAGTAACCTACAAACCTATACGTCTTTGTGGGGTGGGAATCGGAGCACCTGGGGAAAACCCACACGGTCACGGGGAGAACGTGCAAACTCCAAACAGACAGCACCCGTAGTCAGGATCGAACCCGGGTCTCTGGCACTGTGCCACCCAACAGCCCCATGGTTTCAATCTCAAGGTCACACTTACTGACTGAGACTTTCTAGATGTCATTCGAGGTGGTCCTGAAAAATGCCAACGTTCCCCACCGCATCATCTGGCCGGGGGAATGGAACAAGACAAGCCCCGACTGCTCACAGATGACAAAACCATGCCCCAGGTTGTGCTGACAAAGCATTAGCATTGAGGATGCTTCTGAACATCCATCACTCACAAAGAAAAACTATTGAAAAGTAAATAATCAAAAAATTAAAAGTTATTTTTTTGAAAATAACAAATTAAATAGAGCAATTTTAAGTAATTAAAATATAACTGCAAAGATAAGGAATAGAAAGAACTGAAGCCTTTCATTTCTCCTTTGCAAGTGAGTCATCTCCACTGAGGTATATGGGTTGGTGGCTATTGGATCACTAATCTGGTGCAGGATTAGTTACTGCAGGGGATGGGGAGAAACAGGTATGAGCCCATGTAGGGCCACAGAGTAGGGAGGTGTGGGGGAGAAAGGAGAGGATAAGAAGGGGGGGGGGGGGGTCTTAGAAGTTACCTAGAATTTGAGAAAAATGAGGTGTTGTTTAGTGTGGCATCATTCTTACCCAAGATGTACTTGCGATTGAACGTTGGCAAAGGTTACAGGAGCTCCTGTAAAGAGACATTGTGTGCGTTAGGACTGTAGTTTAGAAGAGTGGGAAGTGGTCTTATTAAAATAGAAACATAGAAAATAGGTGCAGGAGTCCATTCGGCCCTTCGAGCCAGCACCGCCATTCATTGTGATCATGGCTGATCGTTCCCTATCAATAACCCGTGCCTGCCTTCTCCCCATATTCCGTGGACTCCACTAGCCCCTAGAGCTCTATCCAACTCTCTCTTAAATCCATCCAGTGATTTGGCCTCCACTGCCCTCTGTGGCAGGGAATTCCATAAATTCACAACTCTCTGGATAAAAAAGTTTTTTCTCACGTCGGTCTTTCATGACCTCCCCTTGATTCTAAGACTGTGGCCCCTGGTTCTGGACTCGCCCAACATTGGGAACATTATTCCTGCTGTACACGATTTTGGCGGCTCAATGAGCTGGATGCAGGGAGAATGTTTCCTCAGATACTGTAACTTCCAGTATTCTGCGTTTCTGTTCACGAGCTTGTGGATTCCATCTCCAGCACTCCGTGTCCTTTTGTGCACGAAACAACCCTATTCTTCTGCCACATCCTGATTTATCAGCTGCAACGCTGGTAACATCAACAGAACGGAATTTCGGACATTGTATTGTCCACGGGAAACACGATCATTGAGCTGCCCATTTCTCCAGAGATGCTGCCTGGCCCGCTGAGTTACTCCAGCATGTTGTGTCTATTTTCGGTGTAAGGCGGCATCTGCAGTTCCTTCCTACACATGTGTCTATCTTCGGTGTAAACAATCATCTGCTGTTCCTTCCTACACAATGACTGAGCTGAGCCGCTGTTTTGACCTGTAAATGTGCGGGGACACTCGTGGAGAATGATTAATAAATCTCCATCATTGAACAAAGAGACACAGACATAAATCACACGATTCGTTACTTTCTGCCCAGCGTTACCAGATAACAGCTCTGCAAACACAAGCCCGTGCAACTCCAGCTGCTTTACTCCCTGGCGGCGTGTTACGGCCAACGAATAACGTCAATTCTGGAAACAAGAGACTGGAGGGACATCGGTTCCTGACTCCGCCTCTGGGTCACAAGCAGCTGATTTCCGCTTTTCCTGCTTCAGCTCCTTTGTGCCAGACAGAAAGCTGGAGCGAAACACCCAGAAATATCATCGACAAATGAATCCACCGCCAGGCACACACGTCCCAGCCGCGGGGCAGAGGTTGCTGCTTGTGGGGGCTGTGCTCAATGTGTAACTAGTGCCAGGTTGCTGCAGCAAACAAGACACGCACAGACATATTTACTTTTGCTTATGAATTATGTTGTTCCTCCACAATCTCCCGACCGCAGCCATTCTTGCACAAGGTATCTGTTTACACTGATTGGCCGTGTTAATAATGAGCGGGACAATGAGCAAAGCCGAGCTATCAATCACGGGAGCGGTGCAGGCAGCCAACTCCGGATGATATCCAGCTTTAACCCCATTTGTCAGCATATCCGCTACATTCACCCATACATCATACACTGCTGGGTTGAGAGCAAGTCAGACTTCCTCTAACCAAGCATAGAAGTTGACCTCTTCCTGCAACCTCCCCGCTCTTCCAAGTTGTAACCCCCTCCCTTCCAGTCACCCACTACTCACACAGAGGACATGGACCCTCCAAACTGGTCTTACCTCACTTGGCGACAGACTGCACCCCTCTGCCAACATTGAGCTGTACAGCATGGAAACAGGCCCTTTGGGCCTACTGGTCCATACCACCCAAATTAGCATACTGGGCTAATCCCATTGCCTGCAATTGGCCCATATCCCTCTAAACCCTTGTCCTCAAGGCTGTGGGTCACTCAATCCTTTCATCTCAAGTATAGCAATCCTTCCTGGTTGAGTTTGCACCTTTAAAAGTGTCAGGTTCAACGTTGATGAAGTTTCTCAACCTCCTTTACCCCAACTTTTAAAGTGGAACCACCACAAACGGGGAACCACAGATGCAGTGGCATTCTGCTCTCAACCCCCCCCCCCCCCCCACCCATTCCTGACACCCACCGAGCACGCGACTATTCACTTCGATAAACAAACACAAAGACGCAAGGACACAGTATTGAGAGTTCAAAACATTCCATGTCTTCCTGGAAGACATTATTTAATATTTTAGCAGAAATCCTACTTGGTCCAGGTTGAGATAGCAAAAGAAAGAGAGAGAGAGAGAAAAAGAAAAAGAGAGAGAGCTGTGACGAGGGAAAGAGAGAAATAGAGTAAAGGAAAACGTTACAGGACCAGGCTGGCTGTGAAGCATTTCCTTAACAGTTACTGTGCATCCTTGCAACGTTCTGGTAATAACTGCAATCACATAAATAATGAATCAATGCACTGGCTTCCAGGGAGAGGCAGCAGCTGGGAGTGATTCTCAGTCCAGGAATGATAGCAGGATGTGGGCAAAATTCATGGGTCGACGCAAGGGGATGAGGAAATATTTTACAAATGGAAAGCCGTCTCACAGGGTGGTGAACAACCAGCAAGACTGGATGTCAACCCCAGTGGAAGATAGCGCTTACACATACTGGAGGTCTCATCAGCAAAGGTAAATTCAATGGCCCATGTACCCACCAGAGATGGTCAACAAGGTGTCAGTGAGTCACTCCTGGAGTAATGATTAACCAAGATGGGCACCGCACAGAGTTGAATGAGAATGAGCCATCTCCCCAAATCCCACCCGTCCCTCTAATTTGAATATCACAGGAAGAATCTTGGGTCTCAATGGTGTAACATCCATTGTTCCAGCAGTCATCATGCGACATTTACGTGAGAACCCGAGGCAACACCAATACAAATCATTTATTGGGGTGCACGCCCTTTACACGACAAAAAAAATCATCTTTCCATTAGCTGACCACCCAGGACTTCACCCACCACAGCCTACACCACCAGGAGCTCCATCGCCTACCTTACTCCTCCTATTAAACTCCATCCTTTAATTTAAGGACCTTCAGCAACCTCCCCACCGCAGTCCAACCCCCAGGTTGCCTCCCATTCCCGAAACATAGCTCAGGACCCAGCCCCTCTTCCCTTCCTGCTCCATTCATCCACCCTCCCATCCCAAATAGCTGGTGAGAGGGAGTAGAATATTAAATTGGTCTAATTCAGTGGTATTCTGAATGTCCCCTTCCCACCACCTGCCCCACCTTCATGCTTTCCCCAAGGCTCTGGTTCACTTAACAACCCCCCCCCCCCCCCCCCCACACGCACCCTGCCCCCAGATGATTTTGCATCCTACACATTTCCCCGAGGAATGGCAAAGCTTTAATTCAGATGTGGAATGACTAAGCTTAAACTCATTAATAGCTAGTGGAAGAATGACAATGGAATGGATGAATTGGCAACAAGCTTCCAATGAAGGAGCCAAAGCTGATATACGGAGAAACTGTTACTGTTACTGGGTGGTTCTAACATGGCCGTATGATTGGGATCGCTCGTGGCGAGTGCGAGTTGCACTAGGGTCGGCTCTGCACTCTGCCTCTCGTCCATCTGGCACAGAGAGAGCTTAGTCGAGCTTCAGAAACTTCCGCACATCACTCGTTTCCACCGCCTCCACAAAATCCTCGTAACCCTGGGAGAAACAAGAGGCCATTGATTACATTACGACATGATAGTATGTTTGGGACAAAGACCTGCCATTTATTTATTTGCCTCTGTACTCCACAATTTGAGATTTGTAATAGAAAAAAAACACATGGTTAAAGTGAACTTTGTCAGATTTTAATAAAGGCCATTTTTATACATTTTGGCTTCACCATGTACAGCTGTATCTATACATACTATCTATACATAGTCCCTCCATTTCAGGCCACCTAGTCATTCCTCCAGTCTTTCCATCACTTTTGGAAACTTTTATCAACACGGATCAAAGTTGTGCCAATGAAAGTCAAAGAAGCCATTATGGGACTGAGAAACACGAATAAAACTCAAAGACATCAGCCAAACCTTGAGCTTACCAAAATCAACTGTTTGGAACATTATTATGAAGAGAGAGATCACTGGTGAGCTTACTAATCGCAAAGGGACTGGCAGGCCAAGGAAGTCCTCCACAGCTGATGACAGACAAATTCTCTCTATAATAAAGAAAAATCCCCAAACACCTGTCCGACAGATCAGAAACACTCTCCAGGAATCAGGTGTGGATTTGTCAATGACCACTGTCCGCAGAAGACTTCATGAACAGGAATACAGAGGTTACACTGCAAGATGCAAACCACTGGTTAGCTGCAAAGGTGACAGTTTGCCAAGAAGTACTTAAAAGAGGAACCACAGTTCTGGAAAAAGGTCTTGTGGACAGATGGGATGAAAATTAACTTGTATCAGAGTGATGGCAAGAGCAAAGTATGGAGGAGAGAAGGAACTGCCCAAGTTCCAAAGCATACCACCTCATCTGTGAAACATAATGGTGGGGGTGTTATGGCCTGGGCAAGTATGGCTGCTGAAGGTACTGGCTCACTGATCTTCATTGATGATACAACTGCTGATGGTAGAGCATAATGAATTCTGAAGTGTATAGACACATCCTACCTGCACAAGTTCAAACAAATGCCTCAAAATTCATTGGCCGGTGGTTCATTCTACAGCAAGACAATGTTTCCAAACATACTGCTAAAGCAACAAAGGAGTTTTTCAATGCTAAAAAATGGTCAATTCTTGAGTGGCCAAGTCAATCACCCGATCTGAACCGAATTGAGCATGCCTTTTATATACTGAAGAGAAAACAGAAGGGGAATAGCCCCCAAAACAAGCATAAGCGAAAGATGGCTGCAATACAGGCCTGGCAGAGCATCACCAGAGAAGACACCCAGCAACTGGTGATGTCCATGAATAGCAGACTTTAAGCAGTCATTGCATGCAAAGGGTATGCAACAAAATACTAAACATGACTACTTTCATTTACATGTCATTGCTGTATCCCAAACATTATGGAGCCCTGAAATTGGGAGACTGTGTATAAACACTGCTGTTATTGCTACATGGTGGAACCAAAATGTATAAGAATGGCCTTTGTTAAAATCTGACAATGTGCACTTTAACCACATGTGATTTTTTTTCTATTACAAATCTCAAATTGTGGAGTACAGAGGCAAATAAATAAACGATGGGTCTTTGCCTCAACATTATGGAGGGCTCAGTATTTATCCGCGGGTGGGGGGGTCTTCTTCTTGTGTATGGCGTACACAGCCTAAAGTTGTAGAACAACTTGTTTTATTTGATCTTATTTGATTGAGGGGGAGGGGGAGGGGTAAGACAGTCAGTTTACCCCACGACAGAAGGGGTGGAGTTGTACAGTCTGATAGCCACAGGGATATCTGTGGGTTCCTCTGCACCATCCACCTCATGCAGGGATTGGACCGCCCCATCATCCATTTTGGCATCCCCCACCCACCTCTGTAATTTACAACCTGACTATTGCAACACCTCCCTGGCCTCTTTCCTTCCACCCCCCTTCACACTAAGTGACCCAGTTTTGTGCCCATGTCCGCAACATTTCCATTCCCTTCAGATGTTCTGTCCAATTCTCCACAAACTGCTTCCACTCTCTCACTGTGACCCCTCATTCTGATTCTTGCTCATTCCTATTTTGATCACCCCGGGATTATCAGCACCATAGCCATTGTGGCTGGAATTCACTCCCTATGTGGTTCTGCTCCTCACCAACACATTTCTCCTGAATTAAGCAGTTCCTTGCAACTAAGTGCATGATCAAGCATATTTTTTTCCATCCTACACTGGTGACGTTTTGCATGGAAACACACTTCTAGACCATAGACAATAGGTGCAGGAGTAGAGGCCATTCGGCCCTACAAGCGAGCACCGCCATTCAATGTGATCATGGCTGATCATCCCCAATCAGTACCTCGTTCTTGCCTTCTCCCCATATCCCCTGACTCCGCTACCTTTAAGAGCCCTATCTAGCTCTCTCTTCTGAAGTATCTTGGGATGTTTTTTTACTTATTAAAGGCAAGACATAAATGCTAGCTGTTTTCAAAGAATCTACAGCTGGGAGGAATTTGGCAAGAGCAGATTTGGGAGTAAGCTCCAGGGTTGCTAATGCAATCCTGAGTCAACAGTGCAATACTCTATGTAAACAGACCTCAACAAACTTTGCTCCCCGAAGATCCGTTCACAATAAAATCAAATAAATGCACTCTGGCCACCTGCCACCCACTGGAACACCACTCACTCTACTAGCATGCAAACTCACCAGCCCCTCCACACACTCACACTGACCTGCCCCGAGAACAAATGTTCCCATAGAAAGACCCATCCTCCTCAAACACAGATGCCTGGTCCTATTCACTAAAGACACTCCTGACTGCCGACCAAACCTACATAACCCAGTCAACTCTCCCCTCGATATACCACCTCCATGCTGGCAATCCACATTATACACCAACCCCCTACTCCACATAAACATAGATCCGTTCCCCATATGAACCCCTGCTCCCCTCTCTGATTCCGACTCATCAAAAGCTCAAAATTCCCTGCTTCTAGCAACACTCCACATAAACACCCCAAAACATCACTCGACCCTATCTGACAGGCACCCTAAACTCCACTTGCGATGCATATAACCGTAGCTCAATTTTCTAAACATCCAGTGAGGACTTGTGGGATTCTGTTAAGTCACTGGGCTCCCAGTACAGAACCAATCAGATTAAAAAAATGTTCATTGTTTCTCTTTCCACAGAGACACAAAAGACAACAGATACTGGAATATGGAGCAAAAAAAAATCTGGGAAGGAACTCAGCAGGTTGAGCAGCATCTGTGGAGAGAATAAGATAGTCGATGATCTGGGTTGAGACTTTTTCTCTAGACTAAAAGAGTTGGGAACAGCAGCCCCTATAGGAGGTATGGGGATGGGCAAGTGATATTTGGATCCAGGTGTGGAGGGGTGTATTGGTGGCAGGGGCGGAAAACCTGGGGGGGGCCAGAGGGGCCACGTTCCCCCCCCCCCCCCCCATGTTTTCAGAGGTGGGGGACATCCCCGCCAAGTTTTTGTCATCCGGATTTTAAAATCTCCCCTGTGGTGTCTCCCCTGTCCCCTCCATGTTTTGATAGCGAGTCCCGTGTCTGATTGGTAGATGGGGTCAGGTGGGGCCGGTAGTGTTGACTGGAACACGATGGGGATGGGTAATCAGGGGCTGCAGGTGATGGAATCCGATGGAAAAGGGAGGTGGAACATGAGATCAAATTAAGGAGGTGGGGCCGGCTGATGGGAACAGAGGAGGCGAAGGGAGTGGATGACAGGAGTGTACTGGTGATGGGCAGATGGAGCGGGTGGGTCGATGGTGATGGGAGGGGAGTGGTGTTGTGGGAAAGAAGGATGCAAATGGAAGATCCAGGTGGATAGAGGGACCAAGGTGCCCTGAATGATCAAGCCCAGGCAGAATTTGAGGTGCTGTTCATCTAGTTCAAGGGTTCCCGACCTGGGGTAAATTTTCACCTACTCAGGGGGTAAATTTGTTGATTCTGGATTGGTACATTTTTTTTCTCATTGACTGACTGTGTTTGGTTCTGGTATACCGGTATCTGTTCATCATTAGTTGCTTATAAATAAGTGAAATAACATTGTTATACGCTATTAAAGTTGCCATGGGGTAAACAGGACAAAAAAGGTTGGGAACCCCTGATCTAGTCTATATTTGATCTTGACCTGTAATGTTGACAGTCCATATCCTTCCACAGTTGCTGCCTGACCCACTGAGTTCCTCCGGCTATTTCTGTTTCCTCTTTTCACAGATACTGCCAGCATTTGCAGAGGTTTTAATTTTAGATGTTTCACATCTGCAGTTTTTTTGGGGGATTTCCATCCAGAGAGATGTGTTTTGTTTTACTTCACTCAAAGGATCCATTCTGAAGGGTGTTAAGTGTCGAGAGGAAGGTGCTCGTCCCTTGTGTATGGGGCTGGTGGTTGTTGGGGATGAAGATGAAGGGTGCTCACTGCACCCCAGCCTTACCCCACAGTGCTGGTCACCGTTGAAGATCTGAGGAGGCAGAGCGCTGGGGTTGCCCGACTTGGTCCTCATCTCCTCTTTCAAAGAATTATTCTGTGCAATGTCGATCATTTCGTACTTGATGCTTTTACTGTCCATGACGCGTGTCACCTCCCACTGCTGGGATTTCACCTACAACAGAGCGAGAGTGAAGTAGCAGCAAAATATCAGATATCACAATATCATTCAGTGATGTGGAAATTGAGAAGGCCAGAGAATCAGCAAATTATCTGCCTTTCATCAAACAGACACAAGGGGATGATTGGCAGTGATGCACTTTCTGCAAATTTGAAACACTACACCATTAAAAGGGAGTGAGGTGATTATTTGTCTGCAATAAAATACTCAGGGTTATGAGGCCAAATAAATCGGGTAATTTAATACTCAATCGAGCGTCACAGTGTCCAGGGCCTTGAAATGTCACGGCAGGCATACACTTGTTTTGCTAAGACTATATTAAACTCCAATATGTTAGAGATTTTCTGCCCAAATTTCTGCAACAACATTCATTTGTGTCTTTTTTTTCTCCTGTGGCTCCAAGATTCTATCATTAAGCACAAAGTAAAAAACAACTCTGAAGAAGGGTCTCGACCCAAAACGTCGCCTATCTCCTTCGCTCCTTAGATGCTGCTGCACCCGCTGAGTTTCTCCAGCCTTTTGTGTAAAAAACAACCACATTGGTTGCATCGACGGACCCAGAAAACAGCAGCAGGCTTCCTTCGCCGGAACACATTTAACAAACAAACCGATGTCAAGGCGAGGCAAATGTACGAAAGTTGTTTTCAGAGTGATTTAGGTAGGAAGTCCTTAACCTAGGAGTCTTGGCAGCCAAAGCCAAATCCCTCACTGGTCCAGCAATTAAATCAGGAATGAGAAGAGAGGCCAGAGGTAGGGGAGCTCGGATAGTTCAGAAAATTATATCCTTGGTGAAAATTACAAGGGTAAGGGTGAGAATGGCAAAATCAAGCCCTTGCTTCACTGGCAGCTGGTGTAGGATCAACAGGGGGTGATGACAAACAGGAGAGTGCAGATTTGGATTATCTCGGGTGAGACAGTGTGGAGATTGGGCATGGGCACCAGACAGAACTGCGTTCAAATACTGTCGAGGCAACCAAGGCACAAATGAAGCTTTCAATTGCAGCGTCACTGGGTGGAAACCATTAATCACAGTGATTCCACAGATACAAGATCCACAAAGGGTTACAATGACACCAATGCTAATAGGTCTGTCGGTTTGAGAGATGCAAGGGAGAGGCGTGGAACTGGTTCTGATGAGTGGAGTTTGCATTGAAAACAATCAATCTATAAGAGATAGTGATGAATTAATTGCTTTTAATGCCATTCCAGTCATTTTCTCCTGATTAGGATTTATTTTATGAAATTGATTCAAAGTGTGATGGGATTTTCAGTTCTCCCAACACACATTATTCCACATTTCCATCATTAGAATAGACACCGACCAGAAAAAAAAAGTGTTTTTCAGCTGGAATGAGTTGGGGAACGTCCAAACCAGTTGGCAACAATTGGTAAATGAGCTGGGGTCAGGACGGGTCAGAATCTGTGTGTGGGAGGCTCAGCTCAGATTCTAACAGAACAAGCCTGTCTTACAAATCAGCTTCACCCATTCTTTACAGCTGCACCGGGAGGCCAGGAAACAGCCACATCTAGAGTGGTCTCAAAGCTAAACCTGAACCCCAGGCACCAACTGGCGACCAGGCCTCAAGGGCAACATTTCCAAGGGACATTTTCAACAGGAGTCGAGCAATTTTATGAGAAAATTTGAAACTATTTAAATGCTTATTTTTTATGAAAGCCCAGGTGGCGGAACTGAAAGCAAGTTTTCATAGGACATTGTGAATATGATGATCTCCATTTCCCAGGATTGCCCCTGGATCAAGTTATCATGCACAGAGTCAGTCCGCAAAACTGTGGCAGATCTACCAACAAGTGGTCAGGGTCAGGATGAACTGCGGGCATGTATAATCCTCAGTTGCAAGCATCTGAGGGGACCAAGTTGATCGCACTCCCTATCATAACGATGCCTATAACACAGAGAACCATACACATGGACTTGATGCTGCAGATTAATGTATGTTCTGCTGGAATCTGTGGTGTGGAGAAAGCTTTCTCATCGCCTTTGTTATTTCTATATTACTTTGCTGTTTGCCAGAAGCAGACGGTGGGAGGAGGGGAACAACAGAGGGTCGTCAGAGGATTGAAATTGGGTGAAAGAGATACACAGCACTCCATAATGACAATGCTTGCAAACCTGAATTATGCACTGTTATTTACAACTAGTTATTCATTAATAACTGCCTCATTTATTATTGTATGACATTTTAAACTAGAGAAGCTGGGATCTGCTTCAAGGAAAGATTAAATGAGACAAAACACATGTCGTATGGAAATAAGAGTAGAAATGTACATAATTACGAAGCCTTTTGATCAAGAGAAACCGCTTCCAGTGGAAAATTCAGTAACCAAAGCTCACATTGTTAGGATAATTGTCAAGAGCATAAAAAGGGATATGAAACATTATGATGACTGTGTAGAATAACCTGAAGGCACACCCTGAGAGAGCGATAAAACCAAATTCAAGAACGACTTCCAAAAAGGAATTAAATTGGAAACAATTTGGGGAGTTGTAGGAATAAGAGCAGACTGGAGAATACATTAGACAGCGTTTTCAGAGAGATGGTTCATTGACGATGGGCGAGGTTGCTTTCTGCTGTAACAGGGGATTGATTTTCCATTTCTGCTCTGCGTTTCGGAAATTCATCCATGTTGCCCTCCATTCCTGCTCTTTATTGATCAGGATGGCATTAAATCACTGACGCCTGGAAATCTTAACCAAGAAAGTGATATTCCAACAGAAAGTTAAGATGTATATGAATCTTGAAAAAATCTCCAACAAACCAAGCACGAGCAGAAATTCATTTATCAAGGCTCCTCATAACTAATTGCTTTAAGATTGTGCGCTATTCTCAAAATATCTTCCAATTCCCTGTTTGATTTGATGCTGACTGCCTTATACTAAAGGCCCCTTCCTCTCCGCCTAAGGAAACACAATCTGTGTTTGCACTAATTGAATCCCTACATGATGATAATAATAATAATCTTCTTTAGCTCATTGGTTTCTCTTTTTAAAAGGGAACCATTACATTTGCAACACTTCCTGGTGCTCATAAATTTCTGTCTCCACTTACATTGTTTAGGTTCTTCAGATTCAATGCACATGCCCTCTTTTTGGGAATATCCCTGGACTTGGATTTTTTTTAAAGTTTCTAAACCAAAGAAACAATGGAGCCGATATACCAGGTCACATCACCCTTGTGCATAGCAACTCACACAAGAATTCCAGCTAAATAGTACATAAAATTCTCATCCTTCCATGGTCTTACCCCTGTGCCACAGAAACCTTCTGCAGGACACTATCCTCTGAGATGATTCAGTTTCCCCAACTCCAAGGTCATGCGCATCGATTTCCATTGTCTCATCTCTGGCACATCCTTTCCATCAATAGCCTTGGCTTCATGCTCTAGAATATCTATCTTTCTGCTTCTCTTTTCTGTCTAAAAGGTGCCCTATAGAAACACTCCTATTTGATCAAGATTTTGACAGTTCACCTAAATATTACCTCAAGTGATCTTCTCTCAGGTATTGTTTGATACTCCATGAAAGACTCTTGTATTCTTTAACCAGATCACAAGCCATGTATAAACACAAATAGCAGTTGAATGTATACAATAACTATTTTAAATTATTATTTTGCACACAAACAAATGGGAAATTGATATTGTAAGCAGGCATAACGGAGCATGTTCCTGTACTTTAAACTCATTGTTGATGGGTTGGGACTACAACATCATCATGAAACGCCAAGGTTTGACAAACCTGGATGAATGCTCATTTCCTTCTCCTAAATTTTCTCCTTAAAAGGGAATCGTTGTAACTAGACTGTATAACAGTTTACAATTCACTAAAAAAAATCCAAGGGGAAAAGCCTGAAAATGTCCAATCTTAAATTACAGGTAATCCCAAAACAGATTGTTAACTCTAATTAGTTCAATTGTAATCACCTTCCCAGGGAATGCGCTTTTAGTTTGCAGTTTTACTAAACATTCTACATTTGTCATAAAACACGCCCCAGTCTAATCATCACACGTAACACAACTGTTTGTTGCACAAAAATATTTTCTGGAGATATGGGGGCGGGAGGAGGGCGATATTCAGAGAGCTGGTGACATTTCCAAAAAAAGAAACGACTCCATAAAAAAACACAAAACCCAGGACGGACAAGTCGTGGTTAAATGTTGCAGTGGCTGAGTTACAATGGTTGAACAAGGAAAAACCGGGTGTCAGGACAACAAGCTGTGTACGAATATGTATGAATGAAGAAGGGTGGGAGGCAAAACTCACAGCTGAATTACAAGAAAGGGAATTCAAAAATAAAAAGGATTGCTAGAAATGTAAGTGGCATTTGCTTTAATCTAATCACTGGGGGTTGGGGAGGAAATTTTGCTCGGTTACTGAACGTTCTTCGAATGGAACTCTCAAGGCGTTCAATGTGCGCAGTCATAGCCTGGCTTCCTTCGCCACTTTCTGCAGCTCCATCACCGGGTGTGTCAGTTTCTCTCTCTGTCCCTCGCTGTTCACTAACAATGGCCCGTTTCAGCATCTCTCCACCATCCTTACCCCCGCCCCCCTCACCACCATCACCCCTTCTCGTTCTTCGCCCCCACATTCCGTGACACACTCACCTCCCTGGAGCCAGTAACAGTTGTGTAATACACTGTTATACTCATTTCGGCGCCGATGCTCTCGCTCTCCCTCTCGGACACAAATACTAACATCCAAGCAGCACTTCGCCATGTGATTCACCAGGCCAATAGCAACACCTCCCGTTCATCGCGTCAGACTCAGGAGCAAAGATCCTCCGCTATAGGATCTTTGCTCAGGAGGTCGAGGGACCGTCTTTGAATGTAAAAACAAGAGTTCTTGTTAAAGCTTCACTCACCCTGCAGCTCCGCGTTTATAATTACTTCGGCCTTCTGTTGTCAATACAATAAAGGGGCCGTTACAGCCAAACCAAAGGGGTGGGTGAGAAATTAACTGTGGTTAAAATTCATTTTGTACTTGGTCTACCAAAGTCAATTTGTCCACTAGGAGAAAACGTTATTTTTACTTTGGCCCATCAAGCATGCATGGGGCTGATTAATCAACGAGTAGATGAAAGTCTGGAGCGTCCCGATCCTAAACGTTACTTAGCTACAAAATAGACACAAAGAGTTGGAGTAACTCAGCGGGACGGGCAGCATCTCTGGAGAGAAGGAATGGGTGACGTTTCGGGTCGAGACCCTGGGTCTCCCGCCGAGTTACTCCAGCTTTGTGTCTATCCAGAGTCGGTTTAAACCAGCATCTGCAGTTCCTTCTTGCACGTTACCTACCCATGTTCTCCAGAGACGTTGCCTGGCCCGCTGAGTTACTCCGGCACTTTAGGTCGCTTATTAGTCAAAAGTAAAACTTCCTTTACCCTGCAGTGTGGGTTCCATACAGAGAAAAGCTCATGTAATCCGTCCTGTTAAAGTAACAGACCCGGAATGTGTATCTATTATAAATGTAATTTAGTTCGCTGACCGGTTAGCACACAAAAACTTCTCTCTGTACCCCGGTACACGCGACAATAAACTAAACTAACATGTTTACGTTTCCAAAATGTTATAAATGTGGAACATTGTGTAATTATGCACGTCAGCAACTCGAAATGTAAATATATTTACAATGTTGCAGCTTTAGACTTTTTTTTTAAACTTAATGTAAATATGTTTCTCTGAAAAAACGGTTGCCCTGTTGGGCATTTCCAACTTTTTAGTGTTTTTCAGTGTTAATTGTATTTGACATGTGGAATGCAGAATGATGCACACTGGCGATTAATTCAGGACTGCCTGATCTCTATTGCACCACATTGCATTCAGTCGGCAGCAGATCAACTGAACCCGCCGACTTCTGCGAAGAAAACAGGCTTGCAACTCTCTCCATCGCGCAGGTCAGCCGCCCAAACCCCACAGAGTAGCCGAGCCCCACAATAAATGTGAGCTTCTCAAGTTAACATTTTTAGATATGACATGTTGGCTTACTGATGTTTCTTGTCCTCGTTTCAATAACTCTGGAATCACAGTGAAAGTTAAATTCATCTCTCTGAAATTAATCTACAATTGGTTAACATGCAATCTCTTCTCTCATTTTATGATGGCAAGATCTGCATTTTATTCAAATACTAGACTAAGTGGGCAGCTTCACACGGGAGGGCTGGTCCCCCAACGCAATATGCCACCTCTCCACCAATTCCAATATTGGTGGCCAGGGATGGGGGGGGGGGGGGGGGGGCTTTCTGGAGAGCAAGTATGGGTGTTGTGGGCTGAAGGAACTGGTTTCCAGAGGGCTAGTATGGACATTGAGGGCCTAATGGATTCTTGGGCTGGCAGCTCAGTCACGCAGGCCTGGTGTGCTGGCACCTCACTCACTCACGGCTGGCAGTTGACTCGCGGCTATTCCTTGAAATTCCATTTCAAACAGGGTGCAAGGCCACCAAACTCAAGTGTAGTTTCCTACCATTTCAAGCAGGGTGCAAGGCCACCAAATTCAAGTGCAGCTTCCTACCATTTCAAGCAAGGTACAAGGCCACCAAATTCAAGTGCAGTTTCCCACCATTTCAAGCAGGGTGCAAGGCCACCAAATTCAAATGCAGTTTCATACCATTTCAAGCAGGGTGCAAAGCCACCAAATTAAAATAGTTTCATACCATTCAAGCAGGGTGTAAGGCCACCAAATCCAAGTGCAGTTTCCTAACATTTCAAGCAAGGTACAAGGCCACCAAATTCAAGTGCAGTTTCCTACCATTTCAAGCAGGGTGCAAGGCCACCAAATTCAAATGCAGTTTCATACCATTTCAAGCAGGGTGCATGGCCACCAAATTTGAGTGCAGTTTCATACCATTTCAAGCAGGGTGCAAGGCCACCAAATTCAAGTGCAGTTTCCTACCATTTCTGGCAGGGTGCAAGGCCACCAAATTCAAATGCAGTTTCATACCATTTCAAGAAGGGTGCAAGGCCACCAAAGACAGAGAGTCATGACCACTCACTCCCCCATCTTGCAGAGACTGACTGAGCCATGCCCACATGTCCGGGTTTTATTGTCCCTACCGCCGGAAGGGGTGTGGCCTTCATGGCGTGACTGACAGGAGAGAGAATCTCAACATTTCTTAAACACTAATAACGCCTTTATTTTTCATCGATGGGAAAAATCCTCGGCACCTGATGAGCGGAGGGGTACTCTGAGTAAGATGGCCAAACATCACAGCCAATGTGGTAGTGTTTTTTCTAAAATCAATATACAGCGCAAACAGGAAGTGGGCAAGATTAGACATTTAATTATATAGATATATTAGCTCCTATGACAATGACTTAATTTTATACAGCAATTTCAGCGCAGTAATTGTGCATCAAGATGCTTCAAAGGCACCAGAAAAAATGTAAATGATATTGGGACACAAGCTACATTGGTGGTGCACAAGGAGGCAACAGATATCCACGTGTTGTACATTTGGTGGCAGCTAAAGATTTGGAGGGGGGGCAAAGCATTGGAGCCTTCTAAACACAAATGAGAGCCACAGGTTTTGCTGGTAAGGGACATTTTTGCAACAAGATTAAGCCTTGGAAGAGCTTCTCCCTCATACTTTTTCCTATCTCATGAGATGCCACACAGGCAGAGAACTGCAGGCAAGAAACTCAAGTAAGGTGAAGATACATTTTGTTCCAAAAACATTTGAAACCCAAATTAATACAATAAACAGATTCCAAGATACCACACGTGCAGCCAGTTAAATAGAAAATTTTATTTGTAAATACAAACATAATTACATGTAATAAATTTATAAATAATTCCAGCATTATAAACTTACAAAATGTTAATAAAAATCAGTATAAATAGATGTCTTTTCAAGGCAATTGAGAGGGTTTGAATTTGACCATCACAATAAACCCTGCTCAGGTAAATTGCAAGATAAGTTCTAATGAGCTATGTTTATGGCTCAATGTGCGAGGCACATTTTTCCAGTTGTACCACAGAAATGATTCATTATATGCTGACATCTTTATATTTTTCAGTATGAAAAAACATTTCATACTACGGTAGAAGTTCACAAACGATTCAACTTTGCATCAAATATTATACAAAGGAAAGCTTTCATTCACAGACCACTGGACAGCGAGAGATTGGTGGCACTTAGATCATTTATGTTATTTCTGTTAAAAAAAGTACATCTTTTTCTCCCCATGAATGCAGCAAATTAGCTGAAAACAGGCTTATCTGTCAGTATTAGACAAAAACACAATGAGCAGATGCCTGTAGTGAATCTATAAACCTGCCAGTTAATTTTGTAAGTGGATAAAATTGATGAACCAATTAGCATTGCTCATTAAAAGGCAAGAATCTTGTTCAACAATGTAGAGTCCAACAAATGATCAACGCTGGATCAGGCTCCAGATCCACTTTATTCAAACATAAATACAGCACCATTTCCCACACTCTCACTTCCCAACAGTTAACCAGAACAGATGCACAATCCGAAACTGTGTCACTAACATACTTATTGCGACTCAGTTTCAAAATCTTTCAACAATTCATCAGAATAAACTCCAATTCCAAGGTCCCATAGAGCATTATATACAATCCACACATTTAATATCTTTCTGCACAATTTAAGTTCCAGTTTTGGTTGGGGCAGTCACAATTCAATTCTTAACGCACTCAATCTGTGCTTGGCTTACAGTATCTATCAACACACTGTGTGGAAACACAAATAGGTATAGTTCCACAGGAGAGGAGAAATTTGCAGGTGGAATTCCCAAAGTGAGAATACATACAAGGCCCATACAAGGTAGGGAAGGTAATTCACTTTGAGTGCAAAGTTCACCAAAAGAAGGTACATTTAAAAAAGCTAGAGATTGATTCAACCCAGTTGGTGTGGATCAGGAGAAATGTACTCATTCCTGTCCAGCTGTTTAAGTATCAGTTGTAATGGATATCAAGTTTACAGAGAGGTATCACAGTACCCCATGATAAGATTAAGGTGGAAATTAAAAATGCTACCCCAACTTGTCAATTCATTGTCATTCCTCCTTCTGAAGTGCATTTAAATTTTGCTGATAAATCTACAAGTCTGCACATCAAGATTCACCAGTCTGCGCACCACACTCGTCTCTAAATGTAGCCAATAAAACCTCCTCCAAAATTTCATTGCCTGCTCAATATGGCTTCTCGTTCCCCATACTTGGGATAATAAAACTGCAAACTTCAGTTGAAGTAATTTGCCAGACGGAAATACAACTGAGAATTGGTATGAGAAAAATCTACTCACTGTACAAAACTTAATAGAAAATTCTGAAAATATGTTGGGCAGCATCTGTGGAAAAGGAAAGTTAACATGGTAGCCCTGGCAAAGTTCAAAAACAGATGCCACACAATGCGATAATTCCCCATATTTTTGGGTTTCTGGCATGTGCAGTAGCGTACGACTCTATAGGTTACTAGACCTTTTGCTACTTTCATTAGAAGATGACTATTCACAAAGACAGTTCACAAGGCAGATGAAGCATTTCTCTGCAGCTCGAATAGTTACCACAAGCACAGCAGCAACACCAGGAAGACTGCCACTGTCACATTAAAGGTGGTGTAAATCACAGCTGTGATGAGATCATTGCAGTTATAATTTACGGGAAAGTGCCAATGCGGCGAGCTTGTGAACTACTTTCTTGAATTAATTTCAATGAAGGCATTTTTGTCAGATTGTCTAACACAAAGATCCTGAATGGTGCCCCACCCCCACCACATTGCATAAATTCACTGCGTGATACAGTTGTCTCCCATGTCCTGAGCATATCGATCTGATATCATTGTTCGCAGCTCGTCAATGTCTCTGCCCAGCTGCCTCACTTCAGCCAGTTTCTTGGTCAGTAGCTCAATGTTTTGCCAGTCCCCTTCTGTACTGGAGTAGTGCATTGCTGAGAACAAAGAATCAAACACAAGAATATTATACTGTGACAAGGTAAATATCATTTTGCCCAATTTATATAGGCTTGCTCTTTAACAGACTTCCACAGTCACTCCAGCTCCATGACTCCATGCCTGATCATTGTGCAACTTTAATTCCTCTCTCATTCCCTCTACAGCATTTAATATGAGGAGGCAGGCTGAGAGTGAAATACTAATTTCAGATAGTCAATGTCAAGAACCGATATTGTAGATTGTGGAGTACTGCAATCAGAATACGGTAGTGCCCTTGTTGATCCTGAAAATGGCTTAACACAGGCAATTCCTTTTGAAATTGTTGGCCATAGCATGATTTAGTCCATTGTGCCTTCCATGTGCCTCTCACTGCCTCTGTATCTCATCTGCCTCAAGCTCAATGGTTTCAATAAATTCTAACCACATATATGATCAGAACCATGATCAGCAAGATCCTTTCTGGTCTTAAGCAGCAAAAGGCATTTATTTGCATTTTTTTTTTAATACCACAACATTTATTTTACACGGCAGTTTGTAAATGCAAATGAGATCATTTATTTGAGTAATTAACCTTTTTAATAGCACAAGCAATACAACTGTTGACACAGGGTTGATCACACTCTTCTTAATCACTCTCACCTTTCAAATCAAATTTTCAGCTTGAGCATGAACTCATGAATAAAACACTCTCGACAGATGCAAGAAAATGATATTGTTCAATTTTAAGGATATATCACAATAAATCTCTCAACTCTTGATTTTCAATCTTCTCCACTTGAATGCAGGGAACTGCGAAGTAGGAACTTAGGGCAGCATGGTGGTGCAGCGGTCGAGTGGCCGCACTGTATCTCTAAACTACTACTACTGGCTTACCTTCCTCAGCCAGGCTAATTACATCCACCAATCTCAAGTTTCATTGTCTGCTCCCTGGGACACGCATTAGTGTTAATTCCCCAGGTAACCTTCTTGTATTTCACTTTCATTAAGCTAATTTGGTCAATTTAATTGGTTTGTGTTATGTTTCACATTTTAAAATTGGAATGGCATCTGCCAGAATTCAAGTATAGTAAAGTGTTGAAAATAAAACTAGGGTCTAAAACTGTATTCCACAAATAAGGTTATTTCTGTCTGCTCAATAATGGTTCACAGCTGCAGCAGGAGTTCATAGGTACTCAAAGTGAAGCATGAAAACAAAGTTAGCATGGAAGAAAAATCAACTGCAAGAACTCCCATTCACAGTTGTTAGTTAAAGGCAGCTCAACACAAACCATGTATTAAAATGGTGTGGGGGGGGGAAGAAAGAAGACGTAAACTGCAGTTTGATATAAACAAACGAATGGGCGGGAAATAGCCTCAAACCCGAGAATCTTAGGTTGCTAATGTTTTCCCTTTTTGGTGTGGACAAGTTTGTTTGGTGTATGGTTATTTATTTTACTTTCTCTTATATTTACGTAACTTTTGCTCATTTCATAAGAGAAACACCTCAGCTTGCCAGAGCAGGAATACCATGGTGAGGGAGGTTGTCCCGTGGGTCTCGCCGGGGTCACTGTCACCAGGCGGCTCATTACCTCACTGCTGGCTCTCCTCTAGGGACTGGAGGCAGATAGAGCGTCAACTACAAAGTAAACAGCCTCCAGATATTTGAGGGTTCATAGCGTTAAATTTTTGATTTTCTGTAGTGGCTATCATGTATAAAATGGAAACGCTACAAATTAATTGAAAAGAATAGCCAACCTGCTCACTCACCAATATCAGATTGCAACCATTCTGTGAAATAATTTAAATCAGCTTTCTATTCTTCCATGATACAATTTAAATAAGCTTCTTATCCTGAAAGTACTACTGATGCTGGCGGTAAGGCACTCTATAACATGACAGAAATGTCATAAGCACTATCACCACGTTGACGATGGGTTGGGTGGCAAGACATTGTAGTGGCTGCGCTGAATAAACTCAACTGAATCTCATTGCTCAATATCAAAAGTACAATCCATCAAAACATTTTTTTTTTTTAAAAGCTCATTCTGCAAGTATCCTATCTGCATTACTACTAAGACTTCACATTCTTGCTGAAATGTATTAACCAGAATGAGATGCAATGTTCAAGTTTTACTTTAAAAAAAAAAACAGGTCCAACATAATTTCCCTGCTTTGTACTCTTTTCATTTATCACTTTAATAAATACACATGCTGTCACTTTGAAGGACACGTACAGTGCCCTCCATAATGTTTGGGACAAAGACCCATCATTTATTTATTTGCCTCTGTACTCCACAATTTGAGATTTGTAATAGAAAAAAATCACATGGTTAAAGTGCACACTGTCAGATTTTATGAAAGGGTATTTTTACACACTTTGGTTTCACCATGTAGAAATTACAGCTGTGTTTATACATAGTCCCCCCATTTCAGGGCACCATAAAGTTGGGACACATATCTTCACAGGTGTTTGTAGTTGCTCAGGTGTGTTTAAATGCCTCCTTAATGCAGGTATAAGAGAGCTCTCAGCACCTAGTCTTTCCTCCAGTCATCCCATCACCTTTGGGAACTTTTATTGCTGTTCATCAACATGTGGACCAAAGTTGTGCCAATGAAAGTCAAATAAGCCACTATGAGACTGAAAGAAGAGTAAAACTGTTAGAGACATCAGCCAAACCTTAGGCTTACCAAAATCAACTGTTTGGAGCATCATTAAGAAGAAAGAGAGCACTGGTGAGGTTACTAAACGCAAAGGGACCAACAGGCCAAGGAAGACCTTCACAGCTTATTCTCTATAATAAAGAAAAATCCCCAAACACTTGTCCGACAGATCAGAAATGCTCTTCAAGAATAAGGTGTGGATTTATCAATGACCACTGTCCGCAGAAGACCTCATGAACCGAAATACAAAGGCTACAGTGCAAGACCACTGGTTAGCCGCAAAAATAGGATGGCCAGGTTAGTTTTCAAAGAAGTGCTTAAAAGAGCAACCACAGTTCTGGAAAAAGGTTGTGTGGACAGATGAGACGAGGATTCACTTATATCAGAGTGATGGCAAGTATGGAGGTGAGAAGGAACTGCCCAAGATCCAAAGCATACCACCTATTCTGTGAAACACGGTGGTGGGGGTGTTATGGTCTGGGCCTGTATGGCTGCTGAATGTACTGGCTCGCTTATCTTCATTGATGATACAACTGCTAATGGTAGTAGCATAATGAATTCTGAAGGGTATAGACACATCCTAACTGCTCAAGTTCAAACAAATGCCTCAAAATTCATTGGCTGGCAGCTCATTCCACAGCAAGACATTGACCCCAAACATACTGCTAAAGCAACAAAGGAGTTTTTCCAAAGCTAAAAAATGGTGAATTCTTGAGTGGCCAAGTCAATCCCCAATCTGAACCCAATTGAGCATACCTTTTATATGCTGAAGAGAAAACTGAAGGGGACTAGCCCCCAAAACAAGCATAAGCTAAAGATGGCTGCAATACAGGCCTGGTAGAGCATTACCAGAGAAGACACCCAGCAACTCGTGATGTCCATGAATCGCAGACTTCAAGCAGACATTGCACGCAAAGGATATGCAACAAATTATTAAACATGACTTTCATTTACATGACATTGCTGTGTCCCAAGCATTATGGTGCCCTGAAATGGGGGGACTATGTATATATAAACACTGCTGTCTTTTCAACATGGTGAAACCAAAATGTATAAAAATGGCCTTTATTAAAATCTGACAATGTGCACTTAAACTACATGTGATTTTTTCTATTACAAATCTCAAATTGTGGAGTACAGAGGCAAATAAATAAATGATGGGTCTTTGTCCCAAACATTATGAAGGGCACTGTACTGAAACACATGTCTTCCTTCCCCTGTACATCTTTTAGAACTGAGCCATATAGTTTAAATCCCTCACTTTTCTCTACTAGTGCATCAGTTTCGACTTTTTGGCATAAAATTCCATTCTTCTCTGACCATGGTTTTCTTGCAGTTTATTATGCTCTTCCTTACTGAACAACACATTTCAAAGCAACCATCTACCTTTTATCAGTCCAAAACACTGCCTATTGCCTTTTTAAATCATGGATTTATAATTTCTTGGACTTCAATTTTGTCAGCCATCCTTTTGAATAGTATCAAATGCCTTCTAGAAATCCATACACTCAACATTTATTGCTTTCTGTTCAAACCTTGTGTACTTAAATCTGGTTAAAGATAATTCCGTTTTGGCAATCATTTGCTGTTTATCTACTCTTTTTAGTGATTTTTGCTTTCCCCGATTGTTTTTCTTCAAAGCCTGCTGCAACCAAGGTTAAACTGGCCAGCCTGCATTTTGATATCTCTTTACACATTTTTGATAACAAGGTTGATACTTTTGCCATTGTTTTCTCTATCTTTTTTATTCACTCTCAGTATATGGATGTCACGGGGACCAACTGCCTTCTCAGTTAAGGGGCAGTTAAGAATCAATCACACTGGTAGCTCTGGAGTGACACGAGAGATCAAACCCGGTACGAACAGCATATGTCCTTCCTTAAACAACATCAGTGAACCAGGTGGAGATTTACAACAACCCAGCTGTTTCATGGTACTTCTGATGCTCGTGATTTATTCTAGTTAATTAGCGGAATTTATATTTCGCTGCTGTGATGCTAGATTTAAACTCATGTCACAAAGTTAATCATTAAGGCCACTGTATACTAGTAAATTTAACAGACCCTTTATGTCCTATTGTCGGAGGATTGGAAAATTATGGTAAGCCATTTTGTAACCTCCATCCCCACCACCCCTAGAGTCACCACCTTTAGTCTAGATGACCCAGTTACTCTGTACAGAGAGCCTGACTCTGCCTAGCCTTGTCGTGCGGACGCCTCGAGTCAAAGCCTCAATGCCAATTCTCAAAACAGCACATGCACCTGAACGCACACCTTTCCCAAACAACTGCTGTCATACTTTCGCTTCTTACTGGCTACTGTGCCTCACAATGAGCTAATCAAACAGCATTGTTTTAAACAGCCCTGCTCTGTTCCACCTGTGCTGTTAAACAGCACTGCTCTGTTCCACCTCTGCTGTTTAATATTACTTCCATGCATTTTTTTCCAAACAATTTTCTTCCTCCCCAATAACTTTAGCTCTTGCAGCTGGATCTTGTAAACTTCACAGTCTTCTGAGTTACCACTAGCCATTACTACTTTGAATGCTCATCTTTGATTTATTATTTTCCTCAATCTCCTTTGTAACCATGGATAATTTACCTTTCTTCTGGGATCCCTCTTTCCAATTGGAATAAATCTGCAGAGCATTACTCACTAGCTGTTTTAATATCCTCCACTCCCCCTCCCCCACCTATCCTTCTGTCTATTTACTCCACTCCAGACAACTATCTGCAGGCATTGTCATTGCCCTGATGAAGATTGAGCACATTGGTTGTGGACCCCAGGTGTTCGCTCACAAACTGCATCCAGAATTCTACTACGTTGTGATCACTACTCCCAAGTGGAAGCTTAATTACTCCTACGTTATTATTAACTCACTACTAGGTAGGTCTGTTGCATAGTGGTCAATGCACTCCACAAATTGCTCTTTAATGGTACCCTTACCGGTTTGATTAGTCCAATCAATATGCAAATCAAAATCACCCATATTTTAGTTCCCTTCTTACACATCTTTGATTTGCTTTGTCTTATTGAGAAACAACACCATAGGGACCTATCGACTACTCTCACCCGTCTTCTTTCCCTGCTGTTATTTCCACTGAAAGTGATTCCAAAGTACTGCATCTATACGCATCATGCTGGTACCTTTTATTGATTGATGTTACCCATCTGGATTGGGGGGGGGGGGGGGGGGGCAGGAGGGGTGCAAACTACAGTAGCTGTATTTATACATGACATAAAACTGCAGTATTTATTATAAACAAGTTATTGCATGCAACCCACACACACACAAAATGAAATGGGCAGCTAATGGCAGATGATGTATAATAGGAGGAAATGCAAAGTGATTCATTTTGGAAGGAAAAATGGAGAAAGAAAAAAAAATGCAGGATACGGTTACAAGGTTGCAGAGTAAAGGAGGCTTAGAGTATAGGTGCAAAGTAATTAAAAGTGGCAAGGCAGATGGTGAATCAGTTAATAAGGCATACACTGAATCTTAATTATACAATGGCCAGTCTCAGCTGGTGTAGTGTGTTTAATTCCAGTTGCCTCATTACAGAAAGGATGTGGAGACATTGGACAGAATCCACAGATTTATAAGAATGGCTCCAGGGATGCAAGGTTATAATTACAAGGATGGATTAGGGAAGCTGGGACCACTTTCTTTAAAGGGAAGGCCAAAGGGAGATCTGATAGAAATTCCAACATGTTGATAGGTCTGGACAGAGTGCATCGGAGGAGATTATCCCCCACTGAAGGAGGGGCTCAAAGAAAAGTAGGGATAAAAATCAGGAGTAACACAAGGAAAAACTCCCATTCATCATGAGGTTGGAATCTGGAATACATTGCTTGCATATGTAATAGACAGGTTCCAAAAGAGCCTTCATAAAGGAAATTAAATAAATGCAGGAAACATTTGTAAGCCTGAGAAGGGTTTGGAGTGGAACTAGTGATTTGGACCAAAACTTTGGTGCTGTAACAATTCTATGATTAGATCATCCTTCACCATCGCACCTTTCCACTCTTTTCATTGTTCTTCCTAAATGTTTCTCTTGTGGCCTGCTCCATTTTAACACTGTGCAACTGTAAGGCCTTCTACACTACTATCTACCACTCCTTCGTGAAATCTTAATACCTTTAATAAAATGCTGTTTTTTCCCCCAAACATTGCCAATTTAGTATAATCTTGCCCAATCTGATTATTTGGTTTTATTTTTTAACTTTGGGATTCAAAGTTTTGTTGTCGGGTCTACTAATGCCATGGCAGATACTATAATATTCCACTCATCTATTTTTAGATATCTAGCTACCCAATAATTACATTGTTCAAAGAACACAAGGATACACTGAATACTTACATTGTATACCAAGGAGGAGAGAGAGGCTTGGATCTTTGCCTTGGGTTCTCTGGGTGAGGATGTTGCAAATTGCTTGTAGATCATGCAGATTCCTGGCCAGCTCTCTGTGCAATTTCTCTGATAGCTGCATGCACTCCAATGGTAGTTGCTTACTTTGGTCCAATTGTCCCAAGTGCTCCTGAAGAGTCAAGTTCTTTTCAATAAGTTCCTGATTCTGTGCAGAAAGCTGAAATACAGAGCAATGTTAAAGTGATTTTTGAGGGTATGGAATACAATTCCTCTGGTAGTTCAAGCATAATTGAAAGATGCCAAGATGATGAAATTACAACATCCGATTAAATGCATATTAAGCAAACAAAGTAGAATGCAATGGAAAAAGCCAAGCAACCCCAACCAGTTTAAAGCTCCATAGCTCTACCATGATATAAAATAAGCATTTATAAAAGATGGTGGCCACTTGAATGCCCCATTCTCACTGAGGCTGTGACCAGTTCAGCACTCCAGTTTGACATTTATTTCCTCAATGTTGCATTCTTTCAATTTACATTTGCATTGCAACTGTTGCAATAATATCTTGAAAATAGTTTGTCACATGTGTATTTTTTTTATGACAAAGGTGAAAAGAGCCATAATAATTTTTAAAAATGTCTTAGCTCACCAAGCTAAAAAGAGGCCATCAATAAGAGTCCAATGAGTTAATGAGACTTGCCAAATAAACAGCCTTGCCCAAATCGGGTTTGTTTTTAATCACAGCAAACAATAATTTTGTATTAAAAAAAAAATTACAATGTTAATGCCAAAAGAACATAATTTAGATCCGTCTTTGGAATGCAAATCCTCAGAGGAATCACTCCTTTCAAATCTCAGTTGTCTCTGATAATAGGCAGAGGCTAGTCATTCTTTGATTAGATTAATCCCATTTTAATTTTAATCTGCTCCCATTACCTACAGTGTAAAATAAGGTTAAAACGTTGGCATGTGTCAAACCTAACAAGTGACAGTTAACCATGAGTTGGTTAATTAAGAGGTGGTCCATGCACCCCATTCACTTTGCTTCTATATTGGCCTAGCCAATCCCCTGACAGAGATTAGACCATTCTTTCTTTGCCTTCCTATCTCAGCCCAGCTCTGCCACTGGCAGAGTTCCAGAATCAGCCTGGGTGCTACCCTGGTCAATGTCAAGATGTTCCTTCAGCCATGTCCCTCCGTTAGCTTTCTTCCACCCTCCAAAAACCACTTTGTAAAGAGCCAAATAAAGCTTTCCTTGTACAAACGAGGCGCTGAGAACACAAAATGAATATATCAGATTTTAAAATGGCACATGCTAGAAATCTTAAAGATAGAAAATGCTGGAAACATTTCCAGCAGGTCAAGCAGTATCTGTGAAAAACAGATTTAGTATTTCATGTCAGACTATTCATTAAAAGTCATAAACCATCTGAATAAGGAGGTAATAGATGGTGGCATATTCATGGGAAGGGCAGTTTAATCCAAGTGCTAGCTAAATAATTTAGTTTAGTTTATTAATGCCATGTGTAGTGAGGTACAGTGAAAAGCTTTTTGTTGCAATCTATCGAGTCAGTGAAAAGACTATACAAGATTACAATCAAGCCGTCAACAGCGTAGATACAATATAAAAGAGAATAATGTTCAGTGCATGATAAAGTCCCAGTAAAATCCAATTAAAGATAGTTCGAAGGTTTCCAATGAGGTAGATGGGAGGTCAGAACCGCTCTCTTGTTGGCAAAAGGACGGTTCAGTTGCCTGATAAGAGATGGGAAGGAACGGTCCCTGAATCTGTCAGTATGAGTTTTCAAACGTCTGTACCTCATGCCTGATGGGGAGGGGAGAATTTCATATAAAATGGAGATGCACAGCTTATAGCTGATAGCTACAGTCCAAGACACAACAATGCATTTTATTCTGCCTTGAACTGCTGTAAAAAAAAAGAGGTATGTCAGGTACAAATAGCAGAGATGAAGCAAGTCCCTCGAGTATAAGGGGTGTAGTACACTTGAGGAAATCAGCAGGGCAAAAGGTTTTTCAAAAATCCCCCTTGTTCACTTAGTACCAGCCATGCTCTGCACTGCCCCTCCTCTTTTCCAGCTTTCTTTCCTGCCCCCATGCAATCAGTCCATGCAATCCGAAATGTCACCCATCCATGCTCCAGGGATGCCGCCTGACCCACTGAACTCCATTAATTTTGTTCCTTTCTTTTGCATAAACCAGCATCTACAGTTCCTTGTCAGTTCAAGACTACAACGGATGCCTGGTGAGCTAACCAAGTGGATACAAAATTGGCTTTGTAGAGGGAATCGGGGCGTGGTAATGGAGGATTGTTTTCAGATTGAAAGCCTGTGACCAAAGGTTGCTGTAGCGATTGCTGCCGAGCCTCCTGCAGTATGTCATTTATATATTAACAATATGGATGAGAATGCAAGTGGCTGATTTAGAAAGCTTTGCGGGTGACACCAAAATTGGTGTGGACATTGGAGGCGGTTGGCTGTTTACAACAGGATCTAGAGCAACTGGGAAAGTAAGCAAAGGAATAGATGGCATTTAACACAGCAAAGTTAACGGCAAAGTGATGAGAAGTTAAACCAGGGCAGGACTTGTATAATAAATGACAGAGCCCTGGGGAGTGTTGTATAATAGAAACCATGGGGTACAAGTGCATAGTTTCCTCAGAGTAGTGACATAGGTAAACAAAATGGCAAAAAAGCGAGCATATGCTGTGTTTGTCTTATGTGCAAGGGACATTGCATACAAGCATTACGGTGTGTTGCAGTGTAGCAAACACTGGTGAGACTGCAACTGGATTATGTGCAGCTCCAGATAGGTTGTGATTAAGCTAGACAAAGTGCAGAAAAGACTCAAAAATATTAGCTGTAGTTATTTGAAGCCACTTATTTCAGAAGCAGGATTCATCTTGAGATCTGAAAGCCTGTATTTCTCACCTCCTTCATTGCCTTTCTCAATAATTGTGATCCATTCCCTTTCTCTGACAGTTCTTCTCGAAGACTTTGGCTTGTCCCCTCTTCCTGAACAACCCGTTCCTCCAGGGCCTACGGATCAGTGCAGAAAATAAAGTCATGGAGCTATACAGCACAGAAACATACCCTTTGACCCAACTTGCCCATGCCCACCAAGATGCCCCAACTGCACTAGTCCCACCTGCCTGTTTGGCCAATATATCCCTCTAAACCTTTCCTATCCATGTACTTGTCCAGATGTCTTTTAAAATGTTGTTATAGTGTCTGCCTCAACTACCTCTCTGGCAGCTCAATCCATATACTCATCATCCGTTGTGTTGGCCCTTCAAGTTCCTATTAAATTGTTCCTCTCTCACTTCAAACCTATGTTGTTAGTTCTTGTTTCTTGTTAAGACTATATTCACCCTACCTATTCCATGATCTTGTACAGCTCTCAGATTACTCCCCCATCCTTCTGCAATCCAAGGAATAAAGTACTAGCCTGCCCAATCTCTCCCTGTAGCTCTGGCTCTCGAGTCCACGCAACATCCTCATAAATGTTATTTGCGCTTTATCCAGCTTTAAACCATATTTCCTATAGCAGCATGACAAAAACGGAAACCAATACTCCAAATGCAACCTCACCAAAGTCATGTACAACAGTAATACAACGTCGCTAGGGTCCTGACCCAAAAAGTCGCCAATCCATTTTCTCCAGAGAAAATGTTGCCTAACCCACTGAGTTAGCATTTGTGTCTACCTTTGATAAAAATCAGCACAAGCAGTCCCTTCTTATTACATCTCAACTACTATACGCAATACCCTGACTGATGAAGGCCAATGTATCGAAAGCTTTCTCAACCACCCTATCTACCTGTGACACCACTTTCAAGGAATTATGTACATGCATCCGGGATCCCTCTACTCTACAACATTCCCTAGGGCCCTACCATTCACGGTGAAGTCTTGCCCAGGTTTGATTTCCCAAAATGCAAAGACTTGCACTTTTCTGTATTAAACTCCATTAACCATTCATCAGTGCACTTGTCCAACTGATCAAGATCCTGTTCTAATCTTCATAACCATCCACTTTAGTGTCATCTGCAAACTTATGTTTGTATGCAAGTTGCAGTTTCGACCCTCTACGACCCTAAGTGTTCTACATTCTCATCTAAACCATTGCTGTAAACCACAAACAGCAATGGGTTCAGCACTACTCCCCGAGGCATACCAATAGGCACAGGCCTCCTGTCAGAAAAAACACCTTCCGCCATCACCTTCCATGAAGGCAATTCTCTATTCAGTTGACTAGTTCTTCCTGGATCCAATGCAATCTAATCTTCCACAACAGCCTTATCAAATGCCTTGCTGAAGTCCATATAGATGACCTCTATGGCTCTGCCCTCAATCATTTTGGTTTCTTCTTCAAAAAACATATTTGTAAGGCACGATTGCCCAAAGCCTGTCCATCCATATGCCTATATATCATCCCTGTCAACCACAGATGTTAGGCTCAGTGCTCTATAGTTTCTAGACTTTTCCCAACTATTCTCAAAGTAGTTTGTTATTGGCAATCTTGGACCATTAGAATGGCTTGTACAGCAATAGGACCTGGTATATTAGATACGCTCACCAGATGAAAATCTCCATACTTTTCAGAGTGTAAGTGCACAAGTTATTCACCTGCCTGAATTCAACAATTTTGTACCAGAACTGGACAAGATTGCCCATTTGGAAATTCTTCCCAATATTATAGGCTGGTATTGAATGTCACTCCCAAAACTCAAAGTGGTGCATTTACTTTGTATCAGAAATCAGATTTGGAAGTCTCCTTACCTGTATTTGTGAGGTAAGCTGTTCCATTTTCCTTTGCTGTTTATCGATAATCTAACAAGTAAACAATTAGAAGCAACATTCATAAAGACCATGATTTGTCAGATCTTCAAATCTCTACACAAATGCTTGCATATCAAATTCTCCACCTATATTTGTAAGCAGGATAATAGGCAATTACAGAGAAAAATGTGATAGCAATTATTATATTTTGGTATTTACAGTGAATTATTTCTTAATGCTAGATGCTTTTTGCCTAGAGTACAGTGACTCTCCTGCAGCTCCAGTAAAATATCCACTAGAAAATGAATTTCCCCAAAAATCAAACCCTATAACTCTCCATTAACAGGGCTGCAGTGCTCCATTTCTAGACATACCACATATGAGATCACTAAGGATTATGAGGACAAGTCCAATTTGGCTGATTATTACTCTAAATGAATTTAGATAATTATTATCCAGATCAAAGCAGTATTTATTCTATAACAACTTGATCAACAATACCTAATTTGAGTTTAGTCTGGACCACATGGCTCCACAACGCAAACCACAGACTTGGTTCAAAGATGCAAAGATGGATTCCAGAGGTAAAATGACTGGTCCTTCAAATGCCAAGGCTGCATTTCAGAGGGCAGCATCATGGAGCACTGGTACAATTGGTCACTAGTCATCAAGAGGAAGACAATGGCTGGAAACATAACTCACATAAAAAGACAAATGTGGTGGTCATAGGTCAATCAACCGAATCCCAGGACTTCCTCGGGATAGTGCCCTAGTCTCAACTATTTTTAATGACCTTTTTCCCCCCCATACTGTTAAAAATGGCTATGTTAACTGATGACTGCAGTTCAGTTCTGTTCACAACTCCTCAGTCCAAGCCTGCATGCAGCAATGCCAGATAACATTCAAGCAAGCCCCAATAATGCCAAGCACGGAGTCTCAGTATGAACTGTCTACCTAATCTGGACATTCAGTGGCAATATCAAGTTCTCTTGCAATCACTACATGGCACTTCACCATTCCCCAGAAACAGATGGAGCAGCAGTATATAACTGCAGGAACACAAACAGTACAACAGTTCAGGTAAATGAGATTCATACTTACAGAAGTTACAGATTACAACCAAAAAATGAGATACTGAATCAAAATTCATTCAGAAATTATACAAGAACAAAATACTAAAGAAACAAATGGTGTCAATTTTTGTCAAAGATTTCCTTCACAGAAAATAGCAATACACAGTTATTTGGAAATGCATCCCTCCATAAGAACGCTGTACTGTATTCTGCGGCAATGAACTATCATCCCCCGACAGTTCAATGCCTTTTCACAATGCGCACATCAGAAGCATAATAGAATGCTCTCCACCTCACTGTGTGAGTACAGCAGCAATAACATTCAAGATCAACGTCCTTGAGTGGCACCCGATCTACCAACCTAAACATTTATGGCGTTTACCAATAGCACATTATGGCATCAGTGTGCGCCATCTTCAAAACGCCCAGTAGTCACACTCTTAGTAAATACCACTAGCATTACCTAACCACATCTACCAAAGACAAAGGTAGCAAACACATGGAATAGCACTTAAAGCATGTTGTATTGGAAATATAGTAACACTCACTAAAACTAAATACTGAAACCATAGATACAAGATTAAACCCGACATTCAACCTCGGATGCGATGCTGTAGAATTCATTTGCAGGGAGGCTGATTGAAACAAAAATTGTCAACGTGATCAGCTCAGAGATCAGAAGGACAAGAGTAAGACTATGTGTGGCAAATAAACTGCAACACAATGGCATAGTTCCATATTTTAACTTTGCGATTTACGCATTTCCTCTGTTTTCCTCACTTTGATCAGCCAAGCCAATTTCCATTTCCTCCAGGGTCACCAACATGAGCTTTTTGCTGGAAATCCCTTCATGGCCCTCCATTTCACCTCTGAAATCCAGTCAAACCCCAGCTTTTGTGAAAAGCTTGTTCACTTTCTCATGATCCCTGCCACCATTGGCTCCATAATATACATTGTGAAATGGCTAGGGGTTACATTTTTACATTACATCCAATCCGGTGGTTATTTTGCTCAGAGAATACCATTAATTATTTGCAGTGAAGTTGCACCAGTTGAGAACATTGAAAATACAGCAAGTAAAATGCTGTCACTCGCAAATTAAGAGTTCATTTGTGAAAATGACAGACCAGCAAAACAAAGCAGTGTCTTTTTAATTGTTAAAAAATACTCTCCTTTGATGTATTGGGAATCAAAATCAGAAGATTGGTTAGTCATCTTAATTGTACACATTTTAGTAAGATTTTAGAGTCTGATGCAACTGCATGTATTCTCAAGTTGTGCTGTAATCTCTAGTCAGGGGTAGTCCAATAACTATTTTATCAATTACCCAGCTGCTTGGAACAATCTTGATGACGAATTGGTAGTGGTGGCAGTGCAGGCTGAACCTACCATTTTATAAGCAAGCATAGAAAATGAAGAAGCTTGAAAACCACAGAAAGTGAACCCGTTTTAATGGCCAGTGCAAAATAATTAAGGGGTAGAACATGTTCACAAAATCTAGATTTAAAAATAAATAGAAAAGCAAATATGGTGTGCTGAACACCATATTTGGATTCCCATAGAGGATATGAAAGACTGGTGCCCACTAAAATACCAAATAGGCAAAGCTGATCAAATCTATAAATAAACTAACAGAGGCATAATATCAAAGTATGAAATAATCTGAAAAGAAAAATCACGAGCTGCAAATGATATTGACTATTTAATAAATTCTGCAAACAAACATTAAAGAAATGTAACAAACAGGAATAAAGCCTTCTACAAAGATAGGTAAAACTTTAAAAGGAATTCAAGGGCAGAGTTTCAGATATTCAGACACGCATTTAGTAAATCATGCCGATAATCCCTTCTTAAGAATACCAAGGTCCAAGATTTTGCAAGTGGGTCGAGGAACACATTATCTTGGAGGCAATGTTAAACCTAATAGAAATGGTTAGACTGCAATTAGAATCATATGGCCTATTCTAGGTGACCCAGTTTAGTAATTGTGACAAATTGTGCAGAAATTAATTAAGCAATTTTATTAAAATAATCTCGAGATGAGCTTTCATTTATAAACAGACAGGAGAAACTGGATCTTAAGTATAAAGATCAAAGTGATTTGACAGAAGTGCTCAAAGCAAGGATAATTGTAATAAACTAAATGTTTGTCAATTTTTAGAAAAAAGTTAGAGCAGATTCTGTAATTAGCTTTTAAAAGACAAATGAATATGCAAAATGTATGCGGGATAGAGTAAAGAAATGAGAATGTGGCCAACTCTTTAAAGGTGCTTCCACTTAAAGATCTTTTGGCTCTCCATATTTCTTGACATCCTTCTAGACGACCACTGCATTATGGCCACTGAGTTATTCTAGCATTTTGTGTCGACAGAATTCACAATTCACGACTCAAAATTTTGATTTCCAGAATGAAATTTACTCAAACTTTGTGAAAAAATAAATCGACAGAGATTTTCCGACTCCACATTTGGACCCAAACAGGCTCTACTGTTTCCTTGATTATCCTCGCATCTCTAAAGCATTTTTAGATTTCTTTTTAGTCCGTTTAGTGAATGTCACAATTTTAAACAGCCAGAGAGATGGTAGAAGCTGGGGATGAGTCAACTTTGAGTCAGCAGGTCATTCCGTTTACAATGCTATCTGTGACCGCTCAGGAAATTTCAACTGAGTTCTCGTCATTTTGTCCAGATTATAGTCGGTGGGGAGCAGACTATCAGTTGCCGGAAAATCGGTGTTCAACCTATATACAAATAACTCAGCAATAATAAAGCTGCCCGCTTGATTAGGAACCAATCCACCACCGTAAGTATTTGTTTCCTCCACCATCAATATACCCTGGCAATAAAATCCATCCCAATTACTTTCCTGCTCCTCTGAAAGCACCTCCACCAAAGTCAGGAGCACCATTAACTATGGGTTCCATCCAAAGTCACACACACCATCTTGACTTGGAAATATAATCATTGTGGGAACCATATCCTCAAAGTTAGTACTCCCACAGCCGTAAACGTTAGTGTTACCAGAATAAACTGCAGTATTGGAAGGTGATATCTCACTTCTGCTTCAGGTCAATTTGGGAGTGCAAGAGATGCTCACTTGACGCAAAGGAACATTAAAATAATTAGCAAATGTATACCAGCCAATCTTCAAATGCCACCCAACGGTGAATGCTCACCTTCACAGCTCGTTCATAATCTCCTTTGAGATTGTTGCTCTCACACTGCAATGTCTCTACATTCAGGATAGGTAACCGCACACCATCCTCCAAACATTTTGCAACTTTCTCCTGTAGGCTGAAAAGAGAACAGTATGGTATGAAATCTCTGCCCAATTTACGATAACAAATGTGAAGGATAGTTGGTACAGATCTGGAATCAACTCAGATGATCACATGGTCAAATGCACTAAGGATTCTTCTAGGGTTTTGAGCAGTCAGCAATAGCATGCAGTCATTTGTGATGGTCATGTATGGTTGTAATATAATCGGATTTAATGGGGTAACATAACAGCTTTCCTCAACAATCTAAAAAGAGGAGCGTTTAGTAACAGGAGAAACTCAGCGGGATAGGCAGCATCTATGGAGCGAAGGGAATAGGCAACGTTTCGGGTCGAGACCCTTCTTCAGTCTCAACACGAAACTATCCAGCATCTGCAGTTCCTTCTTAAGCGTTGAGTAACAGGTAATTTTACTCTTTCAAACAGTGGATGCTGGTAGATGCAAATCAATTATGCTGGCATTTCTTTCTTGGTATGGTTGAACATAGGAAGTCCAGAAATCAATAAGAAATTGAGAATAAGATTTTTGCAAAAATCCAACTAGTTCGCCAACATCCGTTATGAAAATGACAAATAACACATTTGATACCCAGTCTGGGTCTATATGACAATTAAAGAAATTTACTGATTTCAAAAACTTCTGTAAACGTTGGACTCCTATTATTAGCTTCATTCCAGCCCTGGAAAACGAATTTCACTCCTGAACGTAATAAAGTCATTGCTTTTGATACCCGACTTGATGCTGGGGGTTCAGATGCAGATGCTGGGGGTTCAGAGATTCATCAGAACTCAGACTGGTGACATGATCTTCATGGTCTCTGCTAAGTAAAGACCAATCAGCCACCCAAACCATGAGCATTACAGCATCAGAACAAGCCTTCAGCCAGTGGCAGTGCTGAAGAGTACTCCAACACCTACTCGTACCTGCCTGTTCATAATCCACATTCCTCCATACCCAAGTGCCTATCCAAAAGTTTCTTAAATGTCACTATTGTATCTGCCTCCACCATCCAGGCATTCACCACCCTGTATGTGTTGAAAAACATTTCCTTTAAACTTTGCAATTCTCACTTTTATGGGATGAAGCAAGAATAGGCAAAATTAACTTTGATTTAAGGAACAAGAGATCTACTCTATTAATGAAAATCTCAAACCACTGAGACACGGTCCTAATGCAGGCAAATGGGGTTAATATAGATGAGTAAAAAGAGTGGCCTGAATATTTTAGGTAGAAGGATCCGTTTCTGTGCTGCAAAACGATGACTGCTCCATTCCCAGGCATAACCTTTCATTGTGCGGTTCATTATTTATCTTTTCAGAATTCCATTGATATTTGCATAAATGCAGACAATGCAAGTGCTGAAAATTCACAGTACATCACTTAGAACAAACAAATTTAGAGGGTAGGTGCGTATCCTAGGCTTTTACTCATAGAATTGTTACTCATGATTATGGCTATACTCATTCTGGTTTTTCAGTGTTGTATAGCAAACAATTGAAAAGATGTTGGCTATAAAATTGGTGGAAAATAGTCCCTTTAGTGCATTTCAGATTTCAGACCCATTCCTTTTGATAACCACTACGGCAACAACAGAACAATAAGTGCAGGTGCCAGTAGGTTGCTTTACCCATGAACAGTGGAGACCAGCTCTATCTCCTTCTGCTTGTGGTTTTCCAGAACGTTGTCCTTTTCCCTGCAGCGAGCACGAGCTTCTCCAAGTTTGGCCTCTAGATCCTGTACCGTGCCCTGCAGCAGATCAGTTTGCTGCTCAGAGTCCTTCAGCTGCAAAACAGAATATTTGATCCACGACACTAGACACAAGCACGGTCAACAAGTATAATACCTGCACATTCCCCCTCATCAGCCCAACATTCCTGCTATTATCTCTTAGCAGCCCTTGGATGCCAATGGCCAAACTTTGCCTATTCTGCATGGAGCCATAAAATCAAACAGGAGACCGAATTTAAATGAAGTACAAATAGAGGCAAGTTCTGTTGGTGAACGTCAGGATGTGATAAAGGTAAATGCTGCAGTACCAATATAGGTATTTGCAGGATTTATACCTACAGATTGTGATACATATATTCGTGAGGCCTGACACACTACGTCATAGCTGGATCATTGTATTAGTACAGCTGATGTACGTGCCTCATTGGGGTGTATGAGCATTCTGTATGGTGCAGCAATGACTGATCATATACCTGTTGCTATGTCAATAAATGTTGAACATCTACCTGTGCTATCCAGAGATGGAAATGGCTTTAACACAGAAAAACTGGACTGGTCAACCCTCACAAAGGAAGACATATTAGCCTATTATGCTCACACAGACAAATCCTTAAGCAATATTCATCTACCTAAAGATGCAATAATGTGTAGTAATGTTAATTATAAGGATATGAAGTATAGGAGAGATATCTGCTCCATGTATAATGATATAGTAAGCGCTTTATATGTAGGCAGTAAGCCCTACTGCAAGCATAAAAATAAGACACAAACATCAGGACTGGCTGGAATAAATATGTAGCTAAGTATCATGCTGAAGCCCGTGAAGCCATTAAATCATGGGCTATGGCAGGTAGACCCAGACAGGGGCCTGTGTTTGAGTACAAGAAACTCACTAATGCAAGATAAGTATGCTGTTCGTTTCATCTGTAAAAATGGGCAAGCTATGAGGGCTGATTCCATGGCTAAGAAGCTGCTAAGTAACAATGATACTGATTTTTGGAAAGAAGTGAGAGCTCTTAACAGCTGCAAAACATCTCTACCATGCGCTGTAGGTGGAATCTCCAGAACAGCTAATATTGCGGAGTCATGGCGACAACATTATAGTACTTTATTCAACTGTGTCCAAGGTGACTTGTATAGGGTGGACAATATTGAGAGTAATGACTTAATGGTGATTATGTCACATGAGGTGTATCATGCCATGAACAAGCATGTCCAACAACAAAGCTAGTGCCTTGGATCATATTTCTGCTGAACATCTTAAGTATGCGAGTATGAGGATAGCTCCTCTCTTTGCTATTTGTGTTATTGGCTTTATGATTCATGGTTTGTTACCAGACTCAATGTTGTCTGTTCTGTTAGTGCTGGTCATTAAGGACGAAGCTGGTAAAGTAGGCAGGTACTTAAGTAATCTGGTAAATAATTACAGGCCCATAGCTTTAGCCAGCATAATGTCAAGTCTTAGAAAGAAATCTGCTGGATAGATTAAATGAGTTTGTTAACTCCACAGATAACCAGTTTAGTTTTAAAAGCTAAACATGGCACTGACGTGGATATATGCACTAAAGGTGATTGTAAACAAATAGAGGTAAAAACGAATCAATACTTATGTGCTTTATTGATGCTTCCAAAGCCTTTGATCGTGTTAATCTGTAGAAAGTTTGTTAAATTGAGTCAAAGAGGGGTGCCTAAATACATTGCAAGAATTCTGGCTTACTGGTATGCCCACCAGACTATCCAAGTAAAATGGGGCAATAGGGTCTCAGCCCCATTTTGGTTAGCAATGGTGTTAGACAAGGGGGAATTTTGTCCCCAGTCCTTTTTAATCTTTGTACTGATGATCTGTCCAAGCAATTGAAAGCCTGTAATACTGGGTGCATGATTGGTAACATTTTAGTGAACCATATTATGTATGCAGATGATCTTGTGGTCTTTAGTCCATCTAGCGCTGGTCTCCAGCAGCTCCTTACTATATGTTCCATGTATGGTGTGAAACATGATGTCAAATATAATGCTTGTAAGAGTGCTGTTATGATCTGTAGAACCAAAGATGATAAATGTCTAAAATTTCCTGATTTTAAATTGACTGATAATAATCTTAATGTCTGTAATAAGGTAAAATATCTTGGGCATTTTATTACAGAACAAATGACAGATGATATTTATAGGCAACGGCGTATGGTGTATGTACAGGCGAAATATTCCCTTGCGCAAGTTTGGTGCGTGTACAGATGTGGTGAAGATGTCTCTGTTTAGAGCATATTGCACACCTGTGGTTAAACTACGGAAAGACAAGTGCTAGTGAAATGTTTGCGGCTGCAGGAGTCAGTACTTTAGAAGCTATCCTAAGAAATCACACGTATAAATTCATTTGCAGGATAAATGACTCTGAAAATGCAATTATCGTGGTCTTGTCAAACATAAGGTTTAGCACTACACGCTACCATTCCCAGTTGTGGAGACATTGGTATCGTTGTCTCGTTGTAGGACTGATCTTCCTTTTTATTCTGGATTTTAAATCATGTATTGTGTTTTTGTATATAATTTATGATGCTCTTATATGTAATTTACTAAGCTTTTAAATGTATTTGATGGTGTTTTTATATGCAATGTATTTTACGTAATGTCATCTCTAGTCTGGACCTTGAGTTTTAAGTAAAGCTTAATAATAATAATATAGAGCAATACTCCTTGGACAGTTATTGGGTGCTCCCGATAGCTGCTCCTGAATCACTGCATGCAAAGGTCTACCATCAAACAGTATATCTGTGACTGAATTGCCCAGATTTGTGAGACTTCTCAATCAAATACACCAATGAGTACAGAGTCAGAGTCCTATATATCCCTGGATATATAATAACTTGGAAAGGACCCATGGATAGATCATAGTTGGACAGTAGTCAGCGAGGCAGGACACTCGATTGACTAATCTGCCAGTACATTTTGCCATTTCTACACTGTAGCCATGGGCAAGTGACTGAAGAGGACCCAAGTATATCACAACACCCCCCAATAATGAAAAACTATACAAACTGAGACCAAAATAAGTCAAAAAGCAAAAAAGAGATTGGAAAACTTGCTGTATGCCTATTGTCAAAAAAAATAAAGGTTCATTGGACATTGCATACAGTATTTGCATTAATGCAAACTGACATCGAACATTATATTTTCCTCCACACATTTCAACTCTGATCACTGAAGCTCAATAATCTTGCACAACAAAAAAAACTACTTGCTTCTTCTAGAGCTCAGTCCCTAATTCCATTAGAACAGAGACCAGATCTTATGATTGTAAATACAAGGCAGTCGAAGAGAAGCATGCATTAGTGTAGCACCTCATCACTATTCCATATTGTTCCACTGTACTTCATAATTTCTTCTGAAGTGTACTGCCAACAATCTTTTAAGAAAAAATCTTTACTAGTGCTAATTAAGTGACATGATAGATAGAAACCTGGAGAACTGGTTCGTCTCTGAAAAGAAGACAGAAGCTCATCGATGCCATAATTCAGCTGTGGTATGGAGATGAAAATCATTGGAAACTGTCAGAATCTGGTCGATTCCATGTTAAACCATTTTAAAAACTAGATTAGGAAACGTGGTGAACATATAATGTATCAAAGTGGTAATGGTGCGACAATAATGGATAAAATGTAACTCTGCAATATGTATATTCACATGTCATATCCAGGTGTATGCATGATTCAATTAATCTGCACAGGGATGTACCCATTACAAAGCTATATGGCTGTCGACAAAAGGCATGGAAATATCAGCTCTTATGGTAGGTTGTGTACATCGGTGCTCACCATCTAAGTTTGTAAAACGACAACTATTAATGCAAACTTAATTTGCTCACACCCCCAGTCAGTCTCACCTGTTGACTCTGCTTTTGGTAATCATCCAGGGTGGGCAAGTCTGCAAGATACCGCTCCAGAGTTTCAATTCGTTGCTGCTTTTCCCTATTTTGCTCTGCCTCCTTCTGACACTTCCTCTTGAGGTTGTTGATGTGTTTGTCGCGGCCTCGGACCTACAGCAATACAAAGCCAGAATAATTAGAGTACTGCAGATTGGAAAAGGGACTGTTTACTTTGTGTAGATTAGTGAAAAAGTGGAAAATATTACGTGTGGCAGTGCTAAGCTAGACAGTACTTCACATTCATGAACAAATGTGCACATATGGACACAATAGTAGGATCAAGGAGACAGTTGCATCAATTAGTTGTCACAGCTGAGACTTTTGTATTTTAAAATTTGACAATGCACAAAGAAATTGAGGCAAACATCGATACCATCACAGGTTACCACCCTACAAGCTACCACTAGGGTAGTTACATCCAAAGTTTAAAGGGAAATACATGCAAAGTTAAGTTATACTTATGTGTTAAACTAAGATCTGAGGCTTGAGGCTGTATTTGTAGCACAGTAAACTCTGTTTTTAACAGACCCCCCCTTATAACGGATTTCAGTTATAGTGAAAGGAACTATAACACTAGTTATAGTTACACTATAACTAGTTATACTAGTTGCCGACACTACCCCGGCTTGCAAGGTGCATCAAAGAGATGTTCTTCACCAGCAGCCACGGCTGTTGCTGCGGCTCGCGTCGTAGCCACTTTCTTCAGGCCGTCACAGCACAATATTTACTTTTTAAAACGCCTCAATCAATATAGTGTACACCTATTTGCAGCATGGCCATGCAAACCTGGCTAATAAGTGGCAAGTCACATTTGCTCTGATAAAAATCCAGATCACAACCTTCAAGAAAGCATCTGACGGCCTACCCTAGATATTCAATATCTCCGTCACGTCTTCTACAATTCGTATTCTGAGAGGAACCTCTCACCAGAAACTCAACTGGATGAGCCACAAATATCATGAGGAGAGGTCAGAGGCTAGGTATCCTGTCATGTGTCTCGTGTCACTTCCTGGTATCCTGTCATGTATCCTGTGTCACTTCCAGACTCCCACAAAGTTATTCCACAACACAACCACATTCTCCCCATATCTGGAAGAATGCAACTTCAAAAGACATGCCCAACATTGAAAGCAAACCACCCGCTTGATTGTTTCCCCTTTCACCATCCTCAACAGTAGAATGTTACTAAAGGTCAATTAAGATAGTATCCAGTCAGAAGAAATGTCTCGACCAGAAATGCCACCAATCCATGTTCTCCAGAGATGCTGTCGGACCCATTGAGTTACTCCAGCCCTTAGCTTTATTTTTGTAAATCAGCATGTGCAGTTCCTTCGATCCACAATTAATACTGGTCTTTCCATTACTGTCAATAAAATATTACCTTCCATTGATTATACAAAAATGATGGGAGAAACGCAGCAGGTGAGGCAACACCCATGGAGCATTCTATCAGACTGAAGAAGGCTCGACCTGAAGCTTCGCCTATTTCCTTTGCTCCATAGATGCTGCCTCACCCGCTGAGTTTCTCCAGCATTTTTGTCTACCTTCAATTTTCCAGCATCCGCAGTTCCTTCTTAAACCTTCCATTGATTATGTTGCTTTGCTCCCCCTGACTTTACTTTCAAATACTACATTTACACCTACCACAATTAGTTTATACTAGTCTTTGAAGATGATCACGGCTAAAGTGGATTGAAAGTACTGTTCCCATGTGTGAATTAGTCAAATCAATGTAGTGGGTTTCTGCAACTTGAATTCAATTTGAATTCACATGCAAGCAGCACCACCCAGTGGCAAACTGCAGCAGTGCATGTCTAGTTAAGATTTGGTTTAGAGATTACAGCACGGAAACGGGCCTTTCAGCCCATTGAAACCACGACGACCATCAATTACTCGTTCACATCTGTTCTAAGTTAGTCCACTTACTCATCCATTTCTTGCACACTAATGGTAATTTACAGAGGCCAATTAACCTATAAAAATCTCCATGTCTTGAGGACATAGAACTAAACCGGAGCACCCAGAGGACACCACAGGGACAAAATGCGAACTCCACAGAGACAGCATCCAAGGCCAGGATCGAACATGGATCGATCACGTACCAGGCGGTACCACCCTCCTGATCACACTGTACTGTCCTACCGGCTCCGAACTAGATTCCTGTAAATTGGAAAATTGCCAACACATCTGTTAAATCCAGCAAAATAAAAACTGACAATCTATATCACCCATCTCAAAACTTAAAAGCAGATGCAACTTAGGGATCACTGGATTCAGTGTTTCGATGGATAAATCTTCAAATAAAAGTCTTATGAACCCACACAGCTTCACAAGAAATCTGAATCGAGAGTCTGGTTTGTGGATGGGGCTATTTAAGTTTAGAGCTAACCCATCCTGTCACCACACTTGCCTTTTCTTCCATTCTCTTCATATCATCCGAGTGCTTCTGTGCAGTTTCTCCGATGCTCTCATTCAGCCGGCAAACCTCCACTTCTGCCATTGCTAACTTTTTCTCCATGTCCAATTTCTCACTTCCCAAAGCCTCTGAATGCTCAGCATAACGTGCCCGCAAAAAAGCATTTTCCCTGAGACATTCCTGTGAAACAAAGAAATCCCCAATTTATTTTTTATTTTTTACAAAGAATCCTGTTTAAATTTGATGAATGAAGTAGCTCAAGAATTTTAATGTCCAAGTTTAATTGTAAAATATAGATATACAATGGGGGTCAATGATTTTAATTACAAGATACATTCCATTCAACACTCACAGTAACAAATAAACATCTGGAAACACCCAGCAGGTCAGGCTCCATGGAGAATGATGGTTCATTGTTCTATAATGTCATTGGCATCATTCTGCAGTGCTGCAAGACCTGCTGAATATTGCTAGACCTTCCATTTTATTTCAGATATCCAGCAAGCTTTTTTGAAAGTTTGTTCAAGGTTCCTCCCCATCACCCCCTAATCCCCCTACTCTTTTCTAGATTCACTGATGGTCTGAAGGAGGGTCCAGACACAAAACATTATCTATCAATTCTCCTTCCAGATGTTCCTGATTTGCCAAGTTCCTTCAATTTGGTATTTGCTCTTCTTTCTAAATCTCCCCTTACCCCCATATTTTAGGCTTGCAAAATTTAATTTGTTTTCGAGACTTGGTCTCATCCTAGGTTTCATTATTTAATCCGTAGTACCTGCAGTCGGAGTATGCAGACATCACTGAGTGGTAGAGTACGTCCAAACAGAGCACTGTGAAGCTGTAACTCACTCTCCCTCATCTTCTGCTCCAGCTGAGAGATCTGTTGTTTCTGCCTATAATTCCAAGCAAAGAAGAAATTGTGACTAATACTGCCTGTACAACATTGTTTAAAGTCCAAATTCAAGATTATTTAAACAACGGGCAAGATTAGCAAGTCTGCTGATGATACGAAAGTGAAGATGGTTGTGAAAAATCACAGCAGGATCTGGATCGCTTGGCCTGGTGGGCAGAGGAATGGTTGATGGAATTTAATACAGAGAAATATGAGGTGTTGCATTTTGGGTCGTCTAACAAGGGTAGGACCTACACAGTAAATGGTAGGCCTCTGGGGAGTGTTGTGGAGTAGAGGGATCTAGGAGTGCAGGTGCAAGGTTCGTTGAAGGTTGAGTCGCAGCTAGATAAGGTGGTCAAAAAGGCGAGAGGTCATGTTGCAGTTGTATAAGACGTTGGTGAGACCGCATTTGGAGTATTGTGTTCAGTTCTGGGTACCATGTTATAGGAAAGATGTTGTCAAGCTTGAAAGGGTTCAGAATAGATTTACAAGGATGTTGCCAGGACTAGAGGGTGTGAGCTAAAGGGAGAGGTTGAGTAGGCTGGGTCTCTATTCCTTGGAGCACAGGAGGATGAGTAATCTTATAGAGGTATACAAAAATCATGAGAGGAATAGATCGGGTAGATGCACAGAGTCTCTTGCCCAGAGTAGGTGAATTGATGACCAGAGGACATAGGTTTAAGGTGAAGGAGAAAAGATTTAGTAGGAATCCAAGGGGTAACTTTTTCCACACTGAGGGTGGTGGGTGTATGGAACAAGCAGCCAGAGGAGGTAGTTGTGGCTGGGACTATCCCATCGTTTAAGAAGCAGTTGGACAGGTATATGGATAGGACAAGTTTGGAGGGATATGGACCAGGCGCAGGCAAGTGGGGCTAGTGTAGCTGGAACATGTTGGCCGGTGTGGGCAAGTTGGGCCAACGGGCCTGTTTCCACACTGTATCACTCTATGACTATGATGTATTTTTCATTCATGCATGTAGCTAATTGATTGGGTTTACATTATAATGATATATGAACTTAAAATCATATCGTTTGTAACAGCATGGTTTCAGCACATCCAATACAGGGAACTTAACCTGGTAAAACCAACTATTTCTTACAAGAATCCCAGTGAAATCTGGAATATAAATTTTCATTATATCAATAGATGCTCAAAATATTACTCACTCTGAAGGGCTGTAGACATATCTGGTGGGAAAAGCGGTATGATGAAGCAAGTGCTCAGATTAGGTAGTTTGGAAAATCTCACAGCAGCATGCAATCAACATTCAAATCTGCTGCAGATGAGTTGAGAATACTTGCCAAAACATGCAATACTTTGTACATGGAAGTACTTGTTAGGAACGAGTACATTAAACCTTATACTGTGCTTAAACCCCTACTGTACCTAGGGAGAACATTTAAAAATCAATACCAAATGGGTACATCTGTCTTTCTCACAGCCTGGTCTACCCCAATAGAATAGATTTTTACAAACACATACTGCATATACCTTTCAATCACCAGTTCCTTCTCTTTCAACAAGCTCTCATTTGCTTTTATAAGTGGGTCCCATTTGTTAGGTTCATGGTGTGCATAAGGAGGATATATAGTGGGATATTGCTGAGATCCATGGTTCAAAACCTAAAAGGAATGAGAATGAAAAGATTAAATCTATTGGAAGCTGCATAAACCTATAATAACAATAATACTTCTACTAGTCTTGATTCAAAAACCTAGTGCAAACGTTACAAGAGTCATGTCTCAAAACAAGTGTTCAATTCCTGTATAAAATCTTACTCAACAAAAATAATTCAATTCAACTCAGTAATTCCGTCAATCATGGATGTACTAACCCACCAAAGCCAAAAGAAAAATGCAGAGAAAGAGAACTGGTGTCAGCAAGGAACTTGCCACATTCAATTTCTCCATCTGAACTTTCACTGTTGTTAGAGATGCAGTACATAGCTCATTGACCAAGTGACAAGTACATCTGTAGGGAATCTGGAGGCATGCCACAATGGAAATGCCACACATCTTGGGTCATAACAAAATAGTCTCCTTTTCCTCCACACCTGGTTACAGAGATTTCTGAAGCGCAAAATGAACATAACTGCTTTACCTGCATCTGTCCCACTTGTAGTCTTAGACTCTCCAACTGTTGTTGCTGCCATGCAGTCAGATCACAAGGTCTATCTATGGATCGAGGTTTGGGCTGCTTCCCGTGCATTTGTTCTCTCAAACCTATTGGAGCCCAAAGTGTTTGCTGTGCTTGTAAACTATGGAATCCTGCAGGAACAGAGCCCCCTCCAACATTTGGCTGCAAGCAAGGTCTTGGTCCAAACTGTGCAGTCACAACTGGTGCAGATTTACTCTCGGGTAAAGATTTAAAAGTCATGTCACAACTATTGCAATTATCCTCATTTCCAGCACTGTTGATGTTAAGATGTCCGTTGCCCTCGATACACCCTTGAAACCTATACTGGGAATCACCACACATTGTCTCCAAAAATGCAGACTGATTTAAGGTTGGTTCAATATTAGGAGTTTCAAATTTGTGCATACTTTCCTCCAATCTCAGATGTTCAACATTTGGGTGTGAAGAGTAGTCATGCAAATTCAATCCAGGTCTGCAGGAATTTGTTGAAGCTACAGGCAAACCTCTCACATAGGCAGAAGAATCTTCTATTTTGCCAGTTCTAGTCTCAAAACTGGAAATATCTATTCCATTCCATTTGGATAATGAAGAACACTTCTTCCCAAACTTTTCATCTCTTCCATCTGACGGATCACTTGGCTGTATAGACATGGAACTGAAGACTGAATTACTCTTTGGATGAAGGTTAGATGGCACATTGCCAGATGTGGAAGGCATGACATGGGCAGTGGGGATGATGGACTGTGAGCATATGGGTTTGAAGGAAGACCTCTCAGTGAAGCAGCAGAAATCTGTGCAAAATGAAAGACAAAATTTAAATTATTTTTCTGAAGAATGGCCACCATTCACAACAGAGGGCTCAATTTTAAAAAGACAGTAGGGATAGGTGGTTCCTTGCATTTATCTCTTGAGATTTTCAGGTGGCTATTTTCCATACACTGCTGCATATGCAGTTAATCAAAAATAATAAAAAATGAAACATTTAAGCCCTCTCGGTTTACTTTATACTGCTTTGATGATAGAAATTATGGACAGTTATTTAAATGTTTCAAAGAAATAAACTGTAATTTGCATTTTAAAATTTCAAAAACTCAGTCCATAACATCATACAGCATGGAAACGGGTCATTGGCCCATCAATGAACAACCAGTGCACACCCTTCCAGAGTAATCCATCTCCCAGCACTTGGTCTATATAGCCTCTTATGTTAAAGACCATGCTGGGAGATGGGATTACTCTACGCAAATTAAGCACTCATCCAGGAACTTAAATGCTGTCAGCGACCCAATGTGCTCAGTGTTTTCCAGGCATCCCCACATATCCCTTCTAAAATTCGTCCTCCTTACCCCAAATCGTTGCCCTCTTGTTTCATCTACCTGAAATGGGAAAAGAAAGTTTCCTGATATCTACACCCATCAAATTTTATAAACCTCAATCACATTCCCTCTCAACCTCCTCCACTCCAGAGAACAAGCCTCAAGCCGTCAGTCTCTCCTAATAGAAATGTTCCACCCCAGGCACGTCTTGGCAAATCCCCTCTGAATCCTTTCCAGCGCCATTACATCCTCCTCATAGTATGGCATGATGACCAGAACAACACACATTACTCAACGAGATGTCTGATCAAAAGGTTTTAGAGAGTTGGAGCATAATTTTCATACTTTCATATTCAATGCCCCAACTAATAAAGAGCAGATGCAATATACCTTAATCATTATACCAGAGTCTGAAGAAGGGCCCCAACCTGAAACACACCTCTCCATTCCTTCCACAGATGCTGCCTGACCTGCTGTATTCTTGTAACATTGTTATGCTCGAGACCTACAGTTCCTTGTGTCTGCCATACACCTTCGTAACCATAAACGGCAAGGGTCATGGCAGAGCATCGTGGGACACCACTATTAACTGGCATCCCATCACAAAATCAACCCGCCCACCACCATCTCCTATGCCATTTTTGGATCCCGTTTACCAACCTTTCATGGATCCCATGGGACCTAAAATTTTCAACTAGTCTCTTAAACTAGTGGAAGTTAAAGGCTGCCCTGCCCTCATTGATACACTTTGTTAGTTCTTTTAAAAAAGTCAATCAAATCAATCTGGCAGGATATGGCCATGACAAAGCCATGTTGGTCATATCCGAATAGGCCCTTCTTTTCCAAATGAACTTTAAGCCTCAGATTTTTTTCCCAGTAGCCTCGCTAACACTCAACTTAGATCTATAGTTACCAGCCTGTTCCCTGCTGCCTTTCTGAAAAGGCGGGCCATATTTGCTGTCCTCCACTCATCTGATACCCGAGCTGGGTCCAGCAAAGATAGAGTTACAGCAATTTATTTCCTTGCCCCATCCAGTCAAAGGGATTTATTCACCTTTAAGCCTGCTAAGGCATCAATTACCACAGTCAATAAGGTATTAATTTATAGAGACCTCCACCTACCCATTTATTGAATTATCCAACTACAAACCTTGTGTTTTTTGAGAATAGTTAATAGTAACAACATTCATTTAGAATCTCACATACCTCTGACTCCAAACACAATGCCCATATGGTCGCTAATGTGCTCTACGTTTGCCCTGGCTATTCTTTTGTTGCTAATATACTTACAGAATGTCTCCAGATTTACTATAATCCGGTTCGCCAGTGATTTGTCACGATGCCTCCAGGGCTTCCTAATTTCATTTTAAAGCAGCTCCCTGAAGTTTTACACTATTGATAGCCCTCCATGACATTAATTCCTCTACATGTCATATGCTTTACCTCCTCTGACTCACCCTCAATATATCTCGATAGCCAGGGTTCCTTTACATGTTGTCCCTGGCTTTTATCCTTATAGGAATATGCTGGTCTTACATTTTTCCATTTCTCCTACAAATGCTTCCCAATGTGCAGATGTTAACTTACCTCTCAGTACAAGCTCCCGCTCGACCTCTGTCATGTTAATGAAATTGTCTTTTATATTAATGAAATTAGCCTTCCCCATCTTAAGATCTTTATAACTAGTCCATCCTACCCTTTTCCATAACAGCTTTAAAATATATATGATCCACAACTGACACTCCCGCCACTAGCAACATTGCCCAAGGTTCAATAATGCACTCTGGCTCATTGGAATGTTTACGTAATGTATCAAAATTCTCAAATTACACCTACTAAGTCTTTAACGCCAATTAATATTCGCAAAATTGAAATCCCGAGTTGATAACCCAATTTTTATTGCATCTCTCTGACATCGCCTGCAAATCTGCTCCTCTATCTCCCATTGACTGTTGGCTGCATCAACATTGGCAGAAGGATTATTCCTTCAATTTAAAATTTGATAAGGAATATTACACAAGAGCAAATTTTAATTGTCACCTTGTAATTGTAAACTCATTTAGAAACCGTTACACTCCGTTAATCCATAAGGTTTGGGATATTGCTGGTGACAGACTAGAATGTTATACCAATTAATATTACTACATATTAACTTTATTTAAAAAGTACAGTCACTGAATAAATTATTTCACAAATCCAGTCAAGTACTAAGTACAGGAAATAGACTGATGTGTTGAAGGGACCTTGGACACCAACCAGATTGTTGAAACAAGAATGCACACCAGCCATCTACAAGAATTTAAGATACTCTCCAAACAATGTTTAAATGGGAAACAGAGCTTCACACTTGCAAGGTAGCTAAAATTGAGGTACAAGTTTCATTAACAAACTGAAATAAATCCTGAAAATGAGTCCCAAAGTGCTAACAAACTTAGAATCTTACCAAATAAGTCTTACCTTTTAAATCTGAAAGGCAACACTTAGTCTAAATAAAACTCCATTAGTGCAGCACCGTCATTTAAAATAGTCAACAAAACAATTGTATGTTCCAGCTTTCACTGAAATTCAAGCTTTGCTCAGACATACAAACAGTTGCTGACTGACACAAGTTTTCACCAGGATCAAACTAAATGGGAGAAGAAATGCGTAGCAATATTCCATTTTAACGGTGAGCACATTGACATTAAGAGAGTTGCTGGTATAATTAGAACTGCTTCTCAGGTTTCATGAGTGACAGTGCAGAGTTTGTACAGCCCCACAGCCTTAGTCAGATATGGTGAATACAGTATTAGGATTTCAGCAAAATACATCCTTGAATTATACATATCACAAGATATAGATAATAGACAATAGGTGCAGTAGGCCAATTCGGCCCTTCGAGCCAGCACCGTCATTCACAGTGAACATGTCTGATCATCCACAATCAGTACCCCGTTCCTGCCTTCTCCCCATATCCCTCGACTCTGCTATCTTTAAGAGCTCTAACTCTCTTGTGAAAGCATCCAGAGAATTGGCCCTCACTGCCTTCTGAGGCAGAGAATCCAACAGCCTTGAGAGAATCACAACCCTGAAAAAGTTTTTCCTCGTGTCAGTTCTAAATGGCTTACCCCTTATTCTTAAACTGTGGCCCCTGATCCTGGACTCCCCCAACATTGCGAACATGTTTCCTGCATCTATGTTTATGTTTTTATAAGATCCCCTCTCTTCCTAAATTCCAGAGTATACAAGCCTAGTCGCTCCATTCTATCAACATATGACAGTCCCGTCATCCGAGGAATTAACCTCGTGAACCTACGCTGCACTCCCTCAATAGCAAGAATGTCCTTCCTCAAATTTGGAGACCAAAACTGCACACAATACTCCAGGTGTGGTCTCACTAGGGCCCTGTACAATTGCAGAAGGACCTCTTTGCTCCTATACTCACCTCCTCTTGTTATGAAGGCCAACATGCCATTTGCTTTCTTCACTGCCTGCTGTAACTGCATGCTTACTTTCAGTGACTGATGAACAAGGACCCCCCAGATCTCATTGTACTTCCCCATTTCCCAACTTGACACCATTCGGATAATAATCTGCCTTCCTGTGTTTGCCACCAAAGTGGATAACCTCACATTTATTCAAATTAAACTGCATCTGCCCCCAATCACCCAACCTGTCCAACACACCCTGCATCCTCCTCACAGTTCACAATGCCACCCAGCTGTGTGTCATCTGCAATGCAAAGAACTGTGAATTTCAAATGTTGAGTTTAAAAAAAAAGTAGAGTCATTTACATACTTATTCAGAACAAGACCTGGAAAATAATTTGCATTGTGATTCTTACAGCGCTGAGAAGCACAGTCTTTCATCACCACACTACTGTACATTTCTACCATATCCTGAATTTGTTCCAGGTTTTTATGAATCATATGCTTATCTTTTAATTAATTCAGATTTAAAAAGAGATTTGTGGATGTCCATCGAGTTAAAACAGAACAGCGTTATTAAAATAAGCGCAGGAACAGCGTTAATTATCCTATCCTATGGCACGAACTGTAGCAAAAGGTAAGTCACATTGCAACTAGCCCTGCAATGGACCCTTGGTGTAACCAAAATTTCAGTTGACTAAATGTATTACAGAATGCAATTCGATGGATGTTCCAAATTAGAGTAGTTGCCAGTATAGGTGCAGCACAATCCCAGTTTCATCATGTCCTTTTGCTCTTTTTAGTTCTCCTTTCATTGTAGGCCAAATAGCAATTATAAGGATACTTGGTCTCAACTTTAACCCAATGCATACTTGGGAATCTCTAGGATCACCCAGTGACAAGCTAGCTTTATTTCAACAGTAATATTATTACAATTCAAAATATTTGTTTTAAATTCTGTAGCTCAGCCACAACACAACTAAAATAACTGGACTTTATCTTGCACTAAACATTATTCCCTCTCTCATGTATCTGTAAACAGTGGGTAGCTCGATTATAATCATGTATTGTTTAGTTCAGTTTAGTTTGCTGATGAGACACAGCATGGAAACAGGCCTTCGGCCCACCAAGTTTGCACCGACTCCCACACACTAACACCATCCTACAGACACTTGGGTCAATTTGCGATCCTCCCAAACCAATTAGCCTACAAACCTTCACGTCTTTGGAGTGCGGGAGGAAACTGCAGCACCTGGAGGAAACACACGCAGGTCACAGGGAGAACATACAAACTCCATACAGCCAGCACCTATAGTCAGGAGCGAACCTAGGTCTCTGGCACTGTAAAGCAGCAACTCTACTGCTACACCACTGTGCCATCCTGTCTTTCAGCTGACTGGTCAGCACGCAACAGAAGGTTTTCACTGTACCTCAATACACGTGACAATAAACTTAACTAAATTAGATACAAAATACTGTTACATGGATGAAAATCAGAAAGCTTCAGGAAGTTGGAAATCGGAACTAAAAAGAGAAAATGCTGGAAACATTCAGGTCTGGCAGCATCTGCAGAAAGAGAATCAGTTAACAATTCAGGTCCAGGATCCTTCATCAGAAGAATGTTAGGCATCTGAGTGTTGTTGTTGCTTTACACTAGTAATGTCATTGGCAAACCTAAAGTGAAGGCTAGCACAATAATCTACTAAAAGATAACACAACCACAATCCAATTCAATCTCCACTTGATAATTATCTTGGATTATTGGATTTCTGACATTGTAACCCAAGGCTAATTTTCTTCCTGCCTAACACCGAACTATCACCAAAGTTAAAGCTGACAGCTAGTAAATGAATCTCAACTTCAGTCACACAACATGAAGCAGAATATAAAGTCTGAAGTCATCTTCAGTATTTAAAAGAGTGTACAGTGCCCTCCATAATGTTTGGGACAAAGACCCATCATTTATTTGCCTCTGTACTCCACAATTTGAGATTGTAATAGAAAAAAACATACGGTTAAAGTGCACATTGTCAGATTTTATTAAAGGCCATTTTTGTACATTTTGGTTTCACCATGTAGAAATTACAGCTGTGTTTATATAGTCCCCCCATTTCAGGGCACCATAATGTTTGGTACACATGGCTTCACAGGTTTTTGTAATTGCTCAGGTGTTTTTAATTGCCTCGTTAATGCAGGTATAAGAGAGCTCTCAGCTCCTAGTCTTTCCATCACCTTTGTAAACCTTTATTGCTGTTTATCAACACGAGGACCAAAGTTGTCCCAATGAAAGTCAAATAAGCCATTATGAGACTCAGAAACAAGAATAAAACTGTTAGAGACATCAGCCGATCCTTAGGCTTACCAAAATCAACTATTTGGAACATCATTAAGAAGAAAGAGAGCACTGGTGAGTTTACTAATCGTAAAGGGACTGGCAGGCCAATGAAGACCTCCACGGCTGACGACAGAAGAATTCTCTCTATAATAAAGAAAAATCCCCAAACACCTGTCCGACAGATCAGAAACACTCTTCAGGTGTGGATTTGTCAATGAACACTGTCCGCAGAAGATTTAATGAACAGAAAAACAGAGGCTACACTGCAATTGCAAACCACTGGTTAGCTGCAAAAATAGGACGGCCAGGTTACAGTTTGCCAAGAAGTACTTAAAAGAGCAACCGCAGTTCTGGAAAAAGGTCTTGTGGACAGATGAGACGAAGATTAACTTATATCAGAGTGATTGCAAGAGCAAAGTATGGAGGAGAGAAAGAACTACCCAAGATCCAAAGCATACCACCTCATCTGTGAAACACAGTGGTGGGGGTGTTATGGCCAGGGCATGTATGGCTGCTGAAGCTACTGGCTCACTTATCTTCATTGATGATACAACTGCTGATGGTAGTAGCATAATGAATTCTAAAGTGTATAGACACATCCTATCTCTCAAGTTCAAACAAATGCCTCAAAACCCATTGGCTGACGGTTCATTCTACAGCAGACAATAACCCCAAACATACTGCTAAAGCAACAAAGGAGTTTTTCAAAGCTAAAAAAAATGGCCAATCATTTGAGTGACCAAGTCAATCACCCGATCTGAACCCAATTGAGAATGCCTTTTAAATGCTAAGGAGAAAAGTGAAGGGGACTAGCCCCCAAAACAAGCATAAGCTAAAGATGGCTATAATACAGGTCTGGCAGAGTATCTCCAGAGAAGACACCAAGCAACTGGTGATGTCCATGATGTGCAGACTTCAAGCAGTCATTGCATGCAAAGGATATGCAACAAAACACTAAACATGACTACTTTCATTTACATGACATTTCTGTCTCCCAAACATTATGGTGCCCTGAAATGGGTGGACTATGTATAATCACTGCTGTAATTTCAACATGGTGAAACCAAAATGCATAAAAATGGCCTTTATTAAAATCTGACAATGTGCACTTTAACCACATGTGTTTTTTTTTTCTATTATAAATCTCAAATTGTGGAGCACAGAGGCAAATAAATAAATGTTTAAGAAGAAACTGCAGATGCCAGAAAATCAAAGGTAGACAAAAATGCTGGAGAAACTCAGCGGGTGAGGCAGCAGCTATGGAGCAAAAGAAATAGGCAACGTTTCGGGGCGAAACCCTTCTTCAGGCAAATAAATGATGGGTCTTTGTCCCAAACATTATGGAGGGCACTGTACATCCCACACATTTCAACTTACCATCTGTGCTCTCAGAACAGGATGTGCCCAAAGCTGTGTCCCCACTATCAGCTGTACTGGGCCTGCTTTCAGTCTTACGCTGGCACTTTTGTGAAAGTATTGGTGTTTGCCACTCAGTTTCACAATAACTTGTTCTCTGTATATCGGAGTCTGTGGAGAAGGGGATTAATATTAAAATTCAATGTCTGCTTTAATGACCACTGCATTTTGATTCAATTCCATCAGATACAATGGTAAGAAATAACATTCAGAAATCCCTAGATAAAATGTATGGAAGATGAAATTTTAGAATAAAACACATCAATTATATGACATAGCTGGAGAAGCAGAGCTCAGGCACAAGTGTATGATAGCGGAAAGCCGCATTTCTGAGATAGTTCACTTCCTGAGGAAGCATTTAATTTCACCACAAGCAAGGAATAAAAGAAAACCAGGCTTCACAGGTGGAGTATCAATCTAAACACTGACAGCGCCACACCAGAGGATAGAAAGTATGCCAATGCTGATGGAAAGCTAAAATAAATCAATAAATCAACTTAACTATTTGGAATTAACATTTCAAGACTGTGACCTTTTCATAAGAGCAGTTCTAATCATAGGTTAATGATCTAAAACCTCTAATTCTTGTTTATCTCCTCACAGCTACTGCACGAGCAAAGTATTTCTAACAATTTGTTTTTATTTCATATCAGGAGATATTAGAGTAGATGATCAAATGCTTCAAATGGGCAGATTTTACACAATTTAGAGAATAATTAAATATTTAAAAGAGGGATTTAATGGTTTCTAGAGTTCAGGGCTTTGACAGGAAGAGACAGAGACATCAATTAAAACCAGGGATTGTCAAGAGCTGGAATTGAGACGGCAGATATCTTGAGCGGTAAAGGAGTACAGGAGATTGGAGCCAGGAAGTGGATTAATTGAGAACAAGGATGACAATTTGAAGAGTTGTGTAGCACCAAGTATGAGCAATGGGCAAATTGGGACAGGTTTTGGATTAGCAGAGTTCAAAGACAATAGCCTCCACATTCCCAATAATTAGTAAGAGTGCATTCCAGCTATAATGTACATCAACTACAGTAATTGAAACAAATCTTTCCATTTGGGATGCATGCATCGTTGAAGTCCCAGTGAAACTGCTCCATAATCTCAACCAAAACTTGAACTTGTTAAAATTGTTCAGGTTATCACCCTATCACAATTAACAGCTGGAGAAAGTAAAAATACTGTTATTGATGCAATGAGACACCACATCCAAGGTTAAGGTACACTGCTGAAAAGGCACAGAGAGGAAAGGGCAATTTAAAAATGGTACCCAACAGCTTCAATTAAATTGGCATCAGCCTCTAGGCCATCAAGCATATTCCGGTCTGGACATATTCCAAGTCAGGACTATTCTATATGGAAAAAAAAGCTAGATTCTATTCTCAGCCAATGTTTAATGTTCTGTTCAGAAAGGTCACTGGACAGCAACCAAGTGCTGAAGGCCTAGCTGATTTCACCACAGTCTATTTCGAGGCACATTGAAGCACAGCATGGAGATTAAAACAGCTCATGGAATTTCGTACGTGTACAATTTCATTTAGCCATTCCATAAAAAGGACACCCTAAAATAACCTGCATTTGTACTTTCAGGAGGCCTCAAGGTATCACAAAAGAGCACATGGGATTTGCAATAAGACATATATAGGTAACAGACAGTAAAAAGGAAGCAGTTCGTGTTCAGTTGGGGAGCCTATAACTAGCACATGGCGGAAGCGTAGGTGTTGGGACCACAGCTGTTCACAATCTGTATCGGTACTTTGGAGCAGCGAACCAAGTGTAACATGATCAAGTTTATTGATGATACAAAGCTAGGTGCTGATGAAAGTTTTAAGAAACATGAAGAAAAGCTAATAGAACTATAAATAAGATAAGTAAAGGGCGAGGACCCGACAGGTGGAATATAGTGAAATGGAGAAAAATGTTTGCAATGAAAAAATAACAATTCACAAGAAATCCTAATTTTATACCCAGGAGCTGTGGCTCCATTTTGAAATTAATGGAATTAATGCATATCTGACTAATGCAGATAAGTGGGAATGAATAACAAATTATCTTAAGTTAGTTTCAGTTCAGTTTATTTTATTTAGAAAGCTGGAGGGAGGATCACAATGACCTACCTTTGTTTCCATTTCTCATGTTTACACTCACTATATTTGAAAAAAAAAGTTGTATATTAAGGGATTCTGTTCTATTGAGCAATTTCAAAAAGGCCCACACAGAACAATATGGCAGAACACGTCAGTTAACTTTCTGGTTAATGATGACCATCAGAATATTGAAAGAAATTTAGAGACTCATGCCATTGAATGGAATAACGTGATTGATATCTCCTGCTTGAGAAAGTTATTGTCTGGCAGCTGTACAACTAAACGTTACATTGCATTGATCAGCACAAGCCTGAATTATGTCCAAGTCTGCTAAATGTGAACAGAAACCCTTTCAATATATGCTGCAAATACAAGTGTTCATTTCAATGTCTGTTTTTACAGGGCATTTCATTGATGAAGCCAACCTACCAATGGTGCAAAGGATCTCCTGCAACAATATTCTAGATTATCTTCAAATAACCATAATAAACTCCTTTTACACATAGAACAACAAGAACGTGAAAGTTTTACACAGACCCTATCCATTACAATTTTTCCTGAACACCTTACTGCCAAACTGCAATGTGTCACGGGTGGTCATATTCAGCTCGTATTTGGAATTCAGGTTCATTTTACCCATGTTGGTGCCATGCCTGTTATGAGGGCTGAAGTTAATTTGTTCTTCAATAACCCAAACAAAGTCAAAAATTGATAACACGATGCTCCTTAAAAACCTCAATTTCCATGTACTGCTGGTATTCATTGTACACTGCCAAATTAAAACACACACCTACCCTACAATCATTTGGACATGGCAATATGCATTTTATTCCCCCCCAACCAGTGTGAATTTCCCACTCTAGCTTGCATTCTATACAAATAATAATGAATTAACACTCAATTTTCTGCTGCAAAGTTTATTCACTCAAAACATTTCCAGATAGCGGAGCACATTTAGACCCAATTAGCATAGATGACACTGGGATAAAAGCGTTTATGCCACCAGTCCGCATTCTGCTCCAAACCATTTTACATTGATATCATCTGCCAGGACCATTATACTAATAAATAATTGATATACATGATTTTTGGCACAAAAAGCCACTTTGAATTGGTAGACACCGTGTAAAATATGCTACATACCCAGAAAACTAAAAAGCAACAAGCACCTGCCCACAAAAAATCCTTATTACCCCGCAGCCTAATAGTAGCACTAAATAAGCAGATATAACCAAAGAGATATATACTTTAACACCACATTGTGAATTATGAATCTTCATTACAAGTACTGTTTCTTTTCCTGAAGTGGAGCTACAGTAAAATTATGCAACTACCATACAAAAGGACTAATTCAGTGCAACATCATGAGAATACTGGGAGCGACTATCAAATATTTATACCCCTAATTTATACCCTTGCTTTTCGATGAGAAAAGATCATACTAATAGCCAACTTAGATAACATTTTGGACTCGTTGGTATGAAACTATTTACCTAGATACAAAATGTTCAGTGTAATAAAATATGTACGTTATTCTCAAGGTAAAAACGTGAAGTATTTCAAATTTATAGGCAGTATAATTAGTTTTGAAAATAGATACCTAGGAGGGATGATATTTCCTGAAGGAAAAAGCTCATAATACATGTATTGTTTTTTTAAAATTTCCATAGCTGCACAAAGAAGCTTATTATTCCTTACAACACTAGCAGAGATTCTTTGTAAGGGCGAGGCAGATTTCAAACCAGTCCCAACTCATACCATTTCAAAACTAAATGGTGCAGTAGCAGAAGATAGACACAAAATGCTGGAATAACTCAGTGGGACAGGCAGCATCTCTGGTGAAAGGGAATGGGTGACATTTCGGGTCATGACCCTTCTTCAGACTGATCTACTAGTGCAGTAGCACGATGACAGAGACAAAATAACAGTGTAAAGGTTTCTCAACTTGAAGTATATTAACCGAAAGCTCATTTTCAAATTCCCTTCTCTTTATTGTGTTGTTTCAAATGGCAATATCCATTTGGACAAGGTGTCCAGTGACAAACATCCTAGTATGTCAGAATCCTTGGTAAATGGGAAGGAATAAAGTTAAAAAGAGGCAAAAATTGGAAAAGGCATGGGTAGTTATGGGCAAGTACTGGTTATACCTGCAGTGATTTAATTATGTCATCTTAACTATGGAAAGATCATTCTCCAAAAAGGAAAGTTGTTCTTCAACAGTATTTTGAACTTTTCATCCAAATTATCAACTCTCATTTTACAAATATTGCCCAACTTGAAATATTGGTTTCAGTGATGCTCACCTCATCATTAAAGAAACTTCATTTATGCCAACCTTCAGTTTCAATTACAGCCAGAGCAGTTCAATAGGACTAAGAACACTATTCATTTGTGAAATAATCCAGCTAATTTATCAGAATAAATGGCAATGCAATGACACCTGAGCAGTCCTCCAAAACAGTTTCAAATTTGAGAATACAAATAAAAGCCCAGGAGATTAACAGCCAAATGCACCAACCTATCAAACAATTTGGAAACAAGTATTTTTTAATTGATTCCAGTTACATACATCAAATACAGTGAGATCGAAATGGAAGATGTTGTTGCTGTACACACTTACACCCACGCCTCAAATATTTTTATATTGCAAGACCCTATTTCACCCTGTTTGGCAGCAGTACTTTACCCTATTCTTCTGCAAGGTTCTATTTTGAAACAATGCTCACATTTTTAGTTTATGACAAAATTAGGCCCTATGGACATGCTTCACTTCAGATGCCTTCTGACCCATGTAGATCCAGCATTCTTTATTTCAGATTTCCAGCAAGGGTAGTATTTGGCAGCTACAGAATTATTTTCACTCTTCTTCCGCCTTCGTCTTCTGCTTACATCTCATCCAAACAGATCTGCTGCAAAAAGCTTTTAATGCCCTTTCTCAACCCGCACCACTAACTAGTATGTCATTCAATTTCTAGACCTTCCTGTCGGATTCCTTTTGTTCTCGGTACTCTTCGCCCCTTTTGGTAACTTAAATTGATCTTATTCTCCAACTTTGTTGGTGCTGAAGATCCATCAACCTGAAAAATCAACCGTTCTTCTCTACAGATACAACCCAAACTTCTTGGCATTTATAGCATTTATGGGTTTTTTTATTATTGTAGAATGGTGTTTTGCTAGAACAAGCAACTCATAGGACACATTTCTGTGTGTGCTGACTGCCAGAACTGACCCAATGTTAATGTAGTCAAGCTGCAAATTATGTTTTTGAAATTTGTAATGTTTTACCTTTTGTGTTGGTCTGGTGTTCAATTAAGTCTCTATGCTTCATAGAGGTAGCCATGTAAAATGAGTTCACCTGCATACAATTAAAAAAAATATTAATAGTTCAGATATCTTTGTAAAAGTAAAATAATATATTTACGTGTAGAAATGTCATAGTACCACATTAAAGTTTAAACTCCAACTTGTAGATCCGCACAGAAATATGTAAAAACTTTCTAGATACGCAAAGGTTTACCATCTTAACTTCTCTATTATTCATTTCCCTCATGCTTTTTCAGTACTCGTTTCCACAGCTACAATGATAATGGCTACTCTTAGTCACGGATGGGCAAATAGAGTCACGATCCAGGAGGAAATATCATGCCAAAAAAAAACAGCCAACTACAAACACATCCAGTTTAAAACTCTTGGTTTTATTTTATATTGAAAATGTGTGAAAATATACTATTTGTTTTAATAAACCAATTATAGATTTATCAAAACAGGCAGAAATCACCAAAATATTAAAATAGTTAAAAAATACACAATAGACTTTGAATAAAGCCCTTCAGATAATGGCAGACATTTAACCGAATCGAACAGCAAAGATGACTAAGAAGAGAAGGGTAGTGGACTTTAGTAAAGTGTTTGACAAGAATCTCCTCATAGTAGGCTGGTCTATAAAATTAAGTCACGCGATATCCTTGGTGTGGTAGTAAACATGATACAAAATTGGCATGGTCATTGAAGACGAGATGTAGCGCATTTTCAAATGAACCGGCTGAAAATGTAGGGCCGATTAGTAAGTTTTCAGACAAAAATTGGTGTAATTTTGCAGAGCAAGATCGTCAAAAGATACAGATCAGTTGGAAATTTCAGTGAAGACAGAGATTAATCTGGACAGGTATGTGTAGTTGTATATTGGGACGTCAATAAGGTAGAGAAGAAAGTTAACAGAAAATAGGATGTTTCGCAACATCGATGTACAGAAGGGATCTTGGGGTGCAAGTCCATAGTCCCATGAAAATGATTATACGGATAGAATGAACATGATGGGCCATGGGGCCTGTTCCTGTGCTGTATTGTTCCATTTTCTAATGTCATATATAAACACGCATTAACATAATATGTTACATTAAATAATAAATCCCAAATCAGATCCTTGCAAAAATTCCACATTAGAAAACACCAAATATTAACATTTTAAAATGTACATTTAATGTCCCGCTACACACCAGGAGCAAGTGCCAGTATTTAAAAAAATCATAGACTTTATGGTAATACCCTGATTGGTCCAACCCAAAGTATAATTCAGAGAAGCATTTGACTAGGCCCCTCCTGGTAGGCTGGTCACAAAGATTAGTCATTGTATTCACAGTGAGATGGTAAATTGGATACATCTTGGGTACAAATTGTCTTGGTCATAGATCAATACACAAATCAAGAACTTCCCTCATTTTTTTCATATCAGGCTGCTACACAAATTGTATTCCTGTACTTACAGGTATTTATTTGAGAAAAGATTGAAGTGAAGAGGTGCACAATTATAATCCTATTTTAAGAAGAGTTTTTCTAAAGCTCTTTTTTGAAAGAGTCAGGCTTGTTCTGACATGGGTACAAAAATATTTTATAGCACACAAAATAACTATAAAAGATCCTCATATCAAGCATTATTTTTCATCAGAAATGTAAAATTCACTGTTTTAAAAACCTGCTTGGTTGTAGACAAAATCTAGACACAAAAACTAGAAAATGTTTAAAAAAAGATTAACAAGAGTTGGTAAGCCATGATACAGAAAATCAAAAGTGTAGTGCATGCAGAAACTTGCAGAGGGTAGGGAGGAGATAGAAGATTGCAAAATTTGTTTCACTATTTAAATGCTACAGCACAGGAAGCACATTTTCACTCACAAGGAGCACTAATTCACTAATTTCACATTTTGAAAAATAATTACATTGAGACACACCTAACAACCTCATAAATCATAATAAATGTAAGTAGCCCAAACAATATAAGATATTCACCCAAAGGTTGATGCTGAACCACAAAACAACATTCTGACTATTCAATAGATATACCAGCCATTTAACATTATATTCAAAAATAAAACAATGCGTAAAATCATAGCAATTCCCTATTTTGCTAGTGAAAAGTTAAAAAGCAACTTTAAAAAAGTAACATCAAAACAGCATAGTGTTTTCCAGATAATCAATAGTTTCTTGGAATCATGTCTAACTTACCAAAAATGGAAATACAATGATTTTTTTAGTTTGGAGCCATTTCTGCATAGTGAGAATAATGTCCAGGTTGGGGACATCTAACAGATGATGAGACAGATTATTCGGCCCAGGCAGTTTGTACACGTTTTGTCAGCAGATATGAATCTCAATGAGGGCGATTAGTGAGTACCAACAAGTAGATTTTACTACCTTCTGATACAGCTTTAGGTCTCCAAATGTTGGGATTTTACCTTGAACTAGATTGTACTTATCATGGAATAAAGCTCCCAATATAATTCATCACTACCTTTAATTTTTAGCATGCTAATCAAAGGGTAATGCTCAGTGGCAGATCTCTGCTCCATGGCATGCTTCACTTGTACTAGCTGGGAAATCAGGGACACTTCAGGCATTTGCGTATGCAAGAAGTGCAGACACCAATTAAAACTAATTTGGCAGTGGAATGGAGATAAAGTAGATGCACATCAAGTAGTGAAACCAAATCTGTTCAACAGGCAGAGCATAAACTGCTTCTATTAGATTATAGAACAATATTGACCAGCTGGAATGTTGAATGGCACATGGAATTTAATCTCCTAACAAGCGTGAGGTGATGCAGATTTAAAAGGCTTAATAAGAGTACACTGTTAATTATAGCGCTCTTAGGACCATCGAGAATCAGGGACCCTAATGTTCCGGTTCAAACACCTAAAGGGAGACAAGGAGGTGAAAAAACATTATGCTGACTTGCATAAACCAGAGGAAAGAAAGCAAATTCAAGGATGTCATATTACAACTTTATAAAACTTTAAGCCACAACTGGAGTACAGTGTGCAGTTTTAGTCACAACATTATAGGAAGTATGTGATTGCACTAGAGGGAGTGCAAAAACAGCTTTTTTTCCCACGAGTAGTAGCTCTACTCAATAACCAAAACTCAGTAGCCTCCGTTTGCTCTGGTATTTTATTTAATTCACATGTTTAATCGATAATGTTTTATTATTGTTTTAAGTGTCATTCCTAACTGTCACTGTATGTTATGTTGTCACTTGAGGGCAGAGCACCAAGGCACATTCCTTGTATGTGAATACTGGGCCAATAAACATATTCATTCAAAAAATTATTCATTCATTCAAAAGTAATTTACCCAGATGTTGCCTGGGATGAAAGGTTTCACAAACAAGCAAAGATTGGATAAGCTGAGGAAGGACCTGTTACAGGTATATAAAATGATGGGAGGCATAGATAGAATGGATGGTGGCTAAAACAAGACAGCATTGGATTGAAGAAGATTAGAGGAAATATGATGAAAATACTTTTTACCACGACAATGGTTGCAATGCGAAATGCACTGCCTGAGAAGGTGGAGGAGGTAGGTACTCTCAACAGAAAGTATCTAGACAGGCACTCGAATCAAGTCATATAAAATACCTGTACTCAATAGATGCATCTCACAATCAGCACTGAATATTCACCCCAGCCCACAGACAGCTATTGCACCTAATCCATCTATCTATCTATCTATCGCAAGTCATGTAGCAATAAAATCACTAAATGCTTAATTGTCACATGAGTTCTAGCAGAGGGCCGAGCTCCTCAATCTGACTTCCAACGTAGCACCAACAAATTACTAGGCACAGGGGTTTGCACCGGCAATCTTAGCAATGCACCTCCATACAACAGCCTACCCAGGGAACAGGTGTTCCAAATGTATTTGTACGTTGAAGTGACAATGCCTCAACCTTCTTTGTAATTTGCTAATGGTGGCCTAACAACCATGTCCTTCCCTGCTCACAAACACACCATCACTATGACAGTGAAGAGATCAGGAGGTCTTAATATGCCAAAGTTGCGCTACTAGCGCAGGAACATTAACAAAAGATACAAGAAAATCATTTACCCCTTCTATGACATCAACCACAGCCAGCTAATCACTACTTCACAATTCACTTCAACCTTTTGTCCTACTCTAATCAACCATGGTTGGGCTCTGCAGGCCATCTGTCCCATCTTTAAAACATGGCACACGAGCAGTCCTCCAGAGAAAACAAGGCAATACTTTTCTTCAAAACAACAGAATGGCAAATATTCAAGTTAGTGAACATGCATCAATGTAATTTACTTAAAGCAATTCATTATTAAAAAAGGAGCATAAAATATTTGCATATTTGGCCAAACAAGGATGCTTCAAAACACTCAGCTTTAGTTTATGTCAAAAAAATGACAAGAAAAACAGTATGCACAAATATTCAGTCAATAAGGGTACACTTTGCAGTTAAAAAATATATATACAAGGTTTCAGACTTATTCCAATAACAGGAATTTAACGTTTGAAAATTCATATCACAAAAAGTTATGAATTTGGAACAAAAAAACGTCTGTTGATTTTGTAATCAGATTATACTACTTTATTGATCTCTTACAAGCTATACTCAACTCATGAACAATACTTTTTCCTGCAACAAAGTTACCAATTCATGGAGCCCCGCATGTTCACCAGATATAAAATGACCTGCAATCTTTGCCGAAAGTGCCACTATTACCAAGCTCAGATAGAAGTCATCAGTGGGCTAATTGCAAAAGTTTAATAGCTGTCAAGATGAGGAAGTACCGTGGACAATAGTCTGAAAAGTTTATGGAACATATCCCAATCCCATTCCACCCATAAAACAGAAGAGTGACACAACTAAATAATTTTTAATACTAATTTGAAGCTCAACTATTAATTCCACCAACCGAGTCACTAATTAAAACTGTTTTCTCTTTAACAGATTCTCAGGACTGTTTTCCATTGATCGATTTCAAGTCTAATATGATTGCTAACATTACGTCCATCGAACACAAGACTACAGGGCAATGATATATCTAAAATACCAAAAGACATTTAATTCTGAAATTCTCTAAATCTTTCAATCTTCAAAAGTCTCAGAGAAATACCTCATAGAAAGATGATAAAGATAAGGAAAACATATCTCCATACATGGAAAGAGAAGGCGACACAGCGGCAGAGTTGCTGCCTTACAGCACCAGAGATCAGTGTTCGATCCTGACTACAGGTTGTGTCTTTGAGGTGTTGCGGCTTCCTCCCACACTCCAAGAATGTACAGGAGTGTAGGTTAATTGGCTTTGGTTAAAAATTGTTAGTTGTCCCTAATGTAGGATAGTGCTACTGTATGGGGTGATCGTTGGTCGACGCAGACTCGTTAGGCTGAAGGGCCTGCTTACCGAATGCGTCAAGAAACGCAAGTCAAAAAAACATACATATACATTTTCTTCCAAAGAAATTGCAGATTTTATTCTTCAGCTCAAATTACAGGTAGTGAGTTCAGAGTTCTGTAAGGGAGAATTTCCATTACCTGAACTGCTGCAACACAGGAGTCACCTGTACCGATTATCCTCCCCCTTTACTGCAATTCATAAAATCAAGGAGGGTTAATAGAGAATACATTGCATTTACAATCTATCCTGTGAGCCAGCCAACAATAGAAAATAAAAAGTCAATTTAACATTTTAGATTTTAAAAATAAATCATGATAAACAATTTGGAAAGGTCAGTTGCAAGCTAAAGTCTATTCAAAATACAGCCTAATCAAAAAGGCCAGCAATTTGTAAAATATCACAAAGTAAACCGTTACATCACATGGGCTTTCATAGGCCTACAAAGCCACCTCTAACTTCCATACTGGAAGATAATACAAATCTTCCAGTATTATCTTCCAGATATATGATTTCATTTATCAATATTCTTGCTAACAGGATGGGTTAAAGCTTTACAATAAACTCATTGGCATACAAATATGGACAGTTGACATCACTCCTCCAAATGCGAGACATGGTGCAATGGGTACAATACAAAGCAATTTAGTCTCAGAAATACAGCAAGGAAAACCTTTGGCTGTAACTTAATACAGCCTTTGGAGAATTGGAATCCAATGTCACAACTCCCAATCAATCTGTACAGGCAGACTGAGTGGCGCCATCCTGGACACACTGGATGCTCTTCACACAGAAATATCACTGTACAGATGCATATTTATGTATTAGCAGTATCACATAGGACAGAAACAATGGGACCACTAAACAGACAAGATTCATTATCTGGAATAGGAGAGGTTGAGGAAGAGGAGGTGATGGAAGTGGGAAAAAAAAGTGAAAAAATAGAAGAGAGAACACCTAAGCTGCAGTCCCTTCTCTGTTTACGTAAACACTGATTATAGCAGCTCAAGTTCAAAAATAGTTAATATTTGGTGCAATTACTGAAATACGGGAAAAATATCATCAGTTTACAGTCCTTGAGCATGCTGCAGCCCCTCAAGTTTTTGTATGTGGCATATGATCAGCAGCTTTGTTGGAGTAGTTGAAAAGATACTGAAACCAAAACTACATTTTTGTTTTAGATTTTTAATCGATGTATTTTAAGTTTTAATTTTAATTTCTCTTTGTGGAGAGAAAAAGTATTAGTTGTAGTCACCTGAAATGTGGCGGTTAAAATTAAAGAGGTTAGATAGTGTACAGACAGTTATATTGCAGTGTGAAAAAGATTAGAACAATGCTCCATCCGTAAACTTCACCAATAAATCCAAATAGAGGAGAAACTCAGTGTGCTGGGAATGTGGAATTCACTATAACAGGAAATGATTGAAGCAAATATCAGATACATTTAAACACAATTGGATAAGCTCAAGAGGGTAAAGGGACAAATTACGTTGGTAGAATTGGAATGATGGGAAGCCAAGTTACTCATAAATGTCAATTTGGACACAATGGGAAGAATAACCGGTTTCTGAGCTGCAAGTGCCAAATAACATACGCATCCAAATTTCCATAATGCGATGCTGCATCATCTGTGTATGCATTAACTAGTTGATTTACACTATTCCCATACAAACTCTGCAAGAGCAAATCTCCGTCATCCACAAAATGTTCTGAACACACCTTCCCACCCATATGCTAACCACACCTAGCTTTCACTCGCCATCTGAGAGGCCATCATGCACTTTGTTCAACCATTCCTCGATTCATAAAAGGGATGCATTGCTGGAAACATCTCAAGTGCAGATCAAAAGGGGTGTGCAAAATCCTTTATATTTCAGTTCAATGTATTTCTAAGTGGGCAGTGATGTACAACTTGTTTCAGTTGAAAAATAATTTTGTAAAACTGAAGAGATACACCCCATTGAGGCAATGGCATTATAAACATCCTGCTCATCGATAGAACAGATCTATTAAATAGCTACACTTTGGTAAAAATAGCCCATGGAGTCTTCAACATCAACTCCAGGCCTCCAGTAGTTTCACAGCAATAGGCCAAATATGCGCAAGGAAACCCACTCTGGTTACCATCTATTGCCCTCCCTCAACTGCCAAATCAGAGTCTGCATTGAACAACACTCGGAAAAGACACTGAAAGTAGCAAAGGCAGGTGTATTCTGGGTAGGGGATTACCATGTCCATAATCAAGAGTGGCACTGGTTGAGTAATGAAAGACAGCTGTCAGAATGGATCTGCATTTACTTGACCTCACCCTCACTTATGACAATGCATTTGTAGCTGTGACCATCTCACTGATTGTGGGACATCTTCAATCTGATCGCACCATTTACTACATTGTGCTAAATGAGAGAATAGATATGGCAGCTCAAAACCATATAATTGTGAATCTGGGGCTCAGCACTTTCCTCACATTGGCCTGAAATTCAACTAGGCCAGCAAAACAAACACCATGACTAGGAGAGCAGGCTAGAGGCTAGTATTACTTCACATACAACATTTATTGTACTATACCAATCAATTTGTGTTTTTAGAAAATGTACTTCCATTTATTAAACACTTGGTTTACTTGAGGCAATATCTTCAAACACTTTTGCCATCTTTACAAAAGTTGCATGCTCCCATAACCCATCAAATTCTAGTTAACAGTAATTAAGATAAGACAGTTTGAAAAGTTAAGACGAGAGACTGCAAATGCTGGAATCTTGAACAAAAACAAGTGCTGGAGGAACTCAGTTGGTCAGGCAGCATCGGTGGAGGGAAAAGTACAGCATCAGTCAGAACAAGGGTTCAAAACTGAAATGTCATCTGTCATTTTTCCCCCACAGACGCTGCCTGGCCAGCTGAGTTCCCAAACTCAGGGTTTTTTTTTAAAGTCCTGATTCAAGTGGTGTTAAAAGTTCATTTATATCTACATGAAGTAACATAATGGGCTGACCATGTATTACTAGAACACCACAACACATTACAACGAATCAACAACAGAAAGTGATAAATGACAACCCACCCCCACCCCCCTCCCTCACAACAAGAAACCTGGAATGCTGCATCTTTTTAATTCAAAATTAAATAAATTGCAGTCTAAATTAGGCCACAAGACATCTTATCATCTGCTATCCAGAGGTGCTCCACACTGCTAGAATAAAAGTTCTGAAATATATTCTCTTACTAGTGAATCTCCAGTTGTTCTAATAAGAACAGATTGAAGTTTCAACCAGAAGAGATGTTGTCAATCTGGCACAGTGGATAACTCGCCTTCTCAACCATCCAAATACTTTCTAGTTATTTAAGCGACACAGCAAAATGTTATGGAACATTTTAGTTGAAGCTATTGATGTTTTGGCAAAAGCTGCATCCATTGAAGGAAACAATAAACCAAGGTCAAATCTGCCTACTCAATTAGAAGATAACAGCAGTACCATAGTCTGGAATGATACACAGCCCTTTATTTTAACAGAACATTGGTTACTTATTTTTTAATAATTAATAATAATTTAATACAAGATTATGCTAAGCTTAGTAAAAGCGAAACCCAAATACTAGATTGATTTGAAGTGCAAATGTATCGCAGTTTAGCAACATATGTATGCAATTCGGCACATACAGATGACCTTTAGAGTGTCTGCACCCAGTACAGCATTCATCTAATGAAAGTTAGCTTACCTCAGATACTATACATGCATATATTTAAAGATAAAGATACCAGACAACACCTTGACAATTGTTTTAATATTTCACGTGAGGCAACTTTTCCAAAGTATAAACTGCAATAATTAGACGCTAATTCTGCCAACATAATACATTTCTGGGCTTTTAATACTAAAGAACAAAGATAAACTATATTTCATAAATCAGGAATAAACAATTTAGAGCCACAAATGAAAGACTCATATGGGGGAGTAACGTCAACAGGATACTTCACTGAAATAAATGCATTTAAATTAAGATTTCAAAGAGCTCTCCCCATCTTATAGACTGCAGATCGTTGTGATTATCACAACAAACAAAGCTAATGCACACAGTTCCAAGATCCCAAATTATGTAAACATTCAAAAGATGTCAAAATCCCTTTACAAAACAGTCCAAAAACTCAATGCATGCACGTTACATTAGAAATTGTTTGCACCAAATTGAGACTAGTTATAGTACGTTTATTTAGATGCAATAATAACAAAGGAACAGGGAAAATATATGTCAGGCTAGTGAGAGACTTGGACGAGCTGGTAGATGGTGGCAATGCCAGCATCAGCTGTTCATCCCCCTTTCTGAAGTTCACAGATTTCGATGGTGTTGTTGATGCAATTGAAGTGCATCGGCACATGGTACAATCTGCTGCCAAGGTACATCAGTGGAGGAAGGAATGAACAAAGCACAAAGTCATGAGGGGATTAGATTAGATGAATGCAGAGTTTTACCCAGGGTAGGGAAAATGAAGATCCATAAGTTTAAGAGAGGGGAAATATTTAATAACTAGAGGGGCAATATTTTCACACAATGGGTGGTGGGTATATGGAAAGTGCTACCAGAGGAAGCAGCTGAGGCAGGTGCTGTAACAACATTTAAAAGACATTTGAACATGTTTATGAATACAAAAGGTTTAGAGGATTATGGGCCAAATGCAGGCAAATGGGACTAGCATAGATAAGACACCTTGGTCGGCATGGACAAGTTGAGGCAAAGGGACTTTCCATGATGTATCATTCTATGTCAAAAGAGGCCAATTACTTTTGCTTTTACACAGGCGAGCTGTGGGGGTGAAAGTGAGGTGTGGGGGTGAGGAGAGCTGTGGGGTTGAAGGGGGGGGTGAAGTGAGCTGTGGGGGTGAAGGGGGGTGAGGAGTGCTGTGGGGTGAGGAGTGCTGTGGGGGTGAAGGTGAGGAGTGCTGTGGGGGTGAAGGTGAGGTCTGGAGGTGAATGGGGGGAGGCGAGCTGTAGGGGTGAGGCGAGCTGTGGGGGTGAGGCGAGCTGTGGGGGTGAAGGGGGGGTGAAGTGAGCTGTGGGGGTGAAGGGGGGGTGAGGAGTACTGTGGGGGTGAAGGGTGGTGAGGAGTACTGTGGGGGTGAAGGGGGTTGAGGAGTGCTGTGGGGGTGAAGGGGGGTGAGGAGTGCTGTGGGGGTGAAGGGGGGTGAGGAGTGCTGTGGGGGTGAAGGTGAGGTGTGGGGGTGAATGGGGGGAGGCGAGCTGTGGGGGTGACGCGAGCTGTGGGGGTGAAGGGTGCTGTGGGGGTGAAGGGGGGGTGAGGAGTGCTGTGGGGGTGAAGGTGAGGTGTGGGGGTGAAGGTGAGGTGTGGAGGTGAATGAGGGGAGGTGAGCTGTGGGGGTGAGGCGAGCTGTGGGGGTGAAGGGGGGTGAGGCGAGCTGTGGGGGTGAAGGGGGGTGAGGCGAGCTGTGGGGGTGAAGGGGGATGAGGCGAGCTGTGGGGGTGAAGGGGGATGAGGCGAGCTGTGGGGGTGAAGGGGGGGTGAGGCGAGCTGTGGGGGTGAAGGGGGGCGGAGGCGAGCTGTGGGGGTGAAGGGGGGGAGGCGAGCTGTGGGGGTGAAGGGGGGCGAAGGCGAGCTGTGGGGGTGAAGGGGGGGGGAGAGCTGTGGGGGTGAAGAGGGAGGCGAGCTTGGGGAGGGTGAAAGCGAGCTGAGGGGGTGAAGGTGAGGGGGTGAAGATGAGGTCTGGAGGTGAATGGGGGAGGCGAGCTGTGGGGGTGAAGGGGGTGAGGAGAGCTGTGGGGGTGAAGGGGATGAGGAGAGCTGTGGGGGTGAAGGGGGTGAGGAGAGCTGTGGGGGTGAAGGGGATGAGGAGAGCTGTGGGGGTGAAGGGGGTGAGGAGAGCTGTGGGGGTGAAGGGGATGAGGAGAGCTGTGGGGGTGAAAGCGAGCTTGGGGGGTGAAAGCGAGCTGTGGGGTGAAGTTGAGGTGTGGGGGTGAAGGGGGTGAGGCGAGCTGTGGGGGTGAGGAGAGCTGTGGGGATGAGGAGAGCTGTGGGGGTGAGGAGAGCTGTGGGGGTGAAGGGTGAAGGGGGAGGCGAAAGCGAGCTGTGGGGTGAAGGTGAGGGGGTGAAGTTGAGGTGTGGGGGTGAAGGGGGGTGAGGAGAGCCTCGGGGATGAGCAGGAGGTGTTACAAGGGGATCGTGGGGAAGAGGCGCAGCCGGGGTAAGAGGGTGAGGGAAGGGGCTTCAGCCAAGTTGGGGTTTAGAGAAGTGAGGGCCTTGACCCATAAAATATGACGCGTGTTGGGTCACCCTAACAACGAATCACAGCCACATTAAAGTTACAGCCACCCACAGTCGTCGCTTTACATTCTCAGCCCTCACCTCGCACTGGCCGGCCGGTTAGCTGCAACACCTGGACACATGAGCCTCTGCCGCAGGGAGACTCGAGACTCGCGACTCTCCCTCGACGCCTCGCCGAGGAAGCCGTTACTCTACCGTGCAACCAACCCTTACTCCCCGCCCACTCCTCCAATTGGCCGAGCGCGGGCCCTAGCGATGACATTGGCATTGGAGCGGGTGTTTATTGGATGCGAGAGCTGTCAATCAGTCCCGCGGGGGGCGGTGCCTTGGCCGCCATGATGTTTGGTTGCGCAAAGCACAGTTTGCAGCAGCGAATACGGGACGCGATTCAAACTGCCGGAAGCCGTAATATACCAGAAAGCGGCGCTTAAAGCCCGATACCGTAATAAGTGGAATCAATGCCCCGTTTAATGGGAGCTATTGAGATAGCAGATGTTGGAAACGAATACAAGAACAGTGTGCTGGATCAGCGGGTAAAGCAGTCCCTTTGGAGGGAAAGGGACATTTCGGGTCGGGACTCGTTTTCAGCTAAAATTTCCACAAATGCTGCCTGTTCTGCTGAGTGTTTCAACACTTTCTGTTTTAGTTCCCTCTCAGTCTCATTTTGGAAACCCCCCTCTGACCAGTTTTGACAGAAGATTGTAGCAATGTTACAGAATTTTGAGATTTAAAAAATCAAGTCTGCAATTTATCCCTTCAGATAAAGCATAAAAGGAAGTTTAATTTGACACCTAATTTACTTTCATATCTTCAGTATTAAGAAAGTTATGGCCATTTTCATACTCGGAAATGAGCATCTTGCTTCCCATTGCCTTTCAATTGACTTAACTCAAAAGCTGTGATCTGGAAAAGTTAAAAGCCCATAGCATTCTTAAAAATTAAGAGAACTCAATGAAATTTTCAGTTATTATAGATTGAAGCATTCTGAAACAAATATTAAACAATCTTACTTGGATTACCTGAAATTAAAGCATATAATTAGTTAGTTATCTAATTGTAGCTAATTACAAAATTCAATGAGTAGATCTAAACATCTATCCATTTCTTAAGAAAAGATAAACTTTTTTAAAATTGCCTAAGTGTCCAAATAACATTCACACAATAATCCACAATATAACATGATTTTTAAATCTAATTTTCATGAATTTCTGGGCCAAATGGAAGGAATTTAGTGTTTGATTCCTGTAAATTAATGGCCATTTAAATCAACTAGCGAGTGGGTTTTAGTAGAATGCGGTGGATTGGAACGTTGCAGTTTGCGGTGAAGTCGGGGGGAAAAATACTGGGGGTTCATACATTTTTTGGGGACCCCATTTCGCAACATAAAAATATTATTAATGCCTCCCGAAAAACCAACTTTTAATATAAAAATAAAGTATTTACCTTTTTTTCTCCCCTATGCAAAATCCTTCCGGTTGTCTGCGCTCACGGCTTTTGAAGGTGATTTTTAAATTACTCTAGTTAATAAATAATGTAGAGTAATTTAAAAATACCACCATTCATGAAATGTCGGAGCGATTTTTCTTCAGCAACCAAATCGCCCGACATTGATCGATTTGTCCTGCCTGTTGAAAAACGGCACTTTAAGCCCGCCCCCCTCTGCAAGGCGCGAAAGTCGCACACACGGGGAGCGGCAGAAGTGCAGCGCCGCTAAAGGTACGTTTTGTAACATACCTAAAGATTGTAGCAATGTTACAAAATTTTGAGATTTTTAAAATCAATTCTGCAATTTATCCCATCAGATAAAGCATAAAAAGAAGTTTAAATTAACACGTAATTCACTTTCATATCTTCAGTTTAAAAAAAGTTATGGCTATTTTCATACTCGGAAATTAGCATCTTGTTCCCTATTGCTTTGCATTGACTTAACACAAAAGCTGTGATCGAGGACAGTCAAAAGCCCAAAACTTTCTTAAAATTAAGAGAACTGAAAGCAATTTTCAGTTATTATAGATTGAAATATTCTGAAACAAATATGAAACATTCTTAAAGAAGGAACTGCAGATGCTGGAGAATCGAGGGTTACACAAAAAGCTGGAGAAACTCAGCGGGTGCAGCAGCATCTAAGGAGCGAAGGAGGTCTGAAGAAGGGTCTCGACCCGAAACGTCGCCTATCTCCTTCGCTCCTTAGATGCTGCTGCACCCGCTGAGTTTCTCCAGCTTTTTGTGTAACCCATGAAACATTCTTACTTGGATGACCTGAAATTAAAGCATATAATTAGTTAGTTACCCAATTGTAGCTAATTACAAAATTCAATTACTAGATCTAAACATCTATCCATTTCTTAAGAAAAGATTAACATTTTTAAATAGCCTAAGTGTCCAAATAACATTCACACAAAATTCACAATATAACATGATTTTTAAATCTCATTGTCATGAAGTTATAGGCCAAATGGAAGGAATTTAGTGTTTAATTCCCGTAAATTAATGGCCATTTAAATCATCTTGCGAGTGGGATTTTGTGGAACGCGATCGATTGGAACATTGCGGTTGCGGTGAATGTAAAACCCATATCGGCGGGGAAAATGCTGCCGGTATGTATCTTTTCTAAATTACCTTTTCGCAACATGAAATTTTGGTTAAAGGCATCCTAAGAAGCTAGTTTATATGAAAAAATAAACGGTGTACCTTGCGTTGTCCCCTACGTGAGATTCGTTCCATTGTCGGCGTTCACGGCTTTACAAGATGATTTTTAATTTACTCATGCTAATACATTATTTAGCGTAGTTTAAAAATAACGTTATAAAACAAATGTCAGAGCGATTTCTCTTCAGCACCTAAACACCCTGTTCAAAATCGATTTGAATAGTCTGGAGAAAACCGCATTTTAAACCCGCCCCCCTCTCAAAGGCGCCAAAGTCGTGCACACGGGCAGTGGCAGAACTGCAGCGCCGCATAAGGTAAGTTTTGTAACATACCTAAAGATTGCAGAACTGTGTGGCTAGAAGGTGGTAATGTATAATATATCATATCATTATTATACTAACTTGGATCATCTAACCAAATAAATTTAGTTCCATAGGCTTATTTTGAAGGGGCAGGTGTAGTGCGGCAGGTTGTTTGTCTGATCAAATCACTATTTAGCAGGTAGGAGGGGTAGATAATCAATCCATCGGCTTTCCCTTTCCGCACTAAAGGAATTTGATATAGTTGGAATTACGTAGACATGGCTCCAGGGTGATCAAGGCTGGGAGCTAAACATGCAGGGATATTCAATATTAAGGAAGGCTAGACAGAAAGGAAGTGGAGGTGGCATTACTGGTTAAAGAGGAGGTTAATGCAATAGCAAGGAGAGACATTAGCTTGGATGCTATGGGTAGAACTACGAAATAGCTAAGGGCAGAAAATGCTTGTTGGAGTTGTATACAGACCAGCAAGCAGCAGTAGGGAGGTTGGGGATAGTATCAAGCAGGAAATTAGGGATGCATGTAGCAAAGGTACGGGTAAATTTAAGTGTAGGAAAGAACTGCAGTTGCTGGTTTAAATCGAAGGTGGACACAAAATGCTGGAGTAACTCAGTGGGACAGGCAGCATATCTGGAGAGAAGGAATGGGTGATGTTTCCGGTCGATGCCTACCCAAATCTAACTCTAATCTACATATAGATTGTGCCAACCAGATAGGGAGCTGTGGAGGAGGAGGAGGATTTCCTGGAATGTATACATAATGGTTTTTTAAACCAATATGTATTAGAACCGACTAGAGGACAGGCCATCCCAGACTGGGTATTGTGTAATGAGGAAGGATTAGTTGGCAATGTTGTTGTGCAAAGCCCCTTGGGCAACAGTGACCATAATATGGTGGAATTCTGCATTAGGATGGAGAGTGACATGGTTAATTCAGAGATTAGGGTCCAGAACTTAAAGAAAGGAGACTTTGAAGCTATGAGATGGGAATTGGCTAGGATAGACTGGCAAATTATACTTAAAGGGTTGACGGTGAAAATGCAGTGGCAAAGATTTAAAGGCCACATGGATGAACTCCAAAAATTGTTCATCCGTGTCTGGCGAAAAAATAAAACGGGGGTTGGCGGCTCAACCGTGGCTAGTGAGGGAAATCAAGGATAGTGTTAAACCCAAGGAGGAGGCATATAAATTGGCCAGAGGAAGCAACAAACCGGAGGACTGGGAGAAAGTTAAAACTCAACACAGGAGGACAAAGGGGTTAACGGCCTGTCCCACTGTACGAGCTAATTCAAGAGTTCTCCTGAGTTTCCCTTGATTCGAACTCATAGAATTACGGTAATAGCTGCTCGTAGTTACTCGGGTCTCACGTGGACATTTTTCAACATGTTTGAAAAATCTTCACGAGCTTACCGCTTTTCCAGAGTACCTGCCGTTAGCGTTATGTGTCCCTAAGAGACGTCCCAAGCTCCGACGTACCAGCTATGTACATTCTACGTGCTTACCACGAGTTTGATTTTTTTTTTAAACTCGGGAGAGCTCTTGAATTACCTTGTACAGTAGGACAGGACCTTTAATTAAGAGGGGGGGGGGGGGAGTATGAAAGAAAGCTTGAGGGGAAAATAAAAACTGACTCTAAAAGCTTCTTAAGATATGTAAAAAGGAAAAAATTAGTGAAGATAAATGTAGGGCCCTTACAATCAGAGACTGGTGAATTTATAATGGGAAACGGCAGTACTTTGGTTATGCCTTCACTAAGGAAGACACATACAATCTCCCAGAAATACTAGGGGACCGAAGATCTAGTGTGAGGGAGAACTGAAGGGAATCCACATTAGTCAGGAAATGGTGTTAGGTAAACTGTTGCGACTGAAGGCAGATAAATCCCCAGGGCCTGATGGTCTGCATCCCAGAGTACTCAAGGAGGTGGCCCTAGAAATTATGGATATATTGGTGTATATATATATTGATATATTTTCCAATGTTCTCTCGACTCTGGATCAGTTCCTATGGACTTGACGGTAGCCAATGTAACTCCACTTTTTAAGGAGGGAGAGAGAAAATGGGAAATTATAGACCAGTTAGCCATACATCGGTAGTGAGGAAAATGCTTGCGTTGATTATTAAAGATGTTATAGTAGCGTAATTTATGGATTTATGAAGGGGAAATCATGCTTGACTAATCGTCTGGAATTTTTTCAGGATTCAACAAGTGGAATGGATAAGGGAGAGTCAGTGGATGAGGTGTATCTGGACTTTCAAAAAAACCTTTGACAAGGTCCCTCACCAGTGTTAGTGTGCAAAATTAGAGCACATGGTATTGGGGTAGGGTATTGACATGGATAGAGAACTGGTTGGCAGACAGGAAGCAAAGAGTAGGAATTAACAGGTACTTTTCAGAATAGCAGGCAGTGACTAGTGGTGTGCCACATGGCTCGGTGCTGGGACCCCAGTTATTTACAATATATATTAACGAGTTCGAAGAGGGAATTAAATGTGACATCTCCAGCATTGCGGATGACACAAAGCTGGGAGGCATTGTGAGCTGCGATGAGAATGTTCTGAGGCTGCAGGGTGACTTGGATAGGTTGGGTGAGTGGACAGATGCATGGCAGATGCAGTATAACGTTGATAAATGTGAGGTTATCCACTTTGGTGGCAAGAACAGGAGGGCAGATTATTATCTGAATGGTGTCAGATTAGGAAAAGGGGAGGTGCAATGAGACATGGGTTTGCTTGTACAGCAGTCACTGAAAGCAAGCATGCAGGTACAGCAGGCACTGAAGAAAGCTCATGGCATGTTGGCCTTCATTGCAAGAGGATTTGAGTTTAGGAGCAAGGAGGTCCTACTGCAGTTGTACCGGGCACTGGTGAGACCACACCTGTAGTATTGTATACAATTTTGGTCTCCTAATTTGAGGAAGGACATTATTGCTATTGAGGGAGTGAAGCATAGGTTAATTCCCAGGATGGCAGGACTGACATATGATGAAAGAATGGGTCGTCTGGGGCTGTATTCACTGGAATTTAGAAGGATGAGAGGGGATCTGATAGAAACATATAAATTCTTAAAGGATTGGGCAAGCTAAATGCAAGAAAAATGTTCCCGATGTTGGGGGAGTCCAGAACCAGGGGTCACAGTTTAAGAATAAGGGTTAGGCCATTTAGGACTGAGATGAGGAAAAACTTCTTCACCCAGCGAGTTGTGAATCTGTGGAATTGTCTGTCACAGGAGGCCAATTCACTAGATCAAGAGTTGGATTTAACTCTTGGGGCTAAAGGAATCAAGGGAAATGGGGAAAAAGCAGGAATGGGGTACTGATTTTAGATGATCAGCCATGATCATATTGAATGGCAGTGCTGGCTCATAGGGCCGAATGGCCTAATCCTACACCTATTTTTCTGTTTCAATGCACTCACCTGTATCCACAAGTCACTTGCTAGGCTGTCTCCACCCGTTTGCCATCTTTCTACCCCAACTACATAGTTCGGATGAGGAGTCCTGACCCAAGACGTCCTTTGTCTATTCCCTCCACTAATGTATAAATCCACAGATGCGACACGAGGCACAGTTCCTCGAGCACTTTGTTGTTTTGTGCATGAGACTTGCGTTAATAGCTTAAAGTGTTAAGTGAGGAGCGACTCAAATTTAGGGAACGAATAGGACGTAATAAAATAGCCCAGATTATTTCAAAAGGGGATCAAGAGCATTAATTGACTGATAAATGTCACTCAATTTGAGATCACACCTTTTGACAAATTGAGAATATTTCATCAGAATATTTCCAAAAAGTGATCAGTGAAAAAATGAAAAATCACTCAATGCTAGCAAGGAGATATCAAAAATATTTAAATGGAACGTCTGCAATGGAAAGAAACTCTGATTATAATATAGCCATAATGTTTAGGTGTGGGCACCTTACCTCGAAATGGATCGGGCTCAGAATCCCTTAAATGAAATCAGTCATCAGCATAAAATTATATAAATAGGTCAAGGTACTGAACTATAGAGAGAAGAAAATGGCTTAGCAGGTTCATTTTGGTTACCTTGTAGACTTCCTCGGCAGACAAAAACTCTTTCCTCGATGTTTTTGTTGTATCTGAAATTCATTATGCATTGCTTCTGAATGTGAAAAGGGAACAATCGGAAGATGCCTTACATTTTCATTGCATTATATAGGGTCTTCTGAAATATTCTCCTAGGTATGGACATGGTCCATTTCCCTTCTATCCCACCCAGTAAGAAACTGTTCAGTCACCCTAATTCCCAAGCCGATCATCTTCTTCTTCTTGCGTATGGCGTGCACAGACTAAAGTTGTTGGACAACTTGTTCTATTTGATCGTGCATGCCGGGTTGACTGTATTCGTCGAAACAGGGCGGACCACGCGAAGGTTGCAATTTTCCACCCCAAGCCCATCATCAAGGTCTGCAAGTTATGCCTACATACAGTGCCCTCCATAATGTTTGGGACAAAGACCCGTCAAATAAGTTAAATCAAAATGTATAAAAACGGCCTTTATTAAAATCTGACAATGTGCACTTTAACCACATGTGATTTTTTTTCTATTACAAATTTCAAATTGTGGAGTACAGAGGCAAATAAAAAAATGATGAGTCTTTGTCCCGAATATTATGGAGGGTACTGTAACTCATCATGGGTGGTCACAGCAGTAGTGATACATACTTGTGTTATCACAAGGAAGAGTTCTTGTGCAAATCTAAGATTTTTTTTGGTATTGTATCAATACAGAAGGTATTTGGCTATCTGTTTGTTGTTGCCTTACTTCTTTGTAACCTCAGCTTTCCAGAAAGGATGTTCATATTATGTTCATTGCTTAAAGCTGGCAGTAGTAATTCTTTACCTATCACACAGGTAAGATTTCTGTGGATTTAGCCCCTATTTTTGGACATATTTAGTTGTTTTGTTCACAGACTTTACTTTTTCCCTTTAGTGTTGATTTTGTAAAACATATAGTCCAGGTAACTCCAGAACAAAGGGGGTTGATGCAGTGAGATGGCATTCTTGCAATTAAAGTTCGATTGAAAAAAAAATTGCAATGTGATTGCCATGGGGAAAGAGGCAAAATTGGGACGTCTAGATTTGATTATCATTAGTTAGATTGGGTAGTGCACCTATAATAGGGTGCTCTATCTGTTCTCCTGCCTCCCCAACCCATCTCCAAGGATCAAATGTAATTATGGTTTCACAATTAGTACACGTAAGAGAGGTGAGATTAGTTATTCATGCAAATGTTACAGTAAGAACACCCAATGCACTTCATGAAGTAGACAGTTGCTTCACAAGTACCAGTAATTTTCTTTTTCTTGAATTCATCAAAAGTGGTTTTCCACATTTTTACAAAATCATACAGACCTGCTGATCAACTCTTGTTATAACACAGATCTTCCAAAGCAACATCTTCAGCCACAGAAAAGGTGAATAAAAGCAACGTCAGTACTAAGATTTTTTTCACAAGGTAATGTTTTTGGAAACCAGCTTCTCGTTTTCACCCAACAGCCAACAATGGCCTGTTTCCTTTATCATCATTACCTTTTTGCATATCTTTAATTTATTGTTCTATATCTCTCTACATCATTGTCTATTTCTCTCATTTCCCTTTCCTATGACTTTCTGTCAGAAGGACCTTGACCTCAAATAAGCTCTGAACTAGACTATTATTGTTATTTTGCACTATTATTGTTAGTTTTGTATGTATTTATGAGAGAATATATATATACACACACATATATATACACACGCATATACACACACACGCGCACATACACACACACGCATATATATAGATACATACATTTATATATACGCACATATATACATACACAAATATATATGCACACATATACATACACATACATATACACGCACATATATATACACACATACATATACACACACATACATATATAAACACACATACACATAATACATATATATATATATATACATACACACTAACTTTTAAAATTCTCGTTATTATATTGTTTACAGTGTACTATGTTTATATATTCTGTTGTGCTGTTGCAAGTAAGAATTTAATTGTTCTATCTGGGATTTGACAATAAAACACTTTTGACCCAAAACATTACCTATTCCTTCTCTCCAGAGATGCTGCCTGTCCTGCTGAGTTACGCCAGCTCTTTATGTCGATCTTCAGTTGATACCAGCATCTGCAGTTCCTTACGGCACAATTAAAATACTATTCCCCTCACAACCACCTTTGTCACAGTGACATGGTGACTATATCCCAATTTCTGTCCTTGCCATTCTGTGACCAACATTAAAATTCAAGTCTGTTTATTCGTATTATTTGCTATGGCACAAACAACATTCTGGTTACATATTACTATTAAGTAATTCAAAAATGGAAGAAATTTGATGAGACTCAGGCAGTGCAGTTCTGCTGTTTATTCAGTGTTGCAGTATAGACAGACCTCTGATAATGGAGCAGAGACATTCAAAACTTAAAATTACATGAACAAATTACAAAATAATTCATCTAAAATGATAGAAAATGTTACATCCTTTGAAACTTAATTTTAGCCCATAATTTGCAAGTTACAGAAATTACACCTTGCTTGTTCCACACAACAGAACAACACCATGCCCTCCCTCCACCCTTGTTCTCCTAAAAATAAAATCTGTGGGCATAACAATATGCAGGAAACAGAGTCCAACCCCACTGATTATCTGCAGCAATAACATTGGAGAATGCAGGATCTGTATATGCAACGATCTAAATGACTTGAGGGTCAGTTTTCACCATGCCATCAGAGAAGCTGTTAGGGTCAAAGGAAATGTGGCGCTGCATCATAATCTGATTCGGATTGGGAAGTGGAAACAGAGGCAGGAGTTTGTTGCTGATTTGGCCCAGTTGGAGCCAAGAGATCCAGTTGTCAGCTGGTTGGAGATTAGAGTTCCAGGGACAAGGCTGGGAGATAGGGGTGCGGGGAGTGGAAGAGTTTGGAGATCTAGCAGATTGAAGGATGTTGGGAGAGGTAGTGAGAATTAGATGTAGATGCCAAACAATGCAGGGAGTTGGGAAATCAATGGGATGGTAGCATAGTGCGATAGGGTCCTGAAGAATGGGGCTATGTATTGGAAATGAAAGCCATGGAGTCCCAGTGCAGCATAGCCTTGTCCTAATCATTTGCAATAACTCTCCTGGAAAAATTGACCAATTCTTCCCACAATGTTCCAAAAAGATCACTGCATGAGAAATCACAGCATTTACAATTCAAAAAATACGTCAGACACCCAAAGGCAAGTTGTGCCAGGAAGTGCCCTATTGAATTTTCAGTCATACAGGACAACTGAGCAATTGTTGTTATCATGACCACCTTGGGAAAACTCAAGTTACAGTTATGCAGCATTGATCACATTTCTAAACTTTAGTTCTTTTACACAGCCCATTCACAACAAAGCACTGCATCAGTGTTAGTAAAAACAGCTAAATGAAGAAGTGACTTGGTCACCAATGATCATCTCATAAACATGAGTAACTCTCAGGATGCGCAGTGATGGAGCAAGAAGATTGTTCCTGTAAAGGATAGCAAAACAGGTTGAATGATCCTGCAGCCAGTAAAGTATGTGATAGGATACATCACATCTGCATTACCGTGTTGTGTGAGTGTGACATCGACAGAATACAGACACCAGGAGTAGCTAAATGGCTGTCAAAGGTCTATGTTGTATGGGGGTTTGCAAATCTATATATTTTGTGCAACTATATTACAAGCACCTCCAAAATGAAATTGTATATAAACTACCTGGGAGATTTTTCTTCTTCAAAGAGCAATTAAAGTGAGTTCTGACAGTTTCCTCCACTTCGGGATAACAAATGCTGGAGGTATTTATTGGTGGGTCAGTACATGGAAAATAAACAAGTACATTATTTCACAGACAGAATAAAATCAAACCACATGTACCCCGATAATCGAATGTGCTTTTGGGTTCAATATAAATGTTTACATACATTGCCTCAAAATGATCAGCCTGTCTAGAACTATACCCTAACATTACAACATATAGACATGCTTCATATTTAATCTATTGCCAATGAATGTGCAATTCATCATGCCATTTGTTTAACTGGTACTAACATCTCCTAAGATCAATTATCCAACATATCATAAGAAAACAGGAGTCAACCATTCAATTTGAAGAGCTGGTCCCCTCGGCATTGCATTAAGAATTCCTATTACAGATCCGACAGTGAAGAAAGCATTTCAATTCAATTATTCGTCATCTTTATTACTTATCAAAATCACTGATCTTTGAAACCATTAATGTTTCAGCATTGATTGGAACACAAACACAGCAGACACTGACAAGACCTGAATCTCCAATAATGCCAGTTACATGTACTCCTCCGATAAGTAATCAGTCCTATTACAAGCACAGTTCAAAGCACAATCACTCCAAGTTATTACATTCGCAAATGCACAAATCACTCCTGGTATAACCATCCCCAGTTACACAATCACACCAATACATAATTGCTCCACTTGCATGTAGGACCTGGATACACAAACATTGCTGCTGTAGTCTCATCCCAGTGTGCAATCATTTCCAGATTCTACCATATGCAACCAAATATTCACTCTAGATACTGTCATTCACTGATATATAGTTGCTGGAGATACTGACACTATTCAGTTATGTAATAGGAAAGATTTTGGCAGTGTCAGGATACTTAATCAAAAGCAGAATCCAAGCACTGGTTATAGGACAACTAACTAAATGGGTTATTAACAGCAAGCAACATAACCTGCTGGTATAGAGTTTGCCAAATATTTGAGTCAGATTATGTTGATCTTAAACATTTTGATGCTTGCTTTATGCATAAAATCTAATATATTAGGAAAATGTCAATTGCCAATTGGCAATTTAAGTTATTATAATACAGCTTTTCATTTACTGTGCTATTTTGTTCATGTAATCCTAGGAAAAATAAATTGAAGCAGCAACAAACATTGGTCTTCATGGTACATAATGAAGCTTTTACCACATATAATTGCAGATAGCATGAGTTTAGTAACTGCATTGGAGGGGGAAATTGTACTGAAACAAAAAGGACTACTTGAACAGTGATGAACTTCTAGGCACAATCATTAGTTTAAAATCTTCAAAGCTCGTAGAAATGTTGCTGCATAATCTACACCTGAGCTTTGATCCGATAACAGTTTAGGGATTCACTGGCAATTATGCTTTGCATGACCTACACCGAATAACATGTTCATTGCCAGTTTTAAAAGTACTGCATTTGTCTGTGTCCTCAAAGCATTAAAAACCCACAATAAATGTTCTTGAACAGAACCTACAATGCCAATGTTTGGGACAGACCCATCATTTATTTATTTGCCTCAGTACTCCACAATTTGTGATTTGTAATAGGAAAAAATCACATGTGGTTAAAGTGCACATTGTCAGATTTTATTAACGGGTATTTTTATACATTTTGGTTTCACCATGTAGAAATTACAGCTGTGTTTATAGAATGTTAAAGCTGGCTGCAATACAGGCCTGGCAGGGCATCACCAGAGAAGACACCCAGCAACTGGTGATGTCCACAAAACTTCAAGCAGTCATTTCATGCAAAGGATATGCACCAAAATACTAAACATGACTACTTTCATTTACATGACATTGCTGTGTCCCAAACATTATGGTGCCCTGACACGAGGGCACTATGTATAAACATTGCTGTAAATTCTACATGGTGAAACCAAAATGTATAAAAATGGCCTTTATTAAATGTGCACTTTAACCACATGTGATTTTATCTATTACAAATCTAAGATTATGAAGTACAGAGGCAAATAAGTGAATGATGGGTCTTTGTCCCAAACACATGGAGGCCCCTGTGAAAGCTTCCTGACAGCTCATGATGGTGTTCAGCAAAAACTGGTGCGAGATACTTAAGACTCTGCATCAAAGTGGTAAAATTCTTCACATGATGGCAGGCAGAGTCCCTTGGCTTCGTTCCTTTGTCTCTCACGTTCTCCAAAATTCTCCCAAGGATTCGCAAAGCTCCAAGCTCTGTATCTTCGAGGGGACCACTCTCTATGACTGTGCCTGGAATTTAGCTTTCCCAGAAGTGCTCTAAGTTTGTGGTGAGCTGTAGGTGCCGATACTGAGTTACAGTGATGTGGATGGCAGTTTTTTAAGTTCTCTGCGTTGAGCTAAGGTTGATGCCTTCACAGAATCCAGTTTTGGTGCTGGTGGAGAGCTGCTCAAGGCTGAGAATGTGGCAGCCATGGCACCCTGGGCAGAAGAAAACATTATATCAAAACTCAACCAGGAAACAATTTGCAGCACGGAACACATGATGTACCTTATCTCCATTTATAATCATCGATTCTGGGTTTATGAACATACTTTAGTTGAATATTATGCCATTTTTGTTCCCCCAAAACTGTCAAACCAGGAATTGAAAAGGATTCACGCCAGACTTGCTTTAAGTTGAAATATCACAGCATCTGTTTTGTATACCTAACAGAACAGTTCACATGTTTTAATTTGCTTGAGAAGTGCACACGAGCTTGGTATTGTGCAGGATCATGCACAAAGAAGAGGATTCTGGTACACATGCTCAGGACTGCTCCACAACTGGAAATTATGTCATTCCACTCCAGATCACAATGACAGCATCAGGATGGAAGGGGATTCAAAAGGATAATAGAGGATTGTAGAGTTTGGAAGCTGAGAGTTACCTGTACTTGCAATGTGAACAATTTGGATGTGGATGTCGGAGATTTGTAAGTCTACAGATGACACAAAGATTGATGGAGTTGATGCCAGTGTGGAAGATAGCCACATAATACAGGGTGATATCAATGTGTGAGTGAAGTGGGCTGAGAAGTGGGAGGGAGAGTTTAATCACTGAAGGGGGCGTAGAGGAAATTCACTAACAGGATGTTGTCTGGTGTGGAGTGTTTCAGTAATGAGGAGAGACTGGAAAAGCTAGTTGTTTTCAATTGAGAAGAGGAATTTAAGAGGGTATATAAAACTATGAGGGCTATAAATAGGATAGACTGCAGGAAGCCTCTTCCCTCATCAGAGGTCAATAAAATTAGAAGACAGGTTTAGAGTCAGAGGTAAGTAATCTAAAAGGAATCCGAGAAAGACCTTCTTCATGCCAATTCTAGTACCTCGAATGAAATGCCAGGGAGAATGGTGGAAGTGGAGCATATATCTTGCCTAGGCATAGAAGGATATGGGCAAAGATGGGAATAATATAGATGGGTGCAGACTGGTTGGTGTTGATGTGGTGGGCCTAATAGTCCATTTCCATGCGGTATATAAGACTAGAAATCTAAGTAATTGGGTCATGGGCCAAACACAGGCTGGTGGGGGCAGTGTAGATATGGCATCTAGCATGGCATGGGCAAGTTGAGCCAAAGGGCCTGTGTTCGTGCTGTATGACTACTTGTCTGCTGCAATGACAACCTACTTTAACAAGCTTGACATCGTGCCGGGCAAGCTGGCTCCGTGGCAGCTGATCTCGGTTCACAATCCATTGGTGCTTCAGGACCTGTTTTGCTGTCAGCCGTCGGTGAGGATCAACATGCAACATCTTGGATACAAGGTCCTGTCAATAAGGAATATTGCAATTTAGGCATGTGTTTTATCAGCATTCATTAACCAAAAGACACAATAAGATTGTTCAATACTAAATAAATTGAATTTGATGCTTAATGCAGAAACTTACATTCATATAGTAGTGATTTATTGCTACATATCCACATATCAGAGGAGGTGCTGGTGGTCTGAAGGCATATTATGATGGATAAATCCTGGAACCTGATTAAGTGTATCCAAGCCAATGTGCAAAGCTAGGAAAGAAAATGCAGGGCCCCTGGTAGAAATATTTGCACCATCTTTTGCCACAGGTACTGGAAGACTGGAGTGTGATTAATGCCAAGAAGGGTAGCAAGGACAAGCCAGGGAACTACAAGCCAATAAGCCTCACATCAGGGTAGACACAAAGTGCTGGAGTAACTGAGCGGGACAGGCAGCATGTCTGGACAGAAAGAATGGGTAACGTTTCAGGTCGAGACCCTTTTTCACACTTATGTCAGGGAGTCTCACATCAGTGCCGGGAAAGCTACTGGAGAGGATTCTGATGGACAGGATCTATCAGCATTTGGAAAGGCAAGGACTGATATGGGACAGTCAGCATGGTTTTGTACGTGGGAAATCATCTCTCATAAATTTGATTGTGTATTTTGAAGAGCCGACAAAGAGGATTGACAAGAGAAGGGCAGTTGATATTGTCTACGTTATCTCTAGTGAAGCTTTAGCAAGGTTCTGCACAGTGGACTGATCCAAATGGTAAGATGACATGGGGTCCAGGGTGAGCTAGCCAACTGGATACAAAATTGGCTCACTGGAAGGACTGAGAGTTATAGTGAAGGATTGTTTTTCAGATTGAAGACATATGACTAGTGGATTGAAACAGGGATTGGTGCTGGGTCCATTATTATTCATCATATATATTAACAATATAGATTACAGGTGTTAACATAGCTAGTAGGTTTGTGGGTGATACCAAAATTGATAATGTAGTGGACATTGAAAGAAGGTACCTAAGATTACAGCAGGATCTGGGGATCTGGGCCAAATAATGGAAGATGAATTTAACTTTAACTTTAATAACAAATGTTGCATTTTAGTAAATTATTAAACCAGGGCAGAACTTGCACAGTAAATGGTATGACCCTGGATATTGTTGCAGAACAAAGAGAGGGTATCTACATATTACCCTGAAAGTAGCTTCCCAAGTAGTCAGGGTGGTAAACAAGGTGTTTAGCACACTTGCCTTTGTCAGTCAGGACACTGAATACAGAGGCTGATATGGCATGTTGCAACTATACAAATCATTGGTGAGGCCACACAGAGTATTGTGCACTACTCTGGTTATCCATCTATAGGAAAAATGTCATAAAACTGGAAAGAGTGCACCACAGATTCATGAGAATGTTATTTGGAATTGAGTTTCACGGAGAGGCTGGGGCTTTTTTTCCTTGGAGTATAGGCCAAGGGGTGACCTTCTGAAGGCAAGTAAGATCATGAGGAGTGCAGGTAAAGTGGATGGTCACAGTCCAGGGTGTGGGGGTCCAAAACCAGAAGCTAAAAAAAATGCAAGGGGAGGAAAGATTTAAAAGGGATCCAAGGGACAAATAAAACAGTGTTGAATATATGGAACTCGTTGCAGGAGTAAGTTATAAAGGTGGGTACAATTACATTGTTTAGAACACATTTAGACAGGTCCATGGATAGAAAACGTCTTAGAGGGATATGGGCTAAATGCAGGCAAATGAAACTAGCTCAAGTCAGCAAACTTAGTCTCCATTAATGAATTGGGGCAAAGGGCCTATTTTAGTTCTGTATAACTCCGATTCAGTGATATTATTTTTACAAAGGTAAAATTCAAAAATCTTCCTTGAAGAATAATTAGATACAAATGGATAATGAGAAGCGGAAGATAATTAAGCAGAACAGTCTCAAGGTTAATTCTGGATGAACTTTGAGCTATTCCTTTGCAGAGATGAGGTTGGTGACCCAGATCCGTTTAAGGTAAGTAAATGCAGAGCTCAGAGTTTAAGTAGCCAAGTTGGGGAAAGATACACAGAATGCCAGTTACAGAAAACTAATTTCTGTAAACGAGAGGCTGGATAAGAATACCAGTGGTGAGGAAAGTTGGAGTCAGTGAGCAGGGTGTGTTGAAATTGAGGTGCATGTAAAAGTAACTCGGCGAATTTATATTTGTAAATTTAGTGCAGAGGAAGAGAAACACACAAGATAAATTGGTTGGGTAGGTAGTCAGAATTTTCCAGGTGGGAACACACACAAGCACCTGGAACTCTCTGCCAGGGTAGTTGATAGAACCAGATATAATAGCAACATTTAAGAGGCATTTAGACAGATGTATGAAGAGGCAGAGGCATACAGACCACATGCAGGCAGATGAGTTAGATTTTGGTAGGTCAAGGGGCATGATTTTATGCTGTACTATTCTCTGCTATTGGTACCATGAGCGTAGATGTGACGAGCGAACAGCGATTGGGGGAGATAGAATACCGGCAGTTGAAAGTTTGGAATACATTTTCTCTCTTTCACCTTCAAGTGTTGTGGAGTCAGCTTCAATGCAGTAAACTCATTTAAAAAACCTTCTTATTAATAGCCTTCATTTAAAACAAATTAATCTGACCTTTGCAGCAGAAGAAGCTTTGTCCCAGTTTCCACCCTGCAAACTGTAGTGGCCACCTCCAATCCTAGCCAGGATCTCAGTTGGTGTGTCATCTGGGCCATTAGCAAATGGGGTAAACCTGGTTTAAAATAGCCATAGGTGGGACATCAGTTATGAGAGCAGAATTCTGTACCAACAAGATTTGAACTGGCTTTAACAGCCTGATATTACACTATACATAATAATATGGTGACTAAAATAGCAGATAACAATAGTTTCAGCCATGGCTGACATGTGAAAGCATTTCACAGAGCAACTGCTCAATTTTCACCTTGTGTAAGCAACATTGGTTTCTTACCCTGATACACAATCAGCATTTCACCCAGAGGGAGAATGGGGTTGAGAGGGAAAGATAGATCAGCCATGCAGACTAGGCTTGATGGGCCGAATGGCCTAATTCTGCTCATATCACTTAAAAAATTTTTTTTTTAATTTTTTGTTTATTTTTGTTAGAAGTACAATAGTGTGGTACTTGAGTACCTAATACATACATATTTCCATTCTTGTACAACTTCGTATTTTTGATTTAATAATAAAAGAACAGTGAGAGAAAAAAGAAATAAAGAGTGTCGGAATAGATAGACAAGCAAGTAGAAACAGATAGCAAAAGAAATAAAGGACATAGAAGAGAAGCTGAAAAGATTAAAAATAGAAGGAGAAAGTAAAGAAAAGAGAGATTAGGAGAGATCTACCTATTTCGTATTTTTGCCCATCCGTCACCCGGTTCTAAACCATTTAATTTCTAAGGTTATGTTATGTTGCACCATATGCTTGTAAAAAGTTGATAAAGGAGACCAAGTCTTTGAGAATTGGTCTACTTTGCCTAGTAGGAGAAATCTCATTTCTTCAAGATGAAGCGTTTCAGACATATTTGAAATCCACATTTTGAATGTTGGCGTGGTTGCGTTTTTCCAAAATTTGTGTATACGTTTTTTTTGCTGTTATTAGACCGTAATTAAGAAAAGCTTCTTGGAATATAGTTAGTTTACTTCCCTCTTCCATTGATCCAAAGATAATCAGTTCTGTATTGGGGTTCAATATTGTGTTAAATAGTTTTGTAAAAATTCCAAAAATTTCATTCCAAAATTTATACAGTTTTATACAAGAGACAAAGAAATGTGCTATAGTGGCATTTTGAGTTAGACATTTGTCACAGATGGGGGATACATTTGAGAATATTTTATACAGTCTAGTTTTCCAATAATATAATCTATGTAAAATTTTAAATTGAATTAGGTTATGTCTTACATTAATTGAACATTTATTTACATATAATAATTTTTTTCCCCATCTATCATTAGGAATTTTTATCAATAACTCTTGTTCCCAGTCCCTTCTAATTGCCTCTGTCGTTGGTGTTTCTAAGTAAGATATTAAATTGCTTGATTCTGCCTTTCTATTCATTCCTTCCTCTAATAAATCTGGGGTTAGGGTTTGATATCTTTGTATATATTTCTTCAAATAATCTTGAATTTGAAGATATTTGAAATATTGATTATTTTTCAAATTATATTTTAGTTGTAATTGTTGGAATGATAAAAGTTTTCCCATATCATACATATCTCCCATTGTTTTAATTCCTAATCTTTCCCAATGGATAAACGTTTTATCAATAATGGATTGTTTGAATGAGGGATTATTAGTTATTGGAGAAAGAAGCGATAATTTTCTTAATTTTAAAGTTAATTTTATTTGATTCCAAATTCGCATTATACTGTGAATAATTGGATTCGTCTTGTATATTATATTGTTCAGTTTCATCGGGGAAAGAAGGATCGCTCCTATATTATAAGGAGAACAATCCTCTTTCTCCATTCTTATCCAATCTACCTGTTGGGCAGAACTGTCCAACCAATAGATTATATTTTTAATATTCACTGCCCAATAGTAATACAATGTTAGGGAGTGTCAGTCCCTCATATCACTTATGAAGGTGATTCAATCTTTTACGTTCTCTCTCTCTCTCTCTCGAGACACTTGCACAAAAGTACTGAAAAAAGGTCGAAAGAAACTGGGAAAAACTTGCCTTGTTGAATATGGATCCCATCTTTTGTTCAATGTTAATTTTGGTTGAACAGCCCACAACTAAACTACTGCCTTACAGATAATAATGGCAGTATGATAAGTGAAGTCAATGCTATGCTTAAGTTGAAAGATATGCTTTATCGCACACTTCTGTAATTTACATTTTTCTTTCAGAATGCAAAAACCTCATTCCTATACAGTAATCAACCATGAATGCAAATTTGTAGGCAGCAGTGTAATGTTTCTTTATGATGACCCCATCATTGCTGCAGGATGTAACAGTTTGCCAGCTGCCTTCGTCACATGGTTATTCATAGAGATGGAAAGTTTAGCCCTTTAAACATCAGAACTAAACACAGATTAAAATATAGATGTTGTTCCTACAATTTAGAAATAGTTAACAATTCCTTTTGTGAATCTTCAAATGCAATTTGTGTTGCAGAGCTATTCAATATCAAGCAAGAGGAAAGTAATATATTCAGGCCTATAGTCAGGGTTGTTTTTAAAAAGCAAATGAATAAAAACGTTGACATTTTAATCTTCTCTAAATATCTAACACAAATTACTCACGAGAAAGTCATGCAGGAAGTTAGTCCACTGCAAAGTTGCATGGGCAAAGCGATTAGTAATTCAATTATCTATTCTGTTGTATATTTCATAACAGAATATTGGTCAGACAGTTGCCTTCGTTTTTCACTAATGTTATAGCTCCTCAATTGCTCAAATTCAGAAGGGTTTCAATTTCACGTCTCACTCAAACAATGAAACCTACAACTCGGACCTCAACTGAAATGTCACATTGGATGTAGTGCACAGGAATAAATTATATTTAGAACAAATAAAACATCTGCCTGAAAGGGCAAAGTATTATTAACTGAATCAGGCTGACACATGGTAGAGGATGAAATAAAGCTGCAGTCAGCTCAATAACTCGTACAAAGTATGCCAGGGTATTATTTTTTTCAGATTTACAAACCTGCAATTTGCCAGAAAATAACTGGAATGATCTTGCTAATGCTCGCAGTGAAAGTGTATTTGTACAGGATAGATAACCAGATACATTCTTGATATAACACTGGCCAAAAATAATGGAAAATAGTCACTCACCCAGCCAACATGGTGTATAGTAAAATGCCCAGACTCCAAATATCACAACCTTCGTCGTATCCTTGGCGTTTGAGAACCTGCACACAGATCCACTGTATAAATTTCCATTCATACTGTGATGACATGTACTACCTCAAAACAGTGCTCTTTAAAGTGTCAACGGGGAATATTAAGTGCAATAACAAGATAAAATAAAATCCCTATGTTCCATTTACAAATATCACAGGAATTCTGTTTGCCACATTTTGCAATAAATCACACATTGTTATAGAAATAATTTACAAAGCTCAAAAATGTGTCTCCTTCCAAGCTCAGTTCAGTAATTCTAAACAAACCCGTTACGAGCTTAAATCTTTCTAACCCAATCCAAGGATTAAAAACATATATAGTTATATTTCTATTTTGATGACTTTATTCTTGCTTCTTATAGATGAGGATCAATTGTTAGCATACATTTGTCAGAAGAATGTACTCTTAATCCAGAAGTTTCACAAAATTTGGCCTCAGATGGATCATCCACAACAGTTATTAGCCTTTCAAGATTCTAAGTTCAGACTGAAACACCAAGGGCAGCCAGCTGGGGGCAGTCACTCTAAGGGCAGTTGAGGGAGGCATAGACAGCGCAAAGATAATATTTCTAATAAGGCAAGATCAGATCTGTCATGTTGATCAGCTATTGATAAAGTTAGATAGACAAAATGCTGGAGCAACTCAGCGGGTCAGACAGCATCTCTTTAAATAATGGATAGGTGACGATTCGGGTCGGGACCCTTCTTCAGACATTGATATTGTAGCAATGTTACAAAATTTTGAGATTTAAAAAATCAAGTCTGCAATTTATCCCATCAGATAAAGCATAAAAATAAGTTTAATTTGACACATAATTCATTTTCATATCTTCAGTATTAAAAAGGTTATGGCCATTTTCATACTCAGAAATTAGCATCTTGTTCCCCATTGCCTTTCCATTGACTTAACACAAAAGTTGTAATCGAGGACAGTCAAAAGCCCATAACTTTCTTAAAAATTAAGAGAACTCAATGACATTTTCAGTTATTATAGATTGAAGCATTCTGAAACAAATATGAAACAATATTACTTGGATGACCTGAAATTAAAGCATATAATTAGTTAATTACCTAATTGTAGCTAATTACAAAATTCAATTACTAGATCTAAACATCTATCCATTTCTTAAAAGATAAACTTTTTTAAATTGCCTAAGTGTCCAAATAACATTCACACAATAATTCACAATATAACATGATTTTTAAATCTCATTTTCATGAATTTATAGGCCAAATGGAAGGAATTTAGTGTTTAATTCCTGTAAATGAATGGCCATTTAAATTAACTTGCGAATGGGTTTTAGTGGAATGCGGTGGATTGCGGTTTGCGGTGAAGTCGGCATGAAAAATACAGCCGGTTCATACATTTTTGTTGTCCCCATTTCACAACATGAAAATGTGATTAAAGGCTTCCTAAAAACCAAGTTTTAATGTAAAAAACTCTGCACTTTATTTTCTCCCCTACGTAAAATCCTTCCCGTTGTCGGCGCTCACGGCTTTAGAAGATGATTTTTAAACTACTCTAGTTAATAAATAATCTAGCGTAGTTTAAAATACCTTCACGAATGAAATGTGGGAGCGATTTTTCTTCAGCAACGAAATCGCCCGACATGGATCGATTTGCCCTGCCTGTGGAAAAACGGCACTTTAAACATGCCCCCCTCTGAAAGGCGCCAAAGTCACTCACACGGGGGGCGGCAGAACTGCAGTGCTGCTCAAGGTAAGTTTTGTAACATACCTAGATATTAATTAAGTAAGTTTATTGGCCAAGTATTCACATACAAGGAATTTGCCTTGGTGCTCCTCCCACAAGTAACAACATGACATACAGTGACAGTTACGAATGACTCAGAAAACACTAAACATTAATAATAATAAAACATTAATAATAAAACACCATTGATCAAGCACGTGAACCAACAAAATACCAGATCAAAGGGAGGCTACAGATTTTTGGCTGTTGAGTAGAGCAACTACTCGTGGATAAAAACTGTTTTTATGTCTGGCTGTGGCAGCTTTGACAGTCCGGAGTCGCCTTCCAGAGGGAAGTGATTCAAAGAGTTTGTGGCCAACGTGAGAGGGGTCAGAGATGATCTTGCCCGCTTGCTTCCTGGCCTGCTTACCTGGTTAACGAGGGCAGTTAGAGACAAACAATACAAACAAAAGAATGTAAAAGTTGTGAACTGCAGATCTGTTGGAAATGAAGCCATATTTCCCATATGATCATTAATTTTTTTAAAGTAATTCTTACCTCTGGGGCCACAAAATTGGCCGTGTAGCATGGAGTCATGAGTAGACCATTGTCAGCCCTCAGTTGCTTAGCAAAACCAAAATCACAGATTCGGATAGATTCAGGATTACCTGAATCATCTACATACAGGATATTACTTGGCTTCAGGTCTCTGTGAACCACCTGGGAGAGAGAATAGGTCATCAATAACAAAATGAAGATCTCAGTTGATTACAACAGGCCTCATATGTATTATGACAAATACCTATGATGAATACATTTTGCAGAAGTGAAAACTAAAAGGCGACAACATTGAGACTTGGAACAACTTCAGTCATCCAACATCTAACTTATGAATTTAGAGTCCGATTTAAATGCTGTTTAAAATTCCTTCCTTACCTGCCATATTGGACAACAATCCCTATATCCCACCTATAGTGCTAAAGATTTCTGCTTCTTAACTAGCCATGCCTCAAAACAACTTGTTTGAGTACAGGCCTTCACTTGTCACTGGGGAAAATTTCACTATGAAGTCCTATTCACAGAAAGCAAATTAAATCCTATTTCTGAAGAAGGGTCTTGACCCAAAAGGTCGCCTATCTCCTTCGCTCCTTAGATGCTGCTGCACCCGCTGAGTTTCTCCAGCCTTTTGTGTACCTTAAATCCTATTTGGCAGGTTATTGAAAACCTGTTTGTGGATCACTCAGTCCAAGGAATGACCACAAGCTTCCAGTTGCACGCCACTTTATTTCATCATCTCACTCTGATCTTTCTGCCTGTGGCCTCCACAGTACAAGCTCATGGAACAACATCAAATCTTCCGTCTGTGCAAGATGCAGCCTTTCGGATTTGATATCAAACTTTAGATAAAATGCTCTTTCTTGTTGTCTACATATGAACAATTTCTGCTACCATTTCCATTTCTCCCCTCTATGCATCATCTGACCTGCTGAATACATCCAAGAACCAGAAACACAACAGCCACAAATGACACAGACATAGCAGCTTCACCATATTCCTCTAGCTCACAGTCTTTCTTGAGGAGTGAGTGCAGGGTGTTCACTTCTACCAGGTGGAAAGAGGCATTGTCTTGTACCCAATTGCCCTACCCCACATCCCCTAGTCATACCAAACCTCGGCTGAGTTGAGCCACGCTGACGCAGTGAGGCTGCTGGTGAGTGCTCAGTGAGATTCTGCCAGTGCCGACTCATTCTCCTGTCACAGCTCTGATCCTCTTACTTACGAACAGTCCTCAGGAATGGAACACTGTTGTAACCCAAGATCTGCCCATAACTTCTGCTGATAAAAGCAACCGTTTTTTAAATTCCAGATTTATTTTTAATAATCAGCCAAATTTAAATTTCCACCTAGCTCAATGGATTAGGAACTCATGCCTGGAGATCATTCGTCCTGGCCTCTAGATCATTACCATTGTGATTCAACCATTTTTGCTACCACTCTGTGCAATGAGATTCAGGATGCAAATTTATTTATTTAATTCATGTTATTTATTTAATTTATTTAATTTACATTAACCTAGGCTGGAGTCAAACTAGTTTGAGAGAATGAAGAAGGGTCTCGACCCGAAACGTCGCCTATCTCCTTCGCTCCTTAGATGCTGCTGCACCCGCTGAGTTTCTCCAGCTTTTTGTGTAACCCTCGATTCTCCAGCATCTGCAGTTCCTTCTTTAACACTTAATAGTTTGAGAGAATATTTGTCACATTGATCAGTACTGAAAAGTCAATTTAGTTCAGTTCAGAGATACAGCATGGAAACGGCCCTTTGGCCCACTGGGTCCATGCTCACCATCAATTACATGTTCATGCTATTGATATGATATTTGACTTTTGCAAACACTCCACACCAGGGGCAATTTACAGAGGCCAATCAACCTGCAAACCCAGTCTTTGGGATGTGTGAGTAAACCGGTGGACAATGTGCAGATTCCGCACAGACACGACACCCGAGGTCAGGATTGAACCCGGGTCTCTGGCACTGACTTAGCAGCTGTACCAGCTGTGCTATTGTGCCACTTCACAACTATTTAAAACAAAGAACAATTAAAACATAGTTTCTTTGAAATTTCTCATTCTTGTTCTCAATTTGAACTACATGCATTTATGGTCCAACACTTCCTGCAAGTCTGGGAGGGCTGCATCCTCCCAGCAGAGAGTTGCAAGTCACTTCACTTCCTGATCTGTGTTAGGAAAATACTTTGAGATTTCTCTCACTGGCGAAGGGGCTGAGGAGAGAACATTTGATAAATACTTAATTTCATTGTACAGGATTTCAAACCAGTGCACAATTTAAGCAGTTGTTGGACGAGAAGATTTTCCATACTATCGCATATCATTTTTATTAATTCTCTAACAACTTTAATTCACAATTTTATAAGACAGTGACATTCCAGGGAACCTGCTCGGTTTAAAGGAAAAGTGGGAACCGGTGTCCCAGTAAGCATAATGCGAGCACAGTAAAGCTCATCAAAGAGCCAGATGCAGTATCATTGGGATTTCCAAATGCTCGAACAATGGATTATCCAAGTTTTACCGAACCAAATATATAGCTGGATGATTATTAAAAACATCACTGGTCACTAATGAGAAGAGAAGGTAATTCATCACCTTTACTCAGTCTGGTCAACATGCATCTCCAGTCAAGTGTTGATACCTCACTGCCCTCTAAAATGGCCATAATGTTCAGGAGCATTAGGAGTGGACAATAAATGCAGCGATAGCACAAATACCAGGAATGAATAGTCAGAAAAGCAAATCAACTTTTTTTTAAAAAGAGTCTGTGCAGCAATATATAACTGGGAACAATAATCACTTACCCCCTGGGAATGCAGGTATTCCACCGTCTTGGCAATAGTGTGAAGAAGAGCACTCGCCTCCCTCTCAGAAAAGCCTTTCTCCTGCATTATTTTATCCAACAGTTCCCCTCCTCTCATCAACTCTGTCACGAGGTAGATGTATTTATTGTCATTGTAGACCTAGACGAGCATAACCAAGTGAAAACAAATGATTGTCAGAGAAGCCCATTCGCATTAATGTTCTCTAACTTGTTTCCATTTAACTCTTTAGCTGTTGGTTCTGATTTGATTATTTTCTCCTTTTTCCAATCACATTATTCTTTGCCAAAGAAACTTAATGGAACTCGATCAATCAGATTTATGACTGGATATTCCTGTGTGCCCCAGACAACTGATAGACGGACCATGCCTAGTTTATTACCTGGTACATAGGTAATGGGTCAACACAAGCCCCCTACCACCTCACCTGTGTCAACCTATTACCTGCCATGCTTTGATCTGCCTCTCCTCAGGGATGTAATGCTGAGGCTCTATAAGGCGCTGGTCAGGCCACAATTGGAATATTGTGAGCAGTTTAGGGCACAAAATCTGAGGAATAATGTGCTGGCTCTGGAGTGGGTCCAGAGGAGGTTTACAAGAATTATCCCAGGAATGAGTAGATTGACATACGATGAGTGTTTGACAGTACTGAGCATGTATTCATTGAAATTTAGAAGAATGAGGGAGGGGGGCTCATTGAAACATACAGAATAGTGAAAGGCTTGGATAGAGTGGATGTGGAGAGGATGTTTCCACTAGTGGGAGAGTCTAGGACTGGAGGTCATGGCCTCAGAATTAAAGGACGCTCTTTTAGGAAGGAGATGCAGATAAATTTCTTTAGTCAGAGGGTGGTGAATCTGTGGAATTCTTTGTAACAGAAGGATTTAGAGGCAAAGTCAATGGATATATTTGAGGCAGAAATAGATAGATTCTTGATTAGTATGGGTGTCAGAGGTTATGTGGAGAAGGAAGGAGAATGGGGTTTGGAGGGAGAGATAGATCAGCCATGATTGAATGGCAGAGTGGAGTTGATGGGCCAAATGGCCTAATTCTACTCCTATCTCTTATAATCCCCTTTTCCAGCTTTCTTCTCCCCCTTACAATCAGTCTGAAGAAGGATCCCAACCTGCAATGTTGTCTATCATGTCAATAAAAAGAACTGAATTAATAATCCAATAAAATGAAAGTTAAAAAGTCATCTGAACATTACCAAATAAAAGACTGGTTTCAGTTAAAGTGGCTATGAAAGTCCATAAATATCTTTGTGTCTTCTAGCAGAAATAACCCTGGAAGCTTTCCTCATCTGGTTTATTTACAAATCCAATCTTTCATTAAAAAAGTTGACTCTTAGCAAACTGGATCAAAAGCCATACAAAACTATTTACAAAACTTGGGATGGTCAAAATTTGTTGTTCTTCCCACAAGAATGCAAGAATGAATTTAAATATATTAAGAGGATGAAATAGAAAATCCGGAAATTAAGCCCAGCATTATCTTGGCGTAAACATGTTAACTTCCTTTATATTCATAAGGGTTGCTGTATAGATTCCATAGTGCAGTTTCTTCTCTTGCCCCGTTCACTAATGCATTTGCTGCACTTGCTGACTTTTTAATCTTGGAACAATATTGTACAGCACATCACCTTTACAGTTTAATTGCTATGTGAAGCCATCCGTGTTTTCTTTCATTTATGAAAAAAAAAAAAATTTGGAGCATTAACACAATTGCAAACATTTAGTGAAATACTTGGAGAAATTGACAGGTTCAATATTTACACAGGTTATGACTCATGCATTCCTTCCTGTTGTTAATGCCTCAGACCCAGGCACACAATACATTGTATCTTTGAACTCACATCTTTCAGCGTAATGATGTTTGGGTGTTGTCCATACCGCAGCAGAATTTCAACTTCCTCTGAAGGGTCTCGCTTGCTCTTCTCAATAATCTAAAATGAACAAATAATTCATTTTAATTGTTAAAAGATAAGAGTCAAATTAAAGTAAGCCACTGGTGAATTGCCATGTACTGTAGGGATGAAGTGTGGGGACAATTAAATTAAGCTCTATTTTCGTTGTAAGTTCTTGCCATTGTTACTGAGCACTGACTGCACTTATCAGACGATCTGCCAAAGGAAATGTGGAGTTATATTACCCAACCTATCATAACAAAAACAATTTTTTAAGCATCTTAGAGTCATGTATAGAACATAGAAAATGATTGGGTGCTTCAGTCCACTATGTTTGTGATGAACATGATATCTAGTTAAACTGATCCCATCTGCCTGTAAATGATCCATATCCCTCTATTCCTTGTCCTTATTTAAAAGCCTCTTAAATGCCATTATCGTATCTACTTCCACCACCACACCAGGCAATGTGTTTCAGGCCCCCACTACTCTGCGTAAAGAACTTGCACCACACATTCTGGTAAACCTCTTCTGCAGCCTCTCCAAAGCCTCCACATCTTTTCCGCATTTGGGCGATCAGAACTGCATGCAAATCTCCAAATGCAGGCTAACCAAAGCATGTGGTTTAGCTGCATTATGATTTCCTGACTTTCATATAGCACAGAGACAGGCCATTCAGCCAAATTAGTCCATATAAAACCAAAATGCTCCATCCGCCTGCATTTGGCAAATTTAAAACACCAAATACAAATAATGTGCTGCAGTACTAGCTGGGTGTTGAAGTGTTGCAACAGGATTGCACCGGAGGCAGGATTTACCTTTAATTGACACTAGCTGACTTCTTGGTGAAATTTATGGCAATGTAAATTTTAAACTGAGGTAATCCCTGTGCATAAATGGGAAATTTCCACCACACATTTGAAAAAATACTCAAAAGCAAATTTACAGTGCAGTTTCAAAATGTTAATATTTCCTTATGACATAGGAGGCAATTCAGCCCATCAAGGTTTCATTGCTCACACCATAATGCTACTGCTCTGCCAATTTATTCCTGTAAACTATTGACCCTACATTCTCATTAAATAGCCTCAGATTTTAGCACTCACCTACATATGAAGGGTCATTTACAGCAGCCAATTAACCTTCCAGCCCACATATCTTTATAAAGTGGCTGGAAAAAAGAATTACCCAGGCGAAATCTGTGGTCAGAGGGCAAATGTGCAAATTCCTCCACGGTCAAGAATGAATCTGAATTAGCGACGCAGTGAAGCAGCAACTCTACTAGTTATGGAACTGTGCCATTACTGTCAGAAGACTCCACCAGGAAATAGAATTTCCCCATTTAGACCCAGGCAACAAAGATATCTCAGGCACTGCTTTTGGCTGCTGGTTTAATTAACGTCCCATGTGTCTCATAATTGATAAAGCAAAGGGAAGTTCATCAAGATGCTACGCTGATAAGCAGTTTCATATCAGCAACACAGCTGCATACACTTAACCAACCTTAACTACATTATACATGGTCATATGGATTTTGGTGCAAGGGACGTATATGTGTAATTGGTAAACAGAAACTTGCCATGAGTAAATTTCTCTCATTTTGGCCTGGAGTCTAAGTAGCGATTTTTGAATAGGAGGGAGATAGCAAACCAAAGGGGTTCAGAACCTCATTTGTGGAGGAGAACAGACTGTGCCTGGCCTTCTCATCGTTCTCTCCAAAAAAAACCAATCCTTTTAATTCAAACTTTAATATATTTTAAAATTATGGGGTAGGACCACAAAGGCTGTGCTTGCCTCATCAGTTTCTCAGAGTGCAACTCAACAGTAAGAACAAATAGGCACCTTCTTTTAAATGAATCTTACCTTGACGGCATACTCCGTATTTGTGGTCTTGTGAATGCAACGTTTACAGACAGAGTATGAACCTGCACCAATATCTTCCTTCAGTTCGTAACCATCAGTAAAATTCATGTTGTTTCCATGCAGTTGCTGTAAAAAATAACACAACTACTTCAAAAATGAGTCCCTCCACATCATTACATTGCACACCAGTTAAATTAACAATCTATATTTATCAATCCATTTTCATACAGATAAATTCTCCAAATTACGATAAAGCCAGGAAAACAAAGCAACCTTGTTCTGCATAAGGGCCAAGAAGCATGTCTGTGAGCATATGTCGGGCCACATCTATCACCCCGGATGGCAGGCATCAAATCACATGATAAATGTGGCCTGACATATGCTCACAGACATGCTTCTTGGCCCTTATGCAGAACAAGGTTGCCTTGTTTTCCTGGCTTTAACGTAATTTGGAGAATTTATCTGTATGAAAATAGATTGATAAATATAGATTGTTAATCAAGAGATGCAGCGCCTGTTTTTCTACCTCTTCCCTCCTCATATTCCAGCTTTCCCAAACAGTTTTTTCCACGTGATATATTCTTGCACTTTTTTTAAACTAGTGGACTGTATTCAGTGCAACATGTGGTTTCCTCTATGTTGGAGAAGCCAAAAGTTAACTTTTGCAATTCTGATAAAGGGACTATCTATGCCTGAAAAGTTTCATGTGTTTCAACTGTTTATTATTAAAAATCTCCAGTTAAATGGTAGCCCCCTGGAGAGTTTTTGAGAACAAAACGATGTGTGCATGGTTCCATGAAAGTAGCGAGTCAGGTAGACAGCGTGGTGAAGGTGGCATTTGGCACACGTTTTCAATGGGAAGGGTATTGAATGCAAACGCTGGGACATCATGTTACTGATGTACAAGTCGTTGTTGGAGACATTTTTGGATAAACTAGGACATTTTTGCTTAGAGCAGAAACGACCTAGGTTAGATAACTTATTGAGGTGCATAAGATCATGAGGACCATGGTCCTTTTTTTTTTAAGATAAATACAAAATGCTGGAGTAACTCAACGGGACAGAGTTGGGATTGGTGACGTTTCGGGTCGAGAGACTTCTTCAGACCCTTCGTTTTTCCCTAGGCCAGAAGATTCTAAAGCTAGGGGGCATAGGGGAGAGATTTAAGAAGGACCTCACCGACAAATCTTTCACTCAGAGGGCATCAGAACCCATCTGAAACAAGCTGCCAGATCAAACAATAGATGGCATATACAATTACCACTTTCAAAAGACATTTACACAAATATCGGATAGGAAGGGTTTAGATGGCTATGGGGCAAATGCGACTAGCCCAGAATGCCAACTTGGTAGGAAAAGGTAACATGGGCTGAAGGTCACATTTCTGAGCTGTTTAGGTCTAATTCTAGTCATTAAAGTACATGCCAAGCTTTGTACTGGTTTTCTTTCTATATCATAGTAACAGCTTCGCAGAGAGGAAAATAAATATTTATTCCTTTGCTCAAGCCACCCAACTTTCCCCACACAGGGTGACACTTGCGGTTATGGTAGTCTTACCTGCAACACCGGGTGAATGACCACATTTGAATTGACATTCTTTACTTCTTCCTCTTCCACTCCCGTTGCCACAAAACTAAAGCCTCGGAATAACTTGTGGGCACTGGCACTTGGAGGAACACCAGGAGAATCTGGGATCCAGTAAAAAGGAATTTGAGTTTTAGTTTTTTTTCCCCCAGAGATACGGCATGGGAACAGGTACTTCGGCCCACCAAGTCCACGTCGACCATCAATCACCCATTCACACTATTTTTATGTTATCTCATTTTTCAAAATCCTCTCCCTACGTATTAGCAGAAATTTTACAGAGGCCAATTAACCTACAAACATGCACATCTTTGGGACGTGGGAGCAAACCAGAGTACCCGGAGAAAGCCCGCATGGTCAAAGGGAGAATGTGCAAACTCCACACAGACAGCTTCCAAAGTCAAATTCGAACCCAGCTCTCCAGCGCAGTGAGAGAGCAGCTTTTTGATCAGGAACAAATGTTGCTTGTGTGGAGAAGTGCACAACAAGGTGATTACAATGGATCTTGAGACTTTGTAAACTTAGGTAAACTAACAATTCCATTCTTCCTAAAGGGGTAGCAGGTATATGTTGTACTGGTAAGAGACGTTAAAATATAATGACTGAAGATTTTAGGGTAATTTCCTAGAACTCCAGTAGTCTCGTGTCTCCATGGAAGTATGCAACATAATTGTTCTTGAGACGTCCTAGTAGATATTTGTTAAATAGAATTGAATCCAATCATAATGTCACCCTACAGCTAACCTACCCGGGTGGTTCACATTAGGCATACTAAACTTAAGTTGGAGGGTTCTTGTTACACACAGAACATTAACCATAGAGTGGGGAGATAACCTGGCTCCAAACAAAATAATGTCATGTGCATTAGGACCCCAAAATGTTGCATTGTGTGGTAGGATTGTAAGAATATTTGTACACCATAGACAAGAGCAGTCAAAACCTAATTAAAAAGCCAGGAATGGAAAGAAATAACAAATTCGATCTCCATGTTTGAAAAAAAAAGTCAAAAATAAGAAACAAGAGAAAGCTAGTATCTTGCACAAGATCATCAATAATAATACACCATGACATAGAAGATTAAGCATTGATATGTATTCCGGGCAAAATTATACTCATCATAATTAATTAATTTGTTTTTTACTCAAGCACAGAAAATACTGTAGAAGAAAATGCAATATATAAAAGGACAGTAGAAAGAGCCTAATAAGGAGAATAAAGCATCATGACATTAAGGATCCGTGTTATTTTTTTATCTAATCTCAATCTTACAGGGGGCATAATATCAGACACCTCTTTGGACAGGCATAGAGTAAAAGTCATTGTTTTCTCCAGGAGAGACCCCTCAACTCACATTGCATCTGGGGGAGGAGGTCAAACAGCAACATAAACTTTAAAAACCAATTGTCTCTGAAATTACTTAGCTCAAATTAGAATGCTAGTGTTGCCACTCGGAAGTTACCACCCTGCCTTAGCCTCCAAGATCTTGATGTGGCCATGTTTAAATACCATAATTAATTATGTCAGATGTCTATCACACATGCACACACTCGGTACAAACCTTTGGGCGTTCGTTCCGTAAACTCAGGATCAAAATAAAAGGTATCATCTGGCCTGGCCACAGCAGGTCTGAATGGCGGCTTCAGTTCCCTTCGGTAGAGTTTCTAAATGCATTAAAAATAAACAAGAAACTTAAAGAAACTCTTTCTGCCCCACTATTTTATTTCTATTAAATATTTAACAACATTTATACTCATCTATACCAAATGTGTAGTGAATTTACTTCCGCTTTTGCCAACGTCTCATGAAAGTGTCAAGCAAGTGGAGGATAGGAGGAATGATCACCTTCCCTGGGCTATAGAATTAAGGTTGGTGAGTTTGGGCATGTCCCAGAACTCTACAGATTAAATTCTAAAACAGTGATAGTAGTACTGGGCTTCTGGAGTAAAAGTTAATGGTTGCATTCTCAACATGGGAAACAAGCTCTGCCAATGAGTAAAGCACAATTGTCGGGGATATCAATGTTAAATTCAATGCCCTCTCAAAAGATCAAATTCTGAACTTCACTCAGTTCTTTTAATTTCCGTTAATTTATGCAGAGTAAAGTGCATTCTATATTCCTGCATGAAGCATTCCCTGGCCACAAAATGTTACTTTTGGTATCGGAGGAAATCATTCTACCTTGTTTATGTTGGCCATGACGGCTAATCAGACTTACAGTTCTTTATCTATAGCCGTGAGCATTATAGCAAAGATTACTTTTAAGTGTAAATTTGTACCTATTTGATCTGCGAGTGTAATTACAGCACCCAGGGTAATATTTCAAAAGGTTTATGCCTCCACAAACCTTTCAAGAAGCAAGTTTCAACCCTTCACTACTATTTGAGTGACTTTTTATCCTCAAATAGATTCGATTTTTATGTCCATCTAAATGTTATATCCATTGCCAGTTCTCCTCAGGTTACAGTAGGGTTTCATTCCCTAGAACTGTTCATAACGCAAACGGTTTGCAAGTCAGAAAAGCAGCCGCAAACCCTGTTCCCACCTGATAGAAAATACCCGTTGCCTTCCCAGCTGCCAGCAAGACCCACTGATCTCCCAAACACTTATTCAAATGCAAGGCTTTACATAAGTCAGGTGTTCATAAACTAGCTTTCTTTGTTAAATGTCCTCTCTGCCAAGGGAAAAATTTAAGGGTCCTGACCCAAAACATCGTCGCTCCATTTTCCTCCACAGATGTTGCCTGACCCGCTGAGTTTATCCAGCAGTTTATTTTTGCTCAATATGCCAACATCTGTAATCTCTTATGTGCCCGTGTAAAATATCAATGCTTGTTAGAACTGGATGACAGTTAGTCTTGAGGGCACACGTGTGATAGATGGAGTGTTAATTTCCACCTTCCCTGGCTTAAAAACCGCAAAGCAACAGGAGTGGAAATTTGTCCACCTCTGTAGAAGCTTAATCCTAATAATTCATTCATTCAGTTACACTGAAATAGCTACTAGAATATTACACAATGGTAATTTCTTCTAGTTTGCTTTTTGTGGGTTTTTACTGGGTTTTTGGTTGCTGAACAGGAAAGTTGCTGAAGAATTGAGCCAGTATCTTTGTTATGTCCATCCGGAGCTGCGGAATTATAGATGACATTTTGACAGAATATGCCAAAACATATTTGTTTTAACACTTACATTCCAATCTATATTTGCAAAGAAGGTCTGCCGTTTGAGTTCTTCAACACCATCCACGCCAGCTCCTAATACGTAAATCACAGAGAAAATGAAGTTACTATAGTCAACACTTCTTCAATAAGTGAACATTGTAGATTACTGAATTTCCTAAATGTCTGTCATTAACATAAATCACCAACTTTGTTTCTCTTTGTTGAAACTGATCTGCAGTGTCAGTGCTTCAGACTGCCAGCATTCATGTGATTTTGCCTCTGCTTCTTTAAAAAATATTTAATTGCCAGTCATAAATCCTTACAGAGCAAAACTAAATCCCAAGTTCATATAGTGAATTTTAAGTTTTTGTGAAAGGCATAATGAAATATTTGACTAAATAGTTCCAGAAGGCATGAAGAAAACCCAAGCAGTGATATTGTCAAATTCACCCATTTTCCTAATCTGTTCAAATACCACATCTCATTCATACTGTATTCCTAAATATCAGCCGAAATCGATGCATATGATTAGCATTTAAAAACATAAATATCATCTAAGCACCTGTCATCTTCAACGTGAGAATAGCATAGCCTAACGCTTGACTCTGGAAAAATTGGAACCTGATCTGAAAGGAAAGTCCATCAATTTCAGTACCTAGAAGACTTGGTGCCAAAGTAAAGCATTTCAAGAACAAGTGAATGTTCTCAATTCGTGTTCTATTCGTTTTGTTTTACGTTATTAAAAGGGGGTAGGGGTTTGGAATATTTATGGTATATTTTATATTGGTTTATACTGCACCTCTAAGAATTATTTGTGATCAACTAATCTCCTTACACGATGTTTAGAATGGAAAGTGCCAGCAGTTGGCTGTCTACATGGAGAAAATCAGTAAACATTTCCGCTCTGACTAAGATTTTACTTCATTTAATAAATTACTCTTGTGGATAATTTTTATTTATGACAATTTCCAAGAAATTGTGTTACAATAATGCTCCTGTGAAGCACTTTTTGTTTTACTACTTAAAGACATTATATAAATGTGTGAGCCAATGGAAGAGGAAAAGAGCTGTTTGCACATGATGGGAAGTGGAATAGTATGTTATATCAAGGAGAACAGGAAGTTACAAACAGATTAAATAGTTGTCTAAAATATTGTTTTCGCCAAATGGGCAAAAATGTGCAAATTCACCTGCCAGCTTTCAACAATTAAGAATTATGATAAACTCTTTTATTAGTTCGTTAAACTTTTCAAAAAGCATGTTCATTTTAAAGAATTATTTGATCTTATACTTTAGGGAAATAGGAAATTCTGCATTCAATATTAAATTTAATGATGTAAGCATCTGAACCAACAAAGCCCAGCTCAATACTTACCTAATCTGTTGGCAGGATTTCTCTTGAAAAGTGCCCGCAGCAAACTTTGGGCTTCAGAACTCAGGAACTGAGGCATCCCCAATTTCGCTCTATGGAAAAAAGTTCACAATTTAAAGCTCTTTTCAAAACATTTCATCCACATTAACCACAAAAAAATCAGAAGCAACAATATTAGTGTTGAATTTGCAAAGTAAATTTAGTCACCATTTTCATTTTATATTTTGCACTGCTCCACACATCATTCTTTAAATGTATAAAACTTGCACCTTAACACACAACAATCCAAGTCACCATCATAAACATATACATGTGTAGGAAGGAACTGCAAATGCTGGTTTAAACCAAAGATAGATACAAAAAAGCTGGAGTAACTCAGCGGGACATTCAGCATCTCTGGATAGAAGGAATGGGTGATGTTTCGGGTCGAGACCCTTCTTCAGACTGGTTCTTCTTCTGAAGAAGGGTCTCGACCCAAAACTGCACCCATTCATCTTCAGAGATGCTGCCTGTCCCACTGAGTTACTCCAGCTTTTTGTGTTATCACCATCATATACAGATCACTAAAGAAATGTATAGAAAAAAGTTTCCAATTCTCAACAGTTTGAATTGTTGATAGCTTGAGCCATCTCAAACGACAGCAAAAATATTGATTCAGAACAAAAAGATTATGTGAACTTTCAAAAACTGATATCCGACTAATTTGATTCCAGACTACTTCATAAACTTTAATGCCCAAAGTCAATTAAGTCAGACATCATAATGACTTATACAAACTAATGCCGAGATTGCTTACTATCTCCACATTTATGTAGGAAATACAGCCAAATCAGAGGTTAAAATCTGGAGTCGAAAAGATTGGTGAGTTTTTTGCTGAAAGGTACATTTTATTTTTCAATTAATCATGGATTGTGGACAAGGCCATTATATGACATCAATTATTTGCCAAAATGATGGTGAGGTACCCAAATTAACCACTCATGTCTATAAACACCCACGCCATTTCCTCATAGATTTATCTCAAGGAGGAACATTCATTGTAGCAGAATCACTAGAAAGTTTCATTAGCAAAATAACATAATTTTACTTCAGAATGAGCGTCATGGTTTCCTTTCTGTCTTTTCCTTGGAAGGGCAGGGAACCAGTAAGCATTTCAAACTGCAAAAAAGAGTAGAGAAACATAATTAATATGTGGATTAGAATTCAAAGCAAACTAAAACACCGGTAAAACTGCTCAAATAAATAGTGCTGGGCAGCTTTAACATTTCTTGAAATAAAATCTACTATTGAAGTATGATGTAACTTTAAATACTAGCAAGATTTAAGTGATGGAATTAGTCACAACTGCAATGTTCCCAGTTTCACATTATGTCTCTTCTGTCATATGAACACAGTTAATAATAACATGAGCAAGCTTTAAGGCCTTCCTGAGCCGGTTCCACCATTCAATAAGATCAAACCAATATATGCTTCGCCTCAATTCTACTTTTCTACTTTGTTACTTTAACATTCAATTGATCTTTAGTCCAAAAATATCACTTTTTCCTTGACAATTAATGTTTTTTCCCTCCCTTTCACATATTTTTCTGCCATAATTAGGATTATTTTAATGCTCATCCGTACAGTAGAGAACAACCTATTTGTTCAAAATCGGAGTTATTTCTAAGTTTCCTTTGATTAATTTCCCAGTGTCATCCTCCAAAAGACAAATAATAACTTGAAACACTTGCTTCCTTTCGACATTCATGTAGCGTCTCTTCATGTAAGTTTTCTTGTTTCTTGTCAACTTACTCTTATGATCTATTTGCTCCACTTCAATCCTCATCTCCAGAAGTCTCATCACCTCCTACATAATGTATGGTGTTCGTAAAAAAAAGTTTTTTTTAAATTCACACTGACCCATAACAGTTCCTGGCCCAAAGCTGCTCAAACAGTTGGAGAAGCATTTGGAAAGACATTGAACACTTTGAATGTCTCAACTGCCATAATGAAGAAGCCAAATGGAGCAGACAGAACATAGAATAATCCTCACCACCCACCCTATTAGTGGCAGACTGTAGATCCTGCATTGTAGTTCGATCACTTCAGAACCTAAAGAACTGGGATGTGTACCCCGAGATCTTGCCCCAAGAAATACTGATGATATAATGAAAAACAGTGGTGGCCGTAGCAAATTGCCAGGGCTTGGCACTCACTGTTTACCTGGAGTGTGCTTGTGGGTTGGAGGCATCGGTTGAAAAATGGTCTTTACAAAAAGGGATAGCTGGGAGTAAAATTGCATAAGAGTAATGATAAAGTACCATTAAAACACCATAGGACCACCAGTCAGCACTGTGTGTATGGCCACGCCGATTAACCACTTCAGGAGCCATGTACTCAACGGTTCCACAAAACGAATACGCCTTCTTCTCATGGTCAACAGCTTCCTTACTCAGGCCAAAGTCTTAAAAACATGAACATAAAACTCTGTCAGACTTATAACAATCAGTTCAGTCATCAGCTTGACCCAGTTGCTCTATTTCAACATTACTGTTTTTATTTAACAGCTACCACCACCACCAACCAGCAAGCACCAGTTACTAATTCACCTTTCTGAATATTTTCAGAGAACCACTGAACTGAACAATGATGGTAAAAATTAGAAGGGTAATACTCTCTTTGAGAGGTTGGAGTTTGACAATGATACAATTATTTTGAAGGAATAAACAGGGAGTTATGGAGCAAGAGCAAGAAGAGAGTAAATACCAAAAGGTACATGATGGGGATGATATGCACGTACGAGTGAAGTGGTTGAAGTATAAAAATCATGACTGTGGATTAAAAAAATTAAATTACTTAAATGCATGAAAATGTAAGATACCCAAAACAACTGGTGTTCTTCTAGCATGCTAAAAGTATTCACACATTTCAGGGTACGTTTGGGACAATTTTGGTCCTTGTCTTGGCAGTTCACTGAAGATTAGGCTGGCCCCGAGTGCTGTGCTGGTCAATTTCATCATCAACATATTTAAAACTTTTGTCTTAAAGATATTTAGTGTGCAGCTCAATTTCTCATACATTTCAGAGTCAACAGTGACTTGGAGCTAAGCCACCAATTGTACACAGAAACAAGCATCGTCTGTGGAAGAGGTCGATGGCCAAGATGCATGTGTTCAGACATCAAGGGACCCCATTCATCCAATAACCCCACTGGCATTAGACGCTTTAGGGAGACGAGGTGCAGTATTGTAGGGAGAAAAATAATTAAGGAAATCAGTGTGACATTGGGATTGGATGTGTGTCAAATTTGTCATTTGGGATCAGAACGCATGCCATGTATAATAACATTTCTCATCCAGCATATGCCAAGCTTGGCATGTGACAATTAACGATGTCGGCCCAAGTGGCTGCTCCAGCCAGGCCAATGGCAGTTCAAGCTTTCATTATGGAATGTATTTCTCACGACAGCCAAATGTAAGAAAGATTCTCCTTGATCAACATTGAAGACCTTTGAGAGATTGAAAAAGGCCACTTGCATTCATTGATGACTAAATCTGCATTTACTGCATGATAAACATCATATCCATGTTGCGTTTTCAAGGATTCCACGTTGCAACTCTGAAAACAGCTCTTCAGCCAATGGAAGAGGAGAATTAATTACCTTCCATGTGGCAGGCAGCAGATGTAGCGTCTGTAATCACTACAATGGGAAAATTATCACAATAATGGTGTCTCTCAACTCTCCTTGCCCATTCTCCACTTCCAAAGGAGGGAAATTAGGTTATGAATCTACACCAGAATTATTTCTTTTTTTTTTAATACTTCAGTAGAGATTTTATTTGGTACAGAGGCCTTGCTGTTTTACAGTTGCTGCATTGCCTACTTAACTTGTGTCTGCCAAACGTATGCTGGTGGATGAAGTCGTCGACATTCCTGTTAAACATAACGACTCAGTTTGCTCTTTCATTGCAGGTTCTCATTTCTTGGGTCTCAAAAGAAAGGAACATAGAACATCGAACAGTCCAGCAGAGGAACAGGCCCTTTATCTCATGAAGTCTGTGCCAAAATTATGCCAAAGTGAACTAATCCCTTTAGCCTGCATAATCTATATCCTGTCATTCCCTTTCATCTTAACGCTCTTCCCTCCAGGGAACAGTGTAAAAGACTCTGAACATCTACCCTATTTATGCCTCACAAACTGCAATCAAGTCTCTCCTCAGCATCTGACACTACAGAGAACACAATCTAAGTATTTCAATTCTCTCCTTACAACCAATTGTTCCAAAGCCTCCACATTCTTTGTGTGATAAGGTGACCAGAACTGCACATAATACTCCAAATGCAATTTCACCAACATTTTATAAAATGTGCCTTCCTGACTCTTGTACTTAATGCTCAACTGATGAAGGCAAGCATGTCATACAGGTTAATTACCACTCTATCCACTTGTATTCCTACTTTCAGGAAGCTATGGACTTGAGCCTCAAGATTCCTCTGTGCATCAATGCTCTTAAGAGTCCTGCCATTCACAGTGTGTTTCCTCCTGACATCTAACCACCCCAAATGCAACACACACACTTGCCCCAACTAAATTTCAACTGCCATTTCTTAGCCCATATCTGTAATTCAACTATATTTTACTGCATCCCTTGAGAGCCTTTTTCACTGCCCACAATTCCAATTTTTGTATGATCTGCAAACTTACTAACCAACTCATCTACATGTACATATTTTCAATATATACATACATACACATACATATATACACACACATATACATATATTTACACACACACACATATATATATATATACACACAAACAAAATAGGTCCCAACATTGATCCCTGTGGAACACCACTGGTCACAGACCTCCAGCCAGAATAACATCCCTCTACAAGATGCAGATGATAGAACAGATTTGGCAGTGGACAGTCCATCAATCAACTAGTGATGTGGACAACCTTGTGGAATCTGCACAAATTGCGGACAACCTTGTGGATTCTACAAAATGAAATACACGCTGGACTGTCCACTGTATAATCTGGTCCATCATCTCCATCAGCCTGGTCCCTAAATGACGATGGCAACAGAACTGCCGAGGTAGGAAAATCAACAGACTCAGAAAACAAAGCTCTATTCAAGGAGAGGTATTCATAGCTGAGGTACATATTCAGTGAAGGGCAAATCACTTAATCAAGCAACTTACACACAGAGATTCCCCCATCTGCTCACTGCAGATTTGGCAACCATGACCGATGAACACCAGGTAACATTACATAGATAGTTACATTGTGGTGCCTCTGGGGGAAAAGCTTGAGGGGAATGTACACAGGCCATGAGCATCAAATTTAGCAGCTGCCAGGAGAAGTACGGAAAAGTGTCCCTCAGTTTGGAATTGGTCCCTAGGTATTACGATGTGTGGTTTTGGGAATTGGATGGAGAACTGAGAGAACATGGAAATGGACTAGCGAAAGGGGTAACAAGGAAGGGAGAGGATTAGGAAAAGATGGAGAGGGAGAGGTCTGAGGAACAAGGTGTGGACAAGAGAATATGAGGCTGTCAGAGTACCCATGCATGGTTGAAATGTTAATCAGCATGTGCGCATGAAAAAAAAAAATTGTGCATCAGAGCCTGGTCCTTAATTTTATTCTTCCATGTTGGATATTGTTTATTGTGGTTGTGCTGTTGTGACCACATGTGGAACAATCGGAAATTAGGGTCCAGCTTTTAAGTTTAGGCATAATTTCTACAGAAACAATATGTTGCAAACAAATACAGAAATAAATTGCGACACAAGTACTTACTCAATTAAAAGTTGCATAAGAGCATTAAAGTAATTAAGAGAATGCAAGAAACGTGGGAAAATCCACACCAAATGAATAGCTTGTAATATCTGTTGAGCGCAGAGCAATCTATTTCTAACAGTCAAAAATGAGTTATCATTAGACTTCCTGGTCTTTTACAGCTCACCCGTTAGCTTAATATGTCCTTCTTCATCCAGTAGAATACTGTGAGAAGAAAAAATAAAATATAAATTTAGAAGTTAACATGATCTCAGCATTTACATGAAGATGCAAAGAGTGAGAACTTTACACTGAATAATATTGTGCAAGAGATTTTATCAGTAAAATTTCATCTCTAATTTTCAGATAGAGGCAGACTTTAAATGCACAAGTTGCAAATCTACCATGTCACTGAAGCTGGAATAGAATTTTACTGTTCTGGCAAGAAAAATGCGTGCTGCACGCGGCACTCCTAAACATGAATATAGACAGGAAATACAGAGTATTATAATTCTCAGTCATTCAATCTAACCAAATCACATTTAACACATTTAATCGCCGTGACTTCCAATTGTATCTAGCGCTCCCACAACTGCTTGTGGTACATGTAAAGGGGCTGTCCCACCTGGGCTACCAAATTTGCGAGTTTAGAAGAGTGTCTTATATACATAAATATCAGTACTGGTGCCTCACTTAGCACTCATGATACATTCCCAGTGCTAAAATGGGTTGGTTGCTTTACCTTTACTTCAAGGTGTGTCATTATAATGTACCATTATACATGGAATGTGGCATGAACACGTGCTGTCCACCATGTTGCACTGGGCACCCAACATGAATCCAACAATGAATTCCCCACCTCTGGATGCGAGAGGGGGGGCTGACTAAGGTCTTGTGTTGGGGCATCCAATGCAAGTGCACAGCACTGTGATGTGGGCCATTGCTGGAGGTTGGCAGCAACTGCTCTACATGTTTAACTGACTACCCAGACTATTGAAAGGCCACTGTCATCACCATCAGCTGGATGTGACAGAAGCTGCTGTTCTTCACTCTCTGTTTGGTTACTCAGCTCAATTATTTATTTCCAGTAACAAGCACGATAGTGGTTACTGACCTCCAAAAGGTATATACATTGGGCAAGACAACTGCAACTGAATCAAAATCATAAATTGTAATTAAATTGATGTTTAATTATTTTAAGTTGACAAACTTTCAGATTATTCTATACACTCCACTGCTTTGATTTTTTTTGCTGGACGCCAGTAGTAGTTTTTCTGAATACTACATTCCACTCACCCACCATTCTATTCTAATTATGAAAATTGAATGAAATAAAAAGAGGCAATTCAGCCTTCCAGCCAGCACTGCCATTCAATATGATCATGGTTGATCATCCACAATCAGTACCCCGTTCCTGCTATTTCCCCATATCCCTCGATTCCGTTAGCCCTAAGAGCTATGTCTAACTCTCTCTTGAAAACATTCAGTGAATTGGCCCCCACTGCCTTCTGTGGCAGAGAATTCCACAGATTTACAACTCTCTGGGTGAAAAGGTTTTTCCTCATCTCAGTCCTAAATAGCCTACCCCTTATTCTTAAACTGTGACCCCGGTTCTGGACTCCCCAACATTGGGAACATTTTCCTGCATCTAGCCTGTCCATTCCCTTAAGAATTGTATATGTTTCTATAAGATCCTCTCTCCTCCTCCTAAATTCCAGTGAATATAAGCCCAGCCGACCCATTCCTTCTGCACTCATCCCCAAGCAATGTCTTGCATTCACTGTGAGGGGCAGGTAGTGGCCTTAAACCCCACACTGGAGCAATGAGCTGAAGAAATGCTTGTCCTGGCAGCCTGTCCATAGGTTCCCAACACAACTGCATGCCACCTGAGCAGCTGTCTACACTTTGTTTTTTAAGTAGAAAGAAAATGCAAGGTAATATCGATGAGTAATCAGAAAGAAGGACAAAGAAGGACCGCTGATGTGGCGGTAGCAAGGCTCACATTTCAGCGGCCCCCACAGCCCGTCTGTCTTTTTTTAAAAAATTTTTGTCCAGTTAAATGTAGATGTTCGTGTTTTTTGATACTATTTTTGACTGTGTATATGTGGGGGGCGGGGAGGGGGAAACTTTTAAAATCTCTTCCCTGCACGGGAGACCCGACCTTTTCCCTGTCGGGTCTCCGTTGTCGTTGGGGCCTAGCATCATGGAGCGGCCTCCAACCAGAACGCCCTGAGGGGCGCCACTTGCGGAGCTGCGGACATCGTGGGGCTGGCCTGCCTCGGAGCGTGGGGAGCGGTGGTGGCTCGCTGCTGCAGCCTAACTCCGGAGCTCGGAGGCTCCAGCCCCACGATGTGATATCGGGAGCTCGCGGGTCCGGGTGGGAGACCGCTTTTCGGAACTCCCGCAACGCAACTTCTCCCGCCCGTGTCGCGGGGTTGGAACCTTACATTCCCCGGCGCGTCTTTAGTGGCCGCGGGACATTCCATCTCCCACCGAAGGCTCCAACTTTGTGACTTTTCTGCTTGGAGCAGGGCCTTACATCGCCCGCGCGGCCTTAAATGGCCGTGGGACTTACCATCGCCCGCCTGGGGCTTCGATATCGGGAGAGAAATGGTGCAGGGGAGATAAAAGACTTTGCCTTCCATCACAGTGAGGAGGCGATTCACTGTGATGGATGTTTGTGTAAATTGAATTGTTTGTACGTTTTGTAGGAATTGTCTTTGTTTGTATGGCTGTGGAAACGGAGTTTCGTTTGAGCCTCACTGAGGTTCAAATGACATGGAATAAAATATTGTATTGTAAGCCTCACAACAAATTAATTTCCAGAGTGGCAGAACTAAGCAGGGCTCCTGTGTACAAATAGTCTAAGCATGTGACACTTACTTTTCTGGTTTGAGATCTCGGTAGATAATTCCAAGACTGTGAAGGTGATCCAAGGCTAAAGCCAATTCTGCCAGATATATCTTAACATCTTCTTCTGTGAACATCACCTAAAAGAAAGCAGGAGATGTTGACCAACCAGCCCTTCAAGCCTGCTCTGCTATTCGATAAGATCATTGCCAATCCAATCTTGGACTCAAATCACTTGCCCCTTGTCTCTCTGCCTACTGCTGTGACTCCCTTGTGGTTCAAATATCTTTTAATCTCCATCATTATTATATTCATTGACACTGCTTCCACAGCTCTGTGCAGTAGAATATTGGAATAATAATTACCTTCATGGAGAAAAAGCCTCATCACCCTGGACTAAATAGGCTGAGCCCTTATTCTGAAATGATGCCCAATAATTCTCTATATTTCCTAAAGGTGAAACATCCTCCGAAGCATCCGCCTTGTGAAGACCCCTCAATCATATCTTTCAAAACTATTATGTCTCATTCTTCTTAACTAATGAGTATGGAATCAACTTGCTCAACATCTCTTTATACATTAACCATTTCATCCCAGGAACAAAAATATTGAATCCTCTCTTTGCCTTCAATAAAGGTACATTGTCCCTTAAGGGCCTGTCCTACAAGCATGCAACTCTATGTGATGAACGCGATCAAACTAGAAGCGGGGTCGGGTGATCCCCTGTACGGGGCCGTTCCCACCAGCATGCGCCTGCATGCGGCAAGCGCGACCAAACCGGCAGCAGGGGCCGCGCGGAGGTCGGGTGAGTGGCGCAACGCGGCACAAAGTGAGGCGAACTTGGAGCGAAGTCTAAGGTAAGTTCGCCAGGACAGAGAGGGGTACACAGAGAGGGCCACGGAGCCACACACACACACACCGGGCCATGGAGCCACACACATAGAGGGTCACGGAGGCACCTACAGATAGGGTCGCGGAGGCATGATGTCGGGGCGGTGTGTAATGCGTCGAGGCGACTGCGAGCCGACAAGCCGTTGCCGCGCGGAATTTTCAAACATAGTCAGTTTTTCGGAGCCCCGTGCGATGTCGGGACGAACTCCGCACAATTCCGCACGGCTCCGGCGATCAAAGTGGGACCGGCCCCGCGACGCCGGACGGCTCAAGCGACCACGTTAGGTTGCGCTAATCGCATAGAGTTGCATGCTTGTAGGACAGGCCCTTTAGTGTGGAGACCAAGTGTTCAAGTTCAAGTGAGTTTATTGTCATGTATCCCTGACAGGACAATGAAATTCTTGTTTTGCTTCGGCCCACAGAACATAGTAGGCATTTACCTTTTCAGCCAAAACATTTAAGATCAAAACTTTTCACCGTACTCCAGGCATGATCTAAGTCATCCTCCTTTATTACGGCAATGAAAGTCACTTTAATCAAAACTGCAATGCCTTCTCCTTTAAAAAAAACAGCATCACATCTTAAACCTTTGTGTCCTGGAATGGCGTGTTGCCAGGCCTGTCTTTCTTTCAACCATGTCGCAGCGGTTGCAGCATTATCAAACTCTCATGCACTAATCAATACTCAAGTTCTTCTGCCATATTAAGGCTCCTTACATTAATGCTTTTTACATTAATAGAGATACAATTTATCCTTTCAAAACTTTTATCATGCTCATTCATGCCTGCTGTCTTCTGGACTGATCTAATGTATTTTGTATATTTGACTAAACCTCACCCAAATTCACCATCCTTCTGCAAATTTGCAGCAAAGGGTGCAATGTTTAGAGAAGAGAAAGAGAGTGAAAACATCATACCTCTTTCGAAAGCCGGGTAAATAGATCACCTCCTCTGAGGAAGTCCAGGATGAGGTAAAGCTTGCCTTCTGTTTGAAAAGCTGGCAAAAGGTGAACAGCTTTTAACATTTGCACAACATCTTTTGAAATCCTGATTGTGAAATGCTCTTTTGATAATCCTTTCAATTACTTTTCATTTGCTCTAAACCCACCCGAGTGTTTTAGATTTGCTGCATTGCTTTCAAAGAACCAAAACAAAAGCTCACCATAATGCAGCTTCACAATGAATGGGTGATTAACATCCACCAAGATATCTCGCTCTAATTTTGTCCGTACTCGATCTCGCACTGAAAAAAAGGCAAAATTGTTGTTGGTGCAATGTTGGTGAAATTATTATTTCCAGCATTCAGTGCAGTATACATTGTCTAATAGTTTTATCACTATCCCACCCTCCATTGTCAAGTCTGCTTTAATAGGAATCTACCTTTTAGTGTTGCTTTCTTCAATACCTTCATGGCATACAGCTGACCTGCATCTGGCATTTTGATCTTTCTGACAAGAAACACCTGCAAAAAACACATTTTAAACTTGAACCACAGATCCTTGTTAGCCACTTCTTTCCTGAAAACCTTAACTTAAAATGAAGGGAAGCCTTGGGGAGTTCTACGGACATACACTGGCGAAAAATAACTTCTAATGAATCTACCCATGTTGGATTGGTTAGCGGGAAGAGAAGCCACACCACAGGCTGCCTGGTAGGTGATCAAGAGTGACCATCCATTCAAAAAACATTTTCCACAGCGGATACAATCCAGATAAAGAACAAATTAGCTATGGGAATGCAAACATTAACACATCAACCTTAATGATTTACAACAAGTATGTCTGAATGATCTACCAAGAGTTAGATGTCTTAATATATTTGTAAATTCAAGTCTTATTTCACAGGCTTAAGCACTTATTCTAGGCCAGGATGCACAATTTAGGAAGTGCATCAGCTATTAATGGTGCCATGTTTTTAACGAGTCATTGAATCAAGGCCCAGTATGGGATCTTGTGGTAGTATTCAAAAGAGGAACAAGGAAGACAACTCTCATGCTCTGAGCAACTTTTAGCCGTGAAACATCATTACTAAAATAGATATTTTGGTATTTATGTTTGAGAGATCTGTGTGTAAACTTACCGTCAAATTTCCAATATTACTTTATTTATTGTGAAGTACTTTATTTATTGTAAAGAGCTTTAGCTGTGTCTTGAGGGCACAAAAAACAAATGAATGCAGTCTGTTATCTTTCTTTAAATGGTCGTGTTCCTGTAGAATCTTTGAAAAGTCTTTAATTTAATTGTATTTCATTAATGATTAACATCTCATCGAATGCCAAAGGAAGAAATGTGCTCACTGCTTAACCCGATAGTCATTGCAAGCTTGTTTAAAATCAAGTACAATATCTAATCCAAGGACAGCAACATTGCAGCTTTTTAATCATTGCAGTAATTAGTTTATTTATAGAAAACCACTTTGAAGATGGAAATTAAAGCCTGCATTTATATTCTGTTGCTTTCAAAACTCAACCTTCTGAAATAGTTGTTAGGTTAGTCTTATCCAGAAGATGAAGAGAAACACAAGGAACTGCAGGTGCTGGAATTTTCAGCAAAACGCAATATACTGGAAGAACTCACCAGGTCAGGCAGTAACTGTGTATGGAAGGGATTGATGACATTTTGGTTCGGGAACTTCTTCATTTTTGAAGGATCCCAACCTCAAATGTCTGCCTATTCACTCCACAGATCTTGCCTGACCCAATGAATATCTGAACTACTGTGTTTTCAGAAAGATTTAAGATCCAAGTGATCCATAGTGACTTGGTAGTTTGTATTCAAAACAGACAAACACCCACAGAAGAAAGACAGTTGTGGTAGAAGCACGTTTTTCTGTCTGTTGGTTTGTGACCAGTGGTGTTCTTCACTTCAAAGATTGGGGCATTGTGTACAAGAGTCAGGGGGGCATGTTGCAGATTTATAAAACTTGAGGTATTGTCTATAGTTCTGGTTGTCCCATTACAGGAAGGATGTGAAAGGTCTGGAGAGGGTGTGCAGAAAATGTTTACCAAAATGCTACCTAGATTGGAGGGTATTAGCAAAATGGAGAGTGTAGATTGGCTATATCATAGTGCTTGTTAATAGTAGCCCTGCCTAGTACATGCTTTATAATATTAAGAACTCGTCTACGTCAGGCAGCAGATGTAGCAGCTCGGACATGTAACGTACTGCATATCTAATGCTGTAAGTGTTTAATAAAGATGTGTTGTATCTTTATACGTGCATGAGTCCGGTAATTACATGGTGTCAGAAGTGGGATTCAAACACATCTTTATATGTGTATGAGCCCGGTCATTACAGAGAGGTTGGACAAATATGAATTGCTTTCTCTGGAGTGTCAGGGGCTGAGAGGAGACTGATGGAAGATTAGAAAACTAGAGGCATAGATCATGTTGGCAGTTAGAAGCTTTTCCCCTGGGTGTGACTGTTAAATACAACAGGGCATAGCTTTAAGGTGAGACACGGAAAGTTTACAGAGATATGCGAGGCGAGTGTTTTTTTAACACTGAGAATGGTGGGTGCCTGGAAAACACTGCCATGGGTGGTGGTGGAAGCAGATACCATTGTGGCATTGAAGAGGCTTTTAGATAGGCACATGGATGTGCAGGGAATGGAAGGATATGGATCACATGCAGGCAGAGAAGTAGATTTAATTTGAGATCATGTTCCACACAGACATTGTGGGCTGAAGGATCTTTTATCTTGTACTGTACTGTTCACTGTTCCATATAAACTGTAATAACTGTTTCAGTTAAAGATCTAAAGTCCTCATTTTAGTTACCTGGAAATAAAATAGAATGGAAAAAGATAATATATTTCAGTGAGAATTCAATGCATCATGATAAAAATTATAACAAACTATTGTTCAAAATAATAGTGCAAGTCAGACTGACCTTTCCAAAGGATCCCTGGCCTAGTACCTTCAGCAGCTCAAAGTGGGATGTATCTGCTTTCTCTGATCCTTCTTTAACATGATGTGTTATGTTGATCTCTTTCACATTTTCTTCATCCTGAAAACAAGAGTAGTCCCATTAATTTCTTACTTTTTACTAGTTTAAGGCAGCAGAAATTGATAGTCAATGCCTATTTATGTTAACTTTAATGCCAGAAAAGTCACATCAGCCAAATTAAAAGGGAAAGCACCGAGCTGTGGTAATTGGATATTTTCATACTGCATTATATTCGACTGTTATGTTCACCAAAGTTACTGTCGGAACCACTCACCTTTTTGTTTTGTGGTCTAATATCTACAATATCCAATTAATGTAGCGTTGTTACAAAACCTACAACCAGCGGCGCTCCAGCTCTGCCACTGCCTGTGCGTGCGATTCCGGAGGCTTTGGATGGGGGCGGGATTAAAATGCAGGTTTGTATTGGTTGTCGGAGAGGGATTTCCTCGGGCTGCTAGCTAGCTGATGAAGAAAAATCGTACGCGCTTCCCTTCCCGGTTTAAAAAATAATAATTGCTGGACCATTGAACTTAAACACGACTAAAAGCGGCTTCAATGCTTTAAACATCACGGACAAAACAAAAGGTATGTCCTTTATTTAACATATTATTTTACTTTTTGGTGTGGCTTCATTTATTTTCCATATTTATTTTATAATATTCATATATTATTTTCCATATTTATTTTCCATATTGCTACCACTGCACTCTGTATTTATTTTTCTATATCGCTATCACTAAGAACGACGCTAAACTGCATTTCGTTGTACCTATACTTGTATTTGTGCAATGACATTAAACTTGAATTGAATTGAATTCATTTTAATCTTATGATGCGAAAAATGTTATTTAGGCCCACATACGAATCGGCCGTGTCTTGCCTGCCAGTATGGGCTTAAGATTTATGGCAACGGCAACATTCCAATCGATCACATTCTAGAAACATCTACTCTCAAGATAATCAAATTCATTATTTTTTTGCACAATCATGTCATAAGAACATCTAAATAATCTACATTTTGTGTTGTCTATCCATGATCAATATTTTCATACTAAATATCCACAGCACAGTTTTACTCAGATGTATTGTGCAAAAAATAATTATTTTGATTATCTTGAGAACAGATGTTTCTGGATTAATATATGGTAATTAAACATTAAATTCCTTCCATTTGGCATATAAATTCATGACAAAGCGTGAATTAAAAATCATGTTATATTGTGAATCTTGTGTGAATGGGATCAGTTTGTTATTTGGATACTTAGACCATTACATTTTTTTAGCCTTTTCTGAAGAAATGGATAGATGTTTAGATCTAGTAATTATATTTAGATTAATTTAATTGATTAGATGAATTTAATTGATTTGTTGAAACTGATTAATATGAATTTTCTGTTGGGTATTTACTATTTGTTTTAGCGTTTAACTTTATCATTTCTACTTTTTTTTCTAAAACTGCAAATAATAACCGGTTTCTGTTAATGCTGTTCAGTGGGTTTTTTCTTTACATTTTAAACAGATGTCTGCGAAGAAGAAATGCAAAATTGTCAATCCAAATGCCCAGCAAAAGAGACTGATTAGACAGCATTCACAGAGATTATCCGAATTTGGACTACTCCAAATGTGATGCTGTATGTACAGGACATTCTTAATGGGAAAGTAGTGGGCAGAAAGACATGTCATGTGTGGTTTGAAGACCAAAAACCTGTAGTTTACAATGCCAAAATTGAAAAGTTGAGGAAAAACAAGGTGTACAGAGTTGCCCATTGGTTACAATATGTGGAGTAAGATGATGCTACTGATTATGATACGCCAATGTACCAGCTAGTAACTGATCTTCTCCATAACGACTTAGTCTTTTGCTAGAAGTTGTAATGTCTTTACCTATCTGTTACGGACTTACAGCATATAATACAATAATATTAAAGTTCTGATCTTGAGAATATCACAATTTTGAATTTTCAAGGCAGTCTAGGTGTTTATTACTATTTCTGTCACAACGGTCAATTTTGTAATTAACTACAATTAGGTAACTATATGCTTTAATTTCAGGTCATCCAAGAAAGTTGTTTCATATTTGTTTCAGAAAGCTTCAATCTATAATAATTGAAAATGTAATTCGGTTCTCTTAATTTTTAAGAAAGCTATGGGCTTTTGACTATCCTCGATCACAGCTTTTGTGTTAAGTCAATGGAAATGCAATAGGGAACAAGATGCTAATTTCCAAGTATGAAAATGACCATGACTTTTTTTAATACTGAAGATATGAAAGTGAATTAGGTATCAAATTAAAGTTATTTTTATGCTTTATCCGATGGGATAAATTACAGGCTTGATATTTTAAATCTCAAAATGTTGTAACATTCCTAATCAATGTATACAAATCACAGCACAACTTCAAATTCTGCCGATTATATCAAATTTGGAGGCATGGAAAACAACGAGGACAAGATCAATAAGCTGCAACACCACAGATTAGTTTGCAAAGTGGCAGATGGTATTTAATTCCAAGAAGGGCGAGGTAATTCATTTTAGCAGAAGGGTCAGGAGAGGCAACACCAAGTAAATTATACAATTCTAAAGAGTGTGCTGGCAAAGAGGGAACTGCATGGATATTTGAAGAGTGTGAGAGTAGTCAGAGAAACATAGAATCCCGAGCTTCATAAATAAGGATTTTGAGAACAAAATCAATGCAAAATTGAGAGGTAAATGTTGATAAAGTTCTAGTTAGGCCACAGCAAAAGTTGTGCATCCAGTTTCGGTCACCGCACGAGGAAGGATGTAAAGAATGTGAAGACCCTGGAGCAGATGCAGAGGGGATTAACCAGAATCTAAGGATGAGGGATTTTAGCAGAGGTTAAATCAGAGGGGCGAGATTGTTTTCCGGGGAGTAAAGGAGGATTTAAAGGAGATTTTATGGGGATTATACCAGACATAGATAAGAAAAATCTATTCCCATTCATTGGGCATTGCAAACCACAGCTTTAAGGTTTTTGGCAAGTAGAACAGGGGGCTGTGAGGAAGAACTTTTTGTTTAATGCAGCAAGTGGAAATGATTAGAAACTTGCTTCCTAGGAGAGTGGAATTGACAAACGAGTACCCTGGCCTCAGACGAAAACTTGGATTTCATTTTTTTGCTTTTATAATTTCTGCTCTCCAATTGATGATGATTAGTGTTTTTGATTTTGATGTAATACCACATATATTTCAGTCTCTACCATAACATGCTTAATACTATTAAAGACAAATATTTTTATTCTAATGCTGAATTAAGACCTTGCGTCAATACTTCCCTTAACTTATTTCCCAAGTTCCAATGTGGCTTTGTAATTTCCTACTTATACTCTGTCTTATTTTGTGTCATCCATAATTTAAGCAATGGATAAATCAAACTGATACTGAATTGTGAAATTGTACCACAGAATTTGGTGGGAGCTCCACATATCTCAACACAATCAACTCCCATGGTAAAAAAATCGACTTTGCTCCCCCATAACTTCACGATTCCAGCATCTGCAGTTTCTTGCGTCTCCACTAATGAACTTATTTTGTGATTGCATCAATGTGCTGGGCCCGCAAATCTTCAGAAATGTGAATGCCAACGAACGTGAAGCTGGTGATTATCTTCACAGCAGCCCTGCCAATGAAAACAGGTGCATAATCCCTTGGTTTTCAAATCCTGGTCAATAGTCAGCTCTTTGGTCTTGATAATGTTGAGAACCAGATTCATGGCATCACTCAACTAGATTATTAATCTCCTTCTATACTTCTTGGTCAGCTGATGGTCAGCAAGGAGGTGGTGTTGTGGCCAATTTACACTGATTGTTATCTGCCAATAAGGAAGTCAAAGAATCAGCTGCATAGGAAGGAGCAAAGACTCAGTCCTCTGAGTTTGACGATGTTGGAAAGGATGGTGGTGCTGATAGATCTGTAGTTGAACAGCATCTTGACATACGCTTTCCTGTTGCCCAACTGGTCCTTGGCATAGTGGAGAGCTAGCGAGATTGCATCCACAGTCAATCAGTTGTGGCAGTAGGTGAACTGAAGTCGGTCCAGATCATTACTGAGGCAGGAGTTGATTTGCGTCATAACTAACCGCTCAAAGCACTCCATCACAAGACATGAATGGCACCGATCGGTAGTCATTAAAGCAAGTTACTTTATTTTTCTTGTGCGTATTACAGACGTCTTTTAAAGCAGGTTAGGACCTAGCACCGTTGGAGTAAGAGATTTATGATGTCTGGATGTTTTTTAGAGTAATATATTGAGGAATGAACTGAGAAGCAAGCAAGTTCTACATCACATTTGATTACTGATCTCTTAAAAAACTGTGATTACAGCAAGGTATAATATCTAATTCAGTTTGTAATGGGAAACATGTTGCTAAAACTGATCATTAAGTTAACAATCCACTTAATGATCATTAACGTTTTACCCAGTGGATAATATCCAAAACTCAACACCACATGGAGTACTTGAATCAATTAGCATAGACCAACCAGAAAAAGTGAAACAGCCAAAGAAGAAAGGGATAAGAGACAATATTGATGGGTTAGATGAAGCAGCATGGATGTTGAATCATCCTGAATGTAAACATTGGCTGCCGTGTCCAGCCATGCAACAAGAGGCAAAATACAATGGTGGGACTTGGATGTACGTTCTCAAACAATAATATAATTGTAGCACATAAACATAAAGCAGGAAATTAGAGGTGCATGTAACAAGTTCAGCTGTGATACAAAAATACCTGGGAATCCAAATTAGCAATAATAGCATCAATAATGTGGATTCAGGGAGGGAAGATATAACTGATCTGAAATCAGTATGTTGGGGTACACACGAGGGAACCTGTTACTTTGGATCTAGCATTGTATATTGAGGAAGAATTTATTGAGACTCTGGTAATTAATGGGCTATTAGAGAAAAATTATTATTATATGATTTAGTTTCAGATAAAACCTCCAGCAACTTAACTGAATTAAGACACCATGAAGCCATAAGGTGTGGTGTGATTATAGAAGACTGAGAAACTCTATCGAAAGATACATCCGTAAGCCAAGCTAACATTTATAAGCACTTAACAAAATAGGAGTAGACACCTGGTTCATCAAGCCTGCCCTTACATTCAATAAGAGAGTGGTGAGTCTCTGGAATTCTCTGCCACAGAAGGTAGTTGAGGCCAGTTCATTGGCTATATTTAAGAGGGCGTTAGATGTGGCACTTGTGGCTAAAGGGATCAGGGGGTATGGAGAGAAGGCAGGTACGGGATACTGAGTTGGATGATCAGCCATGATCACATTGAATGGCGGTGCAGGCTCGAAGGGCCGAATGGCCTACTCCTGCACCTATTTTCTATGTTTCTATGTTTCTATGTTTCTATATCATAGCAGATCATTCCCACTCCTAGCTCCTCGTTAGTGCCAGTTTCCCTTTGCCCTTAATTTCCCAATTTTTCAATATTAGACTATGTTCTCTTTTATTCATTCCAGTAACTTACCCACCACAACCCTTTGGGATTCACCAATCTATAACTCCTAAACTATGGAACAGCATCCCTCTTCCCATCAGAACTGCCCCCTCCATCGACTCTTTCAAGTCTAGACTTAAAACTTATTTCTACTCTCAAGCTTTTCTTGAGGTCCTCTGAGGGAGCGCTGTATGTATGTATCTATGTATGTACTGTTGATCTATGTACCACTGTTTGTAGCATGTTAGTACCTGCACCAATGTTAAGCACTTTGGTCAATGAGAGTCGTTTTTAAATGTGCTATAGAAATAAAATTAACTCGACTTGAAAAGAGAAATTCTGACACACATCAGTGTTAATTGACCACCCTTTATCTCATAACTATGTCACCTATGTGGAAATGTTTCAACATCTACCACATCATTCCCTCTTTGGACCTTACATAGATTAATAAAAAAATCATCCTGTATTCTTCTAAACTGGCAAGATTACAATTTATTTTTAGTAGTTTGTGATAGGATGGAGTCTCATCCCAGAAATATCCTAGTGCATCGCTTCTGGACTGCCTCTAATTTTAGCAAATCCTTTCCTAAATACGAGGAGCAAAATTGCACACATTTCTAATTTTTCACCAACATCTTGTACAATTGTAACAATATATATTTTTTATCCAATGCCTTAGCAGCAGAAGCCAATATGTTCAAGAAACAAACTGCTGGAGGAACTCAGCAGGTCGGGCAATATCTGCAGAGGGAAATGGACAGATGACTTTTCAGATTCAGACATTCATCAGATTGAAGAAGAGGGGAAATACCTGGTAGGAAGTGTGGGGAAGCGGAGGAATTAGAGCATTAATTGTCCTGCATTGGGCTGCAGGCTACCCAGACAGAATACGAGGTGTTGCTCTTCCAATTTTCAAGTGACCTCACTCTGGCAGTAGAGGAGACCAAGGACAGGTCAGTACGGGTCTGAAGGGCCCAGACCCAAAACATCATCTGTCCATTTCCCTCCACAGATGTTGCCTGACCCGATGAAGAGTTACTTCAGCATCTCAAGATTCCAACATTTGCAGTCTCGCGTGAAGCCAACATATTTACCTTTTAATTACCTGCTGTGCCTACGTGCTAACTTGTGATTCATGCACAGGAACACCTAGATTTTGCTGTACTTCCCTCATTTGCAGCCTTTCTGCCTTTGGAAAAGAGTTCCCCTTTTGATTTGTCTTACAAAAATGCATCACCTCAGTTTTCTACCTCAATTTCCACGGCCAAGTTTTAATGCACTCCCTCAACCCATCTCTATCCTCTGGCAGAATCCAAATATTTTGATTGCAGTATGTCTTCTCGTTTATTGTTGCACCGTCAACAAATACAGATAAGTCACACTCTTCTGGTATTCCAACAACACCAAATAAAGATTGCCAAATACCACTCCAAAAGGAGGCATCACTTTGCCTGCACAACACTCCTGAAACATTTCTCTTTCAAACGTTTGCATCTAATTTAATCAGTTATAATTAATTCACAAATACTCACACAAATACCTGAGCACAGCTTGAAGAGTCCACTTTGCACATTTGGTCCTGGCCCTTTTTGCGCCGATTAATTAAGAATTTCTTTAGGAGTTTGAACCTTCTTGGCTCCTTTTCCATAATTTTGCCATTTATTCTACTGGGCCGAACAGCTTAATGCACATACACAGACAAACATTCTCATTAAATATTTAAAGATGTTACAGCTTCAGGAGAAATCAAAATGAAACATCAAACTATCTCTTGGCACAGGAAGGAAGTTGCCTGTGTAATAACCCCTGATACAGATAACATCAGAAATTCGTAAGAGTCTATTGGCCAGACAGAAAACAAACTACACTGAATCTGCTCTTTTAACTACTTGCACAATTACTTTCATGGTGCATCAGTGCAGAGCAAATGCACAAGATAACTTGCTGCTACCCGGAAAGAATATGCACCTGAATATTTGCAGCAAAAATAAAGACCGCAGGCTTCCTACTCGTACAACACCCTAAAAGCAAAACATGAACATGTCTTTAAACTCCACTGTGTCCAGCCTACCCACTTCCTCACTCATTGGTTCCCGCTAACAGTTTGTAGGGGACATGTCAATTAAAATATTTAAAGCAAAGATTAAATTTCTTTCTAAAATTGTCAAATTGACAATGCAGAAAAAAGCTTCCTGAATCTCAATACCAACATATTTTAAAACAAGATTTTTCTTTCCTACTCATCTCAACAGTGAAACGGGTAAAGGGCCTGACCCTCATACGTGTCCCTGGCACGCAAATTACGTGACCTCGTAGTCGCATTGAGGCACACAGGCATCGTATGGCCGCGAGTGGCCGGTCCCGCTGAGAAGCGCGGAGGGGTGTGTAGTTGCGCGGGGCTCTGAAATTTTTGTAGCGATCTTTGCACGCCAACGGCCTGTCACGTAACTGACGGCCAAAGTGGGACGGGCCCAAGACCTGGCGCGACGCAACGTCTCACCTCCAACAGCAGCAGACACAGGCAAACTATTGCCAAACTCGGCCTGGGGCTTACGGCCGTTGCGGTCCGGATCCGCCCCCACTTCTACTCCCAGAGCAGGGCCAAGAAAATTGAAGATAGACACAAAATGCTGGAGTAACTCAGCGGGACCCGCAGCATCTATGGAGAGAAGCAATGGGTGACGTTTCGGGTCAAGACCCTTCTTCAGGGGTCGGACAGGCTAGATGCAGGAAGATTGTTCCCGATGTTGGGGAGGTCCAGGACAAGGGGTCACAGCTTAAGAATAAGGGGGAAATCCTTTAGGACCGAGATGAGAAGGAATTTTTTCACACAGAGAGTGGTGGGTCTCTGGAACTCTCTGCCAAGGAGGGTAGTTGAGGCCAGTTCATTGGCTATATTTAAGAGGGAGTTGGATGTGGCCCTTGTGGCTAAGGGGATCAGAGGGTATGGAGAGAAGGCAGGTAAGGGATACTGGATTGGATGATCAGCCATGATCATATTGAATGGCGGTGCAGGCTCGAAGGGCCGAATGGCCTACTCCTGCACCTAATTTCTATGTTTCTATGTTTCAGACTGAAGAAGAGTCTCAATCTGAAACATCATCCATTCCTTCTCTCCAGAGATGCTGCCGGTCCCGCTGAGTTACTCCTGCATTTTGTGTCTATCTTCAAATGACGTCATGTGCTCCAGACGGCTGGGCGGACGCATGATGACGCGCGCGACCGTCGCGCGTCAGTCACTACCGGCCTGTCGCGTAAATGACAGCCCAAGTGGGACAGGCCCTTTAAGCTTTTTTTTTTAAAACTTAGTATTTGCTACAGAATTAAAATAATTTAGAAAAATGATTGAAGCAGTAATAAAGTCAGACAGTCAGAGTTATAGAGCACAGAAACAGGCCCTTCCGCTCACCCTATCGATGCCGATCATCTTGCCTATTCATATTCCACCTGCCTGCATTAATCACTTATTCCTCTGTGCTCCGATCACTCATGTAACTGTCCAGATGACTCCTAAATATTGATGTTTTTGCCTCCATCACCACTTCTGGCAATCCAGGAAATATGCTTGTGGGTCAATTTTGGTCCCCTCCGAGCTTAATCATATTATTCCTGCATTGTGAATGTCAGCATTGCACACAATACCCCCATGTGCGGCCTAACCAACATTTTGTACAACTGTAACAAGATAAACTTTCTTTTGTACACACTGCATACACCTTCTTCATCAAGTTGTCTACCAGTATTACCACTCTCAAGATACTGCAGAGCCCTCCATAATGTTTGAGACAAAGACCCACCGTTTATTTATTTGCCTCTGTACTCCACAATTTGAGATTTGTAATAGAAAAAAAATCACATGTGGTTAAAGTACACATTGTCAGATTTTAATACAGGCCATTTTTATACATTGGTTTCACCATGTAGAAATTACAGCAGTATTTATACAGTCTCCCTATTTCATGGCACTATAATGTTTGGGACACAGCAATGTCATGTTAAAGAAAGTAGTTATGTTTAGTATTTTGTTCCACATATCCTTTGCATGTAATGATTGCTTGAAGGCGATTCATGGACATCACCAGTTGCTGGGTGTCTTCCCTGGTGATGCTCTGCCAGGCCTGTATTGCAGCCATCTTTAGCTTATGCTTGTTTTGGGGGCTAATCCCCTTCAGTTTTCTCTTCAGCATATAAAAGGCAGCGGGTGGAGACGGGGGAGAAAGAGAAGGGGAGAGAGAAAAGGGGGGGGGGGGGGGTAATCCCCCTGGTGTGGGGGTTGGGGTCCAATGGCGGTGCATTGGGAGAGAGCGGGGTGGGGGGGGGGGGAGAGGGAGAGAAGGGGGAGAGGATGTGGAGAGAAAGGAGGGGAAGAGAGAGGAGGAGAGAGAGAAGAGTGGAGAGAGAAGAGGGGAGAGAGAGGAGGAGAGAGAAGAGGGAAGAGGAAGGAGAGAGAAGGGGAGAGAGAGAAGAGGGGAGAGAGAAGAGGGGAGAGAGAAGGGGGAGACGGGAGCGTGGGGTTCATTTTCCCACACAAGCCAGAGGTGACTGGGCAGTCTGACCCCAAGCACCAAGTTGAAAGCGGCCGAAGATATGCATCGCTCGGGACAGCCCCCGACTCTCCCACGGCCACCCTGCGGGTCGGGTGGAGCGGAGGTTTGGGACAATGTTCATGCCTTCACAGTGATGTAATTGACGCGGGGGTCTGGACCAATCGCTGGTAAGTCCCGCCCCCCGGCAACGTCAAGTCCGTTATTGGACTTTTCTGTTGAGCGGCAGTCGGTCCTTTGGCTTGTAGGCGACGCCGCCTATCGACATAGCGGCCATTCTGTGGCGTTTCGACAGAGCGGCCATTCGGTAAGTTTGCTTTTAGGCGACGCAGCCTTTCGGTTCATTAGCTTTTAGGCGTCCCGCCCTTTCGGTCAGTTTGCATTTCGGCGTCCCATCCTTTCAGTTAGTAGGTGTTTCATCTTCAGACTCTTTCAGTTCATTGGCGTTTCGGCCTTATTTCTATTCAGTTCTTTGGCTTCAACGTCTTTGCTTTGGCTTCTTGTCTGTCGGCGCCACGTCCGCACACGTCATCAGGTATCCTACAGTTTTCAGGAAACCTCACCTATGGTTAATGAAGATGGAATAATCTCTGCCAGGGATGCTGCAAACTTCCCTTACTTCTCACAAAGATTCTAGGATATACCTGGTCAACGTGCGGGAATTCATCCACCCTTTTGCATTACATGACCACCAGCACCTTTTCTTTCATAATATTAATATGTTTCAGGATGTCACCAGTCCCCTCCTGAACTTCCATGATCTTACCCACGGTAAATACAAACTAGAAATAATAATTTAAGACTTCACCCATTTCCTGTGGTTCCACACATGAATATTTCTGTTCCGTAAGGACCTTCTCTCCCAAGCTACCATGTTGATTCTCAACATAGTTAAAGAATCTTTCAGGATTCTCCTTTATCTTGGTTGCCAGATCTCTCAATTTTCTTCTTATGTGTACTCCTACATCCCTAATGCTCCTCAAATGACGCATTTGATCCCTGCTGCCCATACCAGACATATGCCTTCTCCTTTTTCCTGAAAGATCCACAATATCCTTCTTCAGAGGCTCCCTAACCATGTCATTCTTGTCCTTCATTCTGACAAGAACATGCTGGCCTTGAACTCTTCCCATCTCACTTTTAAAAGCCTCCCGCTTGCCAGATGTTGCTTTACCTGCAAACAGCCACTCTCAATCAACTTTTGAAAGTTCTTGTCTGATGCCATCGAAACTAAACTTCCTCCAATTTAGGACTTTAATTCAAGGACCAGTCCTATATTTTTCAATGACTACCTCGAAACTAACATTCCAAAAGTGCTTCCCCACTGACATACTAACCACTTGCCCAGCTTCATTTCCTAAGAGGGGTCATATACAGCCCTCTGTCTTGTAGATCCATCTACATATTGCATCAGAAAACCTTTGTGGACACACTTAAATTCTAATCCGAGCACAAGGTCAGTGCCAGTCAATACTTGGAAAGATTGTTAGTTAGTGAAAAATGCATGCCTCTATTTTATGTAATCGTCAACTTTCATAGAGAAACACCTGTTAATCTTTCCACTTGCCTTGAATAATACATAATTGCTTCTAGGAAAGTCTACCTTCTGTCTCCAAATTGTCCAATTTAAAATCAGCCATTTTACTCCTTTCAATTCATATCACTTCTCCAATCATTAGTCAGCCTTTTGTCTTGGTTCCTTTTTTGACAATGTCAAGTCAACATAAGTGGAAGTGAGTACTAGTCAACTCCTTTCTGGTAATTCTACCTGTTGCAAGACCTTTCCTGTATTTTACAAATTCATGAGATGCAGTGCAAGCAATGTACTTCTCTAGCTGATCACAGAAATGTTTAGCAAATAATTCTACCCCATGAAATTAAAGAATATCAAACAAATTGTAATTAAAAGCTATAGCATTACATTAATCAGGCTAAAATGGCAGAAATGAATTCTCGCTGGTTAAAATTAACAGCAAACAACAACAATCAGGGTGATTTGGGATGTCAAAAGTTAACTAACATTCCAATAAGTGCGGGAGAAGTGTGCAGATGAAGTTCATGAAAAATCAAGATCTATTCTCCTGAAGTAAGACCTTTCACATGTTCTGTCTTGCAAATAAATCTTGCCACATAAGCATTCATTTTTAGATATACCCTTGCTGTGTTGATAGTGATCCAGTTGTGAACAGCATTGCCTTCAAAAGCAGCCAAATTACAAAATGATCCATGCAGATTTCGTGAAAGGTATTCTAAATACATCCCATGGTATTGTTCATTAGGACAAAAATATTACACTGGGATATATACCAAATAAAACTTTAAAAGTGAATACATATTAGGACCAGACATAGGGACATTGAGAAAATAAGTCAATGCCATAATGTTCTATTCAGAATAATCAATGCGCAATCTGCCAAGCAAGGCGATGCATTTTGGTAACAGTGGAAGTATGTGCATGACATGTGTCTTCATCTTACCTTGCAACTTAAAGAGGCAAAGTCCTTTTCTATCCATGTGATTTCTGACTTTTCCTAGATTAGAGATTGCAAAATAAAACACATGGTATTTAGATTAATTGGCTACTCTAAATTACCCTTTTGAATAGGCTAAAGGCAAAATAAAAATCAAAGAAGTTGATGGGCATAGGTCAGAGAGACCAGGACGCAAGGGTATAGGGGTAATAATGAAATTGAGGATGGGACTAAAGGGATAGCTCTCCTAGAAGGCAGCAATGATCCAATGGGTCAAATGGCCGCCTCCTTTTTTGTTGGAAATGTAAGACAACACATTTGCAAGGCATATTTTTTTGTTGACACCCATCTTGGGGTAATGATAGTTCAGCTGTATTGTTTGTCAATTCCACCCGCTTCTCCCTTTGCTCATGGACAATAACAGAATCTTGCTTGATGCACAAAACTGTGCAAATGTTATTTCAAGCACATGGAGCATACCACGATAATTATCAAACAGCGTGCTACAAAATTAAGGGAACCACTGGAAGCGTTATCTCTTTTTTATTTTAAAATAAATGCTGACCAGCTACCATGTATCAATTGAGATGTGGAAAGATGGAACTGCTGGTGCTGGTTTGCACAAAAAGACACAAGGTGCTGGAGTAATTTACCAGGCCACACAGCATATCTGGAGAACATGGATATGTGATGTTCTGGTTCAGGTTTGAAGAAGGATCCGAACCTGAAACATTACCTCCAGAGTTGCTGCCCGACCCGCTGATTTACTCCAGATCTTTGTGTCCTTTTATATCAATTGTTTTGATCTTTAGGAATGAAGCTCTAACACAGAATGTCCTTTGATGTCATCTGTAAATTATGGAGGCAATTACAGCTAAAGCAGGTTGTCAGGTATTTTTAATCCACAATCACTTTTCTTGGAACCAGAATTTGTGGTGCCCTATAGAACCATGGACAACAGTTGCTGTCCATTACTTGCACTACAAGGCAATTCTACATGAATGAGCACAAGATGTTTGGGCAGCTTCTCAAATTAACTGCATCTGCCTATCATTAAGGCCCATCTTGGTTATGATGGTTTTGCTGTATTGCTCCCGGACAACTCCACACGCTTCTCCCTTTGCTTGCAGATCATCTCAACATGATAATCAGAATATTCCAGGGTTTACTTGATCATAATCAAATGCAGGAATCTGAAATTACATTCCTAAATCCATCCAGGAGTACCAAAGGTAACTGCAACCCCAACTAAAAGAGCCGTGGAGCTACACAGCATGAAAATAGGTCCCTCGGGGGTATCTTTGAAGAACTATAATTACACTTACCTCTACCACTTCCTCTACCAGTTCATTCTATGTGTGCACAATACCCGCACCAATATGCGTATACAAAGTTAGCCCTCATGCTCCTTCTAAGGCCTTCCCCTCCCAACATAAACCTATGCCCTTTAGTTCTAGACACTCTACCCTGGAAAAAGGACTATGGCTGGTTACCTTACCTACTTCCCAGCACAGTTCAGCTTATGATACAAGCAGGAGATGAAACTTAGCATTTGGATATATGCAAGTTTGGGTTAACTATGGGCAGGGTTTTTATCATTTAGGAAGACTAGAAAAAACATTTTAAAAGTGCCTCTCTGTGACTGGTGGACGATTTGGACCAGACAGGATGCATCAACTAAAAAGACGTTGGTTATTAAGACCACCTACTTTTTCCAGCTTCTCGTAAGTCCACTCATAGAATAGAGAAATGAAACTATGTAAAGTCACTTCCAGCAAACAGCAAACTTCTATCCCAGATGAGAAAAGTCTTCCATGAAGCAACAAAACAAAACCTACAGTGGCAACGGAAATAACCACTCCAAATAGAAGCCCACATTTTTAACAAAATCACGAATAAAGACTTACTTCTTGTAACCTGGTTTTAATGCCGAACAGCGTCTTCAGCATACTGTTTCAGTACTTAGTAACAGCCATTCATGCCGCAATGTAACCACTTTAGAACTGTACAAGTTATATTACAGTTTTTACTCCGGGTCTTGTGCAATTTCCTTTTGAAAAACCACAATGGTCACTCATTGTGCATCATAAAGCGCCGAATACTGATACCAAATTGTAATTCCTCCAATGAAATTGTTCCTGAAGCTGCCTATATAAGCTCAACCTTTGCCTTTCCGTATAAAAAATATCACCACCAATTATAAACCCAATTATAAACTTTTTATTAGACAAAAAGTGACTGTATGTATATACTTCTTTGCTGTGGCTGTCTATGGCAGTTTGTCGTCTAATAAGTTGCTTAAGCAGTTTTAAGACTAACTGCCCAATTTAATTAATAATTTATTTTTTCTTTTCACAATATTAAAAATTTGATTTTTTTTAAATTTTGACTGCAAGTGCACGTATATTGTCAACAAAAATAGCACTGATTAAACTCCCACTATGGAAACTGAAGTTATCCAGTTAAGACTAATTTTAATAAAATCTGACCCTATTTCAATGAACGAGCAGTGAGGAAAAAATATTTTTACAATAATCATTTTAATTCTTACATTTCTGGAGGGAGATTGAAACTGTAATCTGAGACTAGCAAAAGCTATAAAATGCCATGTGCTCTCTCCAATGGATTTTAATATCATCACAATGATTGTCTTTTGAGCGCAATTTACAGCTTGCACCAGAATTGAAGTATTACTATCTTCAAATTATTTACACTACATTTATCACAAAGCGATATAATTCCTGTTCAAGCAGTCTCAGCAGTGCCTCCCAGAGATAATAAAATTGTTGCTCTTCAATCCTAACATAACATTTGGGACAAAGACCCATCATTTATTTATTTGCCTCTGTAATCCACAATTTTAGATTTGTAATAGAAAAAAATCACATGTGGTTAAAGTGCACATTGTCAGATTTTAATAAAGGCCATTTTTATACATTTTGGTTTTACCATGTAGAAATTGCAGCAGTGTTTATTTTTGTCCCCCCATTTCAGGGCACCATAATGTTTAGGACACAGCAATGTCATGTAAATGAAAGCAATATTTTGGTGCAGATCCTTTGCATGCAATGACTGCTTGAAGTCTGCGATTCATGGACATCACCAGTTGCTGGGTGTCTTCTCTGGTGATGCTCTGCCAGGCCTGTATTGCAGCCATCTTTAGCTTATGCTTGTTTTGGGGCTAGTACCCTTCAGTTATCTCTTCAGTATATAAAAGGCATGCTCAATTGGGTTCAGATCAAGTGATTGATATGGCCACTCAAGAATTGACCAATTACTAGCTTTAAAAAACTCATTTGTTGCTTTAGCAGTATGTTTGGGATCACTGTCTTGCTGTAGAATGAACTGCCAGCCAATGCGTTTTGAGGCATTTGTTTGAACAAGCAAATAGGATGAGTTTATACACTTCAGAATTCATTATGCTACTACCATTAGCAGTTGTATCATCAAGGAACATAAGTGAGCCAGTACCTTCAGCAGCCATACATGCCCAGGCCATAACACCCCCACCTACGTGTTTCACAGATGAGGTGGTATGCTTTGGATCTTGGGCATTTCCTTCTCTCCTCTATATTTTGGTCTTGCCATGACTCTGATATAAGTTAATCTTCGTCTCTTCTGCCCACGAGACCTTTTTCCAGAACTGTGGTTGCTCTTTTAAGTACTTCTTGGCAAACTGTAACCTGGCCATCCTATTTTTTAAAGCTAACCAGTGGTTTGCATCTTGCAGTATAGCATCTGTATTTCTGTTCTAGAAGTCTTCTGCAGACAGTGGTCATTGACAAATCTACACCTGACTCACGAAGAGTGTTTCTGATCTGTCAGACAGGTGTTTGGGGATTGTTCTTTGTTATAGAGAGAATTCTTCGGTCATCAGCTGTGGAGGTCTTCCTTGGCCTGCCAGTCCCTTTGCGATTTTGGTACGCCTAAGGTTTAGCTGATGTCTCCATCAGTATTATTCTTGTTTCTCAGTTTCATAATGGCTTCTTTGACTTTCATTGGCACAATTTGGTCCTCATGTTGATAAACAGCAACACACGTTTCCAAAGATAATGGAAAGATTGGAGGAAAGACCAGTTGCTGAGGGATCTCTTATATCTGCATTAAGGAGGCCGTTAAACACATCTGAGCAATTACAAACACCTGTGAAACCATTTGTCCCAAAAATTATGGCGCCCTGAAATGCGGGGACTATGTATAAACACAGCTGTAATTTCTACATTGTGAAACCAAAATTTAATAAAATCTGACAATGTGCACTTTAACCACATGTGATTTTTTTTCTATTACATCTCAAATTGTGGAGTACAGAAGCAAATATATAAATAATGGATCTTTATCTCAAACATTATGGAGGGCACTGTATGACTACAACATCAATGCACTGCCATGTATAGGTATGTTACAATACCTACCGTCAGCGGCGCTGCAGTTTTGCCACAGGCCGTGTGTGCGACTTTGGCGCATTTGGGGGGGATTAAAATGCCGTTTTTTTCCTGCCTGTCCGAGATATATTTTCTCGGGCTACTAACTGATGCTGAAAAATCGTTCCGACTGCCGTTCTCGGAAGTTTAAAAAAAAACACACAAAAAACAAGACAATTTAATCGCTGGAGTAAAATAAAAAAGCAACTTATAACGCCGTCAATGGGAGGGATCTCACGTAGGGGACAAAACATAAGGCAAGTCATTTAATTTACATATAAACTTGCTTCTTAGGATGAATTTAATCCAAATTTCATTGGCAAAAATGTGATTATGGCCCCATACGAACCGGCATTGTTTTTCCTGCCGATATAGGGTTCAAATTCACCGCAAACCGCAACGTTCCAATCGATCGCGTTCCACAAGAACCCACTCGCAAGATGATTTAAATGGCCATTAATTTACGGGAATTAAACATTAAATTCCTTCCATTTGGCCTATAAATTCATGACAATGAGATTTAAAAATCATGTTATATTGTGAATTATTGTGTGAATGTTATTTGGACACTTGGGCTATTTAAAAATGTTAATCTTTTCCTAAGAAATGGATAGATGATGGTAGATCTAGTAATTGAATTTTGTAATTAGCTACAATTAGGTAACTAACTTATTATATGCTTTAATTTCAGGTCATCCAAGTAAGATTGTTTCATATTTGTTTCAGAATGCTTCAATCTATAATAACTGAAATTTTCTTTGTTCTCCTAATTTTTAAGAAAGATGGGCTTTTGACTGTCCTCGATCACAGTTTTTGTGTTAATGGAAAAGCAACAGGGAACAAGATGCTAATTTCCGAGTATGAAAATGGCCATAACCTTTTTAATACTGAAGATATGAAAGTGAATTAGGTGTCAAATTAATCTTTTTATGCTTTATCTTTTTTTTAATTTAGTATTTTTATTAGAAGTAATACATATTGTCCAAAGTATAACAATTCTTCAAATACAAATTTAACTTGTTACAAAAATTATACAGATGTTACGGAATAATTTATGTATGCTTCTGTTTTTGTTTTTGTTTTGGAAAGTAAAGTAAAAGTATAGATCTATAATCAATAGAGATGGTGATTAAATAATAATGATTATGATTATATAAGGAAAAAATAAATTAAAAAATTAAAAAACAAAATTATAAAAATAAACATAAGGAAAAAAAACAATTATTATATAATAAAAAAAAGAAGTATACATCTTAACAATGAATGGAGCAATTTCACATAACAATGTCTATAGAGACGTGTGCACAAATCCCAGAATACATCTTTTCATCTAATCCTACACCAGGGTACTTATTGAGTTACAATGCTGAGCTCAGCTACTCCTTTAAATAATCAATGAATGGAGACCATATTTGTTCACAAAGTTCATATTTGTCCATTAGGACAAACCTAATTCTCTCCAAATGCAACGTCTCTAACATTTCCACAGTCCACATTTTGATTGAGGGGGATAATGTTCCCTTCCAGAATTTTAATATTAATTTTTTTCCAATTATCAAACAGTAATCAAGAAAATTTCTTTGACTTACTGTTAATATTAAGCTTGAATCAGGAACTCGTAATATTATTAGCTTTAGATCGGGGTCCAATTTAGTTTTAAGAACTTCAGAAATGAATCTAAAAATATCAGCCCAATAACTATTAAGTTTTATGCATGTTACAAAACTATGCGTTGTTAGCTTAAGTTAAATTCTGACATTTATCGCAAATAGAAGAAATGTTAGGAAAAATTCTATTTAATTTCATTTTTGAGTAGTGTAATCTATGTAATACTTTAAATTGTATCAAGGTATGTCTGGCATTTAATGAGCAACGGTGTATACGTTGTAAACTTTCTTCCCAAGTGTCTTTCATTATAGATAGACCCATTTCATTTTCCCATATCTGTCGGTATGATTCTGTTGTTGGGACTTCCCTATCCAAAAGAGTATTATATATGTACGCTATTATTTTTTTCTGTATTTGGATGCTTATTAACCATTCATCCAGTAATCCTAGTTCTCTATTCTTATAGTCTTACATGTTTGACTTGATATAGTCTCTAATTTGTAAACACCTAAACAAGTTATTTGGGTGCAATCCATAGATATCTTTTAACTCTTGAAATGAGAGAAATTTTCCTTTCCTGTAAAGGTGTTCTATCCTTATAATTCCTAAGTTTTTCCAGTGTCTAAACCCCTTATCCAATATAGAAGGTTTAAATAAGGGATTATTCATAATTGGTAAACAAAGTGACATATTATCCAAATGTAAAGTCTTAACTATTTGTTTCCAAATACGTCTATTGCTATGAATTATAGGGTTTTCCCCGTAAGTTTTTTTTTGTACTGCACTTGGAGCAAAAAGAATCGAACTTATATCAAACAGTAAACGGTCTTCCTTTTCCATCTTTAGCCAAGCTGGTTCCTGATCCATTTTTATGCTTTATCTGATGGGATAAATTGCAGACTTAATTTTTTTAATCTCAAAATTTTGTAACATTGCTACCATGTATATTACAACCTGTGATTGTATTCAGCAATCTCAGCTAACATGACAGAACATTCTGACAATGAGAGAAACAATACTGTATATCCACCTTTGGTGAAATACATAATCTGGTCATACCTCCATGATAAAACTTCTGGGCAACTTCCATGATAAAATTAGAAATGTAATTGCAAGAAACAAAATTCACCTCAATGATTTTTCATTAATATCACGAAAAAAGGTATGCAACAGATTCCAAACAAAAGACAGGGAAAGGTTGCAGTAAAGATCCCAAGAGAACATCTCAGATAGGGTGGAAACTAGAAGTACAAAAGTCTCCACACCTAATGGGAGCAGCAATTCAACATAAAGAAAACGATGTAGAAACATGGATCTGCAAATGCTGATTTAAACAAAAGTAGACAAAGTGCTGGGGTAACTCAGCGGGTCAGGCAGCATCACTGGATAGGTGAGTTTTTGGGTTGGAATCTTTCTTCAGTTATGCAAAGAAAAAGTCAATGCAATCAGCTAGGTCATAAAGTCACAGTTGCTGCCAAAAAAATTAGAGTTGGTGATGCTATATTGCTGAACTTGGTCTTCTTGGGGCAGAAGGCTCCAGAGTACTCAAATTTAAAGACAATGTGGTACTCTTAAAGCTTACATAGAACAATAGACCAATATAACACAGAAAGACATTCTGGGGATTAAACAGACAATTAAAGTGAAACATTGGGAACTTCAGGCTCATTTTTGCTGAATGCATAGTGCTGTTCTGCAAAATGGTTGTCCAATCTGTGTTTTGTCCTTCTGACATAGCGGAACATCAGAATGCAAGAATTGGGAGCAGAAGTAGGCCACTGAGCTCTCTCCACAATCCAGGAAGATTCCGGCTCATCTTCAGCCACAGCTCATTTTTTCTGCATTAACCCATTTCCCTCAATTCCCTTAATATGCTGAAATCTATCAGTCACTGTTATTATCGGACATCGCACTGTTAAAATCTCACATCTGCCCGGGTAAAGAATTCCAAAATTAATCTCATTAAGAAATGTAATGTTGTTAAGAATTTTACCTCATCTCATACTAAATGGCCTTTTCCTTATTCTCACACCATGAAAAAATAAAATCCAGGTTTCTCCAAACTTTCCTTACAGCTATTACACTTGAATCCAGGTAACACCTTGGTGAGCCGCTTCACCAGGTAACACCTTGGTGCACCCTCTCCAAAACTTCCACGTCCTCTCTGTAATGCAATGACCAGAGCTACATTCAATACTTCAAGGCTGGGCGATCGTTTCGCCGAACACCTCCGCTCGGTCCGCAATAACCAACCCGACCTCCCGGTGGCTCAGCACTTCAACTCCCCCTCCCACTGCGTATCCGACCTCTCGGTCCTGGGCCTCCTCCACGGCCAGAGTGATCAACACCGCAAGTTGGAGGAACAGCACCTCATATTCCGCTTGGGGAGTCTGCATCCTCTAGGCTTAAACATTGAATTTTCTCAATTCTGTTAACCCAGACTGCCTCCCCCCCACCTCTCCCTCAGCCCTCTGGCCCTGACATTCCTTCTCCATCTCCCCCCCCCCCCCCCCCCCCAGTCGCACTAGCTTCTCATTTTCACACCACAAACAGCTTACAATGGTCTGCTTCCTTTATCACCAATACTTTTTTGCATATCTTTCACTCATTGTTCCTTATCTCTCCACATCACTGTTTATATCTCTCGTTTCCCTGATCCCTGACCAGTCTGAAGAAGGGTCTCGACCCGAAACGTCGCCTATCTCCTTCGCTCCTTAGATGCTGCTGCACCCGCTGAGTTTCTCCAGCTTTTTGTGTAACCCTCGATTCTCCAGCATCTGCAGTTCCTTCTTTAACAATTCAATACTTCAAATGTGGCCGAAGCAAAGTTTTGCACAGCTGCAACTTTTAGACTCAATGGCCCAGACCAGTAAAGCCAAGTATGCCACAAACCACCTTTACCATCCTATCTAATTGTGTTGTGCTCTTATGGAAACTGCATTTTATTCCTTCCACTGTCCGCATGCGCTCCTATTCCCGGAGTTCCTTCGAATGCAATCACAGATGCAACATTGGCCCTTTTGCCTCTACATGTTCCAATATCCTCAAACGCAAAATATCCCACAGTCCAAATCAACACATCTTGAGAGAGCAAAGTAGGAATAAACCAGTTCATCGGGCAAGTCAGTTGTTAATCAGAGGTAATAGAATTGATGGTTACACAAAAAGCTGGAGAAACTCAGCGGGTGCAGCAGCATCTAAGGAGCGAAGGAGATAGGCGACGTTTCGGGTCGAGACCCTTCTACCCTTCTAATAGAATTGATATTGTGGGCCAACAAAATAAACAACTAATGGAGATAAACGTCTTCACTGAACATTACCACAGTCTAGCACACGGTACATGAAAGAATGGCATGATCAGATGCTAGAAAACGTATGAAAGGTAGTGGACAAATAAAGAAAAACTAATTTGCAGAATTATGGAATAAAGTCTAGGAATGTTGGCAAATTGAATTGAATTTGCAAACAGCTGGCACAGCCACGGTAAGCAAAGTAGCCATTTTCAGTGCTACTAAAGCATGGTTTGATTAATTCACATTTGAGACAATGTATCATTGAACCATTAGCATAAATAGCTGTATATTTAGTATGGTTGTTCAGGAGTGAAGTTTTATTCCAGTATTTGTGAACAATTCCAAACTCTGTCATGGAAAGATAGTACCAGATAGACTAAAAAAGATTCAATGATGTGCACAAAGATCCACTGAAAAAGTGCAACATTTTCAGAGGGCCTCTGGCCCACAACCACTGAAAGATGGCCATGACACTTTTGAGGTTCTGTGTCAGTAGCAGAAAGAACTTGTGCAAATGGTGAGAGGAACAGACAAGCTATCCTCCGGCCCAACAGCCTGCCTTCCAAGTCCATCAGCCTCCTCCATCTCAATCAGTGGATGTCTGTCCTTCCTATATTTCCTCATGAGCAACCTCAGAACCCATGGAACTGGAATGGAACTAAATGTCCTCAATCAAGACAGACTGCTTAAGATATGTAGCTCAACACAAGACCAACACATTTTCATTTCAAAATGTTGTGTCATCTATAGGTTCGACAACAATCGCCATCAGCAACGTGTAAGAATAAAAACTGCAGTGCTATTAGGATTTCACAACAGGAAGTCAGAAGAAAATAAGTCACCAAGAGAACAGTGAAGCAAAAATACTAAAGAGAAGTGGGGAGGTAAAAGCAGAAACATCAAGGTTTCAAGGTCAGTTTATTGTCACAGACCAATTAGGGTACAGTGAAACCATACAGCCATACTAAAAACAAGCAACAAGACATACAACTACATAAAGGTTAACATAAATATCCACCACAGCGGATTCCCCATGTTCCTCACTGTGATGAAAGGCAATAAAGTCCAATCTTCTTCCTCTTTGAGCTACATATCTTAAGCAGTCTGTCTTGATTGAGGACATTTAGTTCCAAATTTGAAAGCTTCCTCTTTCATTCTTCTGCTGTCGGGGCAGTCGAAGCTCCCACATCCGGCGATCGAAGCTCCCTCGTCGGGGCAATTGAAGTTCGCAGTTTGGAGTTCCCGAAATCGGTCTCTAACCAGAGAATGCGAGTTCTGCGATGTTAAAGTCCCGCAGACTCCCGCGTTGGAGCTCTCAAAGTCGGTCTCCAGTAAAGGCCGCCAACTCCTCGATGTTAGGCTGCAGTGTGGACGGAGATATGATACGGGGAAAAAGGGGGGGGGGGGGGGGGGGAAATCGCAGCTTCGTCAAGGTGAGAGATTAGAAAAAGTTTCCCCAAACTCCCCCCCCCCCCAAATAAAACAAGCTAAAGAACACTAAAAACATACATTTAACACATACAAACAAACCACAAAAGAAGGGAGAGACAGACTGTTGGCGAGGCAGCCATTGCTGTCGCCAACCATGCCATGAAATTATGCTAACTTTAATTACACTGTGAACTGACGCTTTGTTCTACTTAAATTGACTGGTTTGTTCCTAATGATTCTTCCATCAAATGTGATAAAAAGAGGCACAGTAGAGTGGGAAGGAAAGGATATGAAATCGAGTAATACCATATTTTGCAATTTAGGTCTGACTTTGATCTGGTGGTCATCAATCCTGATCTATTCACAGTAAATTGTGTCACTGGTCTGGGTATACAATTGCCCCTATCAATCTCATCCTTTATGCACCTTTTCCCCCTAATTCATGGTTGATTTTTTTTGGTTGTTTAGTTCAAGGGTTAATTAGTTTTCATTTATGTTGCCAAAATCTATTAACTAAAACCTTCAGCTAAAGACCCATCAGTTTTAATTACATCAAACTCTGTTGAAACTTGTCCAAATGTTGCATTCTTGCACAATTTCAATGTCCGCTCTTAGTATTCTTCCTGTTTTTGTTCTTCTGTTAAAAATGCAAAGGCCCAATGAGAAAAAGCTGGAGGGGAGGGGTGGGAAAGCTGAATGAAGCAAGATGATGGCAGTGGGGCAAAAAGAATAAAGGAAAACGGGGAGGAGAGGGTGAGGCTAGGGGTGGGGCACCTTGGGGAAGGCTAGGGCAATACAAAAAAAAAATCAGAACGCTCCAAAAACTCAGTGGCTCCAGTAACCTCTGTAAGGGTAATAGGTATATGTAGGCTGTAGGCCGAGGAGCTTTTTCGTTTAGTTTCGTGACCCAACTCAGAGAACTGCCTGAATTTTTTAACATATTATGTAAAAATATTATATAAGTCATACCTGAAACTGGTGGAGCCGGTGCTATCTGGGTGCTGAAGGCGGCCCGGGCGACGTGCAAGGCAGTGCTGCCCCTCTCCATCGCCACCACCAGAAGGGCATGCTGGCCGAGATGGACGCGCTGTGTCCATCAAGTTAAAACACTGCTTCAGAACAGAGGTAGGGGAAGAGGATAGATTGCCTGAATTTAGCAGCACATGAGAGGTGTGGGGCTGAAAGCTGGAACCAGATGAATGAGGGGAGTAGGGATGAGGGTTTAATGACAGGGGGAACCAGGTGGGGGGGAGGGGGGGGGAAGGGGAGGAAAGGGAAAGATAACAAAAGGGGAAGAAACCTAGGTGATCAAGAGAGTGCAAGTGAGGAGAACACTGGGTTGTGGGTAATCTGAAATTCTGCATAGCACTAGTTTGTAAACTACCTAAACGGAATATGAGATGTTGTACTTCCAATTTACATTTGGCCTCATCATAGTAATTTTTTGGTATGGTCATTTCATTACTTTTTGGGATATGCACCTTTGCCTGAAAATAAACAGCAGGATAAACTTTGTTTTTATTATGCGATAGGGGCAGGAGGTTTCAAATTTGAATGCATCGCAATATTTCTCTTCTCCATTATTTAAATTACATACAAGTACAGAGCGCAATTCTTTCCTTCCATGCGCTTTTAAAGAGTTCTTTTCAACCACTGCAAAAGAGGTGATTACAACACTCCCACGCAAATGCATTATTTGATTGTCGTGCTCTATAACAGTTATTTCAAGTGCAAATTCAGGTGCTAAAATCAATCATAAGGACGCGAGCATCATTAATCATTCAATTTAGGCTTTTGAGAAATGCAGTCATAAAAGCATTTAAATGGTAGAAATGATTCAGCAGACAACAGCCTAGTAACAGCATTCACTGCTAACCTTCACAAAAGTTCCAGCATTCTCAATGACATGAATGTCTCCTTTGTGGTTATTGATTATTAGTACATGTCAATTCAATAGAATCTCAGGTAACCGATGTCATTATGTTGACTGGTCAGCAAAAGCATTGAAATCACACAGACAGCAAACCAGCAAGGATAAGGCACAAGTAATGCCAATGATGAAAACTGAAATATTTTAGAGCCCATAAAATTAAGGTTGGATTAATGGGAAACTGGATTATTGATAAATACACAGCTATGAGTTGTGCATTCGATATGATGGATTGCAAAAACAGAGTAAAATAATTAACAATGGCCAAAGACAAACATTTCAAGAAATATTGCAAACCTGTCAAGAAATTATCCAAAATTCTCTATTAAAATATACAATGAGAAATAAAAGTTTGTTGAGAAAAGCGATGCATTGTTTGCTAACAAAGATTGATAATCTGAAAACCTTTCAGAAGCAGAAATGAAAGAGTGGAAAACTGATAGAGGGAGAAGATAATTTATAACAGTGAGCAACATGAAAGGATTTTAAGAGTCTCCAAAAAAAAACTAAGCACAAGCACCATTGAGACAAACCCATGAGAAATTTGAATGGGGAAGCTGATAAAAACATTGACTACATTTTTCTGTGACGTGTAAACATCAAATGATAGAGGAACCGGAAAATAATTGATATCATTAAAGTAAAACCAAGGAAAAGGTAATCAAAATCAGGTAAATCTTTTTATTTAATGAACAGTGGCCCATTATTGCAGCAGACCATCAGTAAAGGTCTTTCAGCATTCCCAAGATTCTTGAGCAATACCAGATTAGAAAATAGCGAGGATAGTGTCAATCAGTCGAGGATAGATAAGAAAAACAAGGTAAATATAAATCCATTAGGGCCTGTCTCACTTGCCGGTGTCATCAGTGTCGCCAAAAGATTTTGAACATTTCAAAATCCAGCGGGGACAAAAAAAATGTTGCGACACTTATAAAAACACCGCGCATCATACGTCATCACGCCGCGTCATACCGCAAATTTTTCGGTGACCTAATACGTCAGTCAATGATGCCGGCAGCCGCCGAAAATAATTCACCAAGTGGGACAGGCCCTTTAGTCTTAATCTTGTTGTTGGCAAAATGCTGGAATCCATCATTTAGCAGATAGAAAAAATGCAAGCAGACTGTGTCAACAGTTATTTGTTTGATAAATCTAATCTAGATTTTGGGAATTAAAAACATAGGAAATAAAGGAAATTGGCTTACCTCCAGCACTGAAAGCGTGTTAATTGCTGCATAGGGCATCCCTAAAAATGAAGTGCCAATCTGGCAAAGCTGCAGCATGCAAAAAACACAGCTGAGCAATCCTAAAGGCAATGCTTCAAATTAAAGTACTGTATTGTTGTCACATTCAATTGTGTATGGTGGCGGACAAAAAGCTCCACGAGAAGGTGCAAAATAAATTTCCACCTCAACTGCAGTGGAGTGCAGTTCTTAAATGCTGAAGACATGGTTGAGGTGTTACATACATCTTCAGCCAGAAATGCCCCATCTCAAATTCTCATTTGTTATAGCAATTTTTATGGAAACAGACAACATTTTACCTTTCCTGTCTACTTATCTGATACCCTTTCATCTCCTTTTCACCTCTTGCCACTTCACCCATCTGCCAATTACCAGCACCCCCCTCACCCGTTTCCATCTGCAACTTGCCACACTTTGTCGGGTCCCACCTCTTTTGCAGCTTTCTCCCCACTACTGCAGTCAGTCTAAAGAAGGGAATTGATCCGAAACGTCGTCTGCCCATTCCCCGGGGGAAGACCACAGTCTAGAGTACTTCATCTGCTGTACATTGGGGGCAGTGTCTGGCGGCGATGCCCCTCAAACGAGGGAGGGGATATCACCCCAGGGGGCCACAAGTGGCAAGGGTGCCTGGTACAATATTCTTTGAACACTACCAAATACAACGTTAATGAATTTATGTATCGCTGCTGAGAATGTCAGAAGAGTTTTTGCACAGTTCTTGTTTTGTATGCATTTTTAATTCTGAATAAAGTTTATTTTTGAAAACAAAGCTCTGCCCATTTCCTCCCCAGATGCTGCCTATCCCACTGAGTTCTTTCAGCCCTTAATGTTTTGTTCAATATCATAAGCAACATTGAAGTCTTCTGCTCCAGAACTTAGATACTACTTCAACTTCTACCTAACAAGATTAAAAACAGGGTAACCGGACAAAACAAAACCCAATCCAGTCAATTATTGCCCCATCTGGTTTAGCTTAGCCTTGAAATGCAGCATGGAAACAGGCCCTACGGCCCACCGTATACTATTCTATCCTGCACATTAGGGACAATTTACAGAAGTCAATTAACCTATAAACCTGCACTTCTTTGAAATGTGGGAGGAAATGGAGCCCTGGAGAAAATCCACGCTAACACAGGAAGAACATACAAACTCCGTAATACAGCATCCGTAGACAGGATCAAACCGGTTTGTCTGGCTCCGTAAGGAAGCAACACTATCACTGTGCCAATGTGCCGCCCTTCAATCCTGAACAAAACATCGGAAGATATGACCAGCAGTTATATCAAACTGCTTTATGTACCACTAACTTGTTTTAGCCTTAAACTCCAGTTTGGCTTTTGTCAGATCCATTCATTCCTGCACCTCAGTACAGCCTGATGCCCCTGTCCCACTTAGGAAACCTGAAGGGAAACCTCTGGAAACTTTGCGCCCCATCCCAAGGTTTCCATGCGGTTCCCGGAGGTTTTTGTCCTTCGGCAACCCCCTTCGACTAACATTGCAGCCGGCTTCGACTAAAAAATTACCGATTTTTAAAACGGAAACCACTTTCGACCATTAGGGAGATTGACAAAAACCTCCGGGAACCACACGGAAACCTTGGGTGGGGCGCAAAGTCTCCAGAGGTTTCCGTTCAGGTTTCCTAAGTGGGACAGGGGCATTAGTCCAGATTTAGGAAAAGAAAACTAAATTTCAGAAGCAAGCCAAAAGTGAACACCTTTGATATCAAGGCAGCATTTAACTGTGCGGATCAGAAAGCTCTGATATGACTACTCAAAGAGAATGGAGGGGAAATTAACCCCAATTGTTGGAATTATGCTTTGTACAATATTTGTAGTTGTTGAGGGGCAAAAATCACGACTTGAGGATATTACTCAAAAATCACAATCCGCATTGTCAGATACAACCTTTCTTTAATTGACTGACATTGATGTATGATTTAGATTTAAATGTAAGGAGCACAATTTAAAAATTCAGATGATACAACTCTGAGGGCTCTCGTGGACATTTTTCAACATGTTTAAAAATCTTCACGGGTCTTCACGAGCTTACCGCTTTTCCCGAGTACCTGCCGTTAGCATTACGAGCCGCTAAGAGACGTCCCGAACTATGACGTACCCGCAACGTCCATTCTACCTGCTTACCACAAGTTGTTTTTTTTTTTTTTAAACTCGGCAGAGCTCTTGAATTAGCTCGTACAGTGGGACAGCCCCGTTATATTATAGACAAGACAGAAGGTAAACTGGTCAGCTGGATAAAATCGTGGCAAATGGAAATCAGTCTTGTGAGAAGTAATGCATCTGAGAGATGAAAGATTAATTAATTAAATAATTAATGAAAACAATAATTAAAAAAATAAGGACTTATTTCCCCTCAACATAAGGATCAAAAACCAGCGATTGTTGATTTTTAAACCAACTAATAGGACAATTAGACAGATGAGAATGAAAACATCCAGATGGAGGTAGGAGTCAGAGCACGTGGCCTCAAAAGGAAGCAGAGGCAGACACCCTATTCACATTTCAAAAGTATCTGAAGAATAGTGAAACGTAAAGCTCCAGAGCTGTTGCTGTAAGGTGGAGCAAGACTGGGTCATACGTTCATGACCATCAAATAAAATGGGTTAAAATCTGCCTGAGCAATACATTTTCTATAATACATGGAAAATAAAGATACAAGAACAGTAAACAAATATACGGGCAGGTGGTATGTTGAGCTTTACTGGAAATCCAAAGGGTTGTTCTGTCCCTAAAGGAAGATATGCTATACTTGCCTTGGAATCACTCCAACATTGATTCTCTCAGTTAATTCCAAGGATGAGAGGCCGCCCAATAAGGAAAGATTAACTAAATTTGACCAACACCTAAAGTTTAAAACAATGTTAGATTTGCAGTGTAGATTGCTGGCAGTAAACTCTGGAAAGACAATCAAGATTTAGAACAGTCTTGAGTATAGATAAGGGATCAACCTCTGAGGAAAGAGACAAGAAATTTATTTTATGCTGTTAATTTGAATTATATGTCTATCCCCACCACATGACTGCTATAGTTGAGTCATTCAAGAAAGAATCAATAGATTTTTGGACCTTAATGGAATCAGGTTAAATGGTGATCGCATTGGACTGGAAACAGGATCATTCCTGATCTTAAGAAATGGAAACATAAATTCAGGATTAAATGGGCTGCACATTTTATGTTAGAAAGTAGTCACACTTTAAGCCATGAAAATAGAACTAGCCAAAATTATAAGCAACAAATCAATCTTTTATGAACCTTACAAGTAATGCAAGCCTAAAGTGTCATTAAAAATTTACAGCTAATGAATCAATGCAACATGGTTTCAGAGTGAGTAGAAAATACCGTGACACATTTGTCAGATCATTCATTTACTTTGATTCACTGCAGAAGCCAATAAAACGGCACAGCACGTGAAACAGCAGGAAATTGCTAATAGTAACTTCTGAATTACTTGATGTAACAACAAACATTAATAGTTTCCACTGTCATTTCAATTTCCCTGACAGGAATAGGCAACTCAAGCGAAAAAACCAGCAACAAAAAAGGATGTTCAAAGATAATGCAATTTTTTTGCGTCAGAGCTTTTAAAATATAAAGCTAGGTGGCAGTGTGGGCTGTTGAAGAACAAGCATAGGCTTTTTGGGGGATGGAGAAAGGATGAGTGAACATGCAAGGACACATTAGGTGGAAAACAGATAGGCTGTGGGCCGACGAGCTTTTTTGTGCAGTTTCGTGACCCAACTCACAGAACTACATGAGATGTTCACATATTGTGTAAAAATATTATATAAATCATCCCTGAAACTCATCAAGAACAAAACTTGCACATTTTTTTTATTAAATTAGAGAAAAAACTGAAAGATTTGGGGTATTTTTAAGTCCAATCAAAGCACATTTGACCGAGTCGGACGCCAGTTGGCCAATCACTTGCTTTTTTCAGGCTAGCTAGGCAGGGAGCACACAACATGGCTGAGAGCGCTTCTACTGATGCCTGTTTTACTGGAGATTCCCATTAAGGTTCTTTGTGCCGTCCCTAGCACCCGTTTCCAGGCCCCGACCACGGGAGAACGGAGGAATATTGACTGCACTTTATTGGCTTCCATCGGAGTGATAAATGGTCAGAAATGGTTGATCTTTATGTAGAAATTAATTGGTGTTTGTGAACTTGAACTAATTTATCTATGGTAGTAACTTAGTGGTAGTCTCATTTAACATTAAGTAGAGGTTGAAATTTTATGAATTGAAGTCCATGCAGACCTAAGTACTATGAGATTTTTTTTTCTGCAGCTTCTGCCCCTCCAGTCTTTACAGCCTGTCCACACAGAAGTGTTTTGTATGGACATGCACTGTAGGCACTGGGCCATAATGAACACTAATTTGATCATTTGCAGACTTGCCATCCCATCTACCTGGACATGCGTACATGTATAATTTCCCCATTGATATGTTGATATTGTCTTACATAATATAAAACATGAAAAGACGTAAAATACTCCCCGACACATTTTATCTTCTATTATTAGGAGGCAGCAGGGTACCCCGGGTTATCATGCAGAGTGCTATCGTCACTTCTGCAACATAACAATAAATTGAAGTATAGCAAGGTCTAGAAGGAAGAACGGTAATGATAGGACTGAAACAACAATTCTTTTTATTTACCGTCATATGATGTTACTTTGAAAAATGAATAGATATATTTGAGGATGTTGATTTATTTAACTTTTCATTCCTTTTCTGTTTTCTTTTTCCTCTTTCAATTGAGTTCAAGACGCTGAAAAGCCTGAAACAGGTGAATCACCTCAAGAGGCAGATCCTGATGGTGAAGCAGATGAGCAAAGAAACTGCTTCGATCCATCACAAATGATGGTCAACAACCATGGACATGGGTGGAAAATTGTAGGTGGTGAATTGGACATTGACTGGGGGTGATCTTCCTCCAGCCCCAAGCACCGTACTAGAATTAACATACTGTTCATGCAAGAAAACAAGCCGTGAGAAATAAAGTACAGGGAAAAGAAGATGCTCATGTCAACAGCGTGGTGTGCCATGTACAGATTTATGCAAGTGTGTTGACTGCAGAAACCCTATTACTGCAAAAGACTTGGAATCTGATGACAAATATTCAGATGAGATCAGCTGTAATGTAAACAAATAAATTGGGGAAATAAATGATTCTATAAAGTTTTATTTTAATGTCGATCGTTTCACTGTTTATTTGATCAAATTATTTAAACAATGAGTGAATTACTTATGATAATGGCGTGCTGGTGAATGACAGTGCGACAGTCCACCCACACGTACACACACACACACATCCACCCGTACGCACACTTCCATGCATACACACACAAGGACACATACATCCATGCATCCACACATCCACCTGCATGCAGACATACACACATCCATTCACACATATACATGCACACACACATGCACACAAACATCCATCCACACATCTACAGATAGATACACGCTTGACAGGTTCACACAGACACACACACAAACTACAGATACTCAAACAATGCAACACTTAAGGTTTTTTTAGGTTAAAGCTAATAGCTCTCATTTGCAAAGACACCATGCGGGGGGGGGGTCCTCTAACATAAATATAGGCTAATTGTAGCTGAAAATGAATACTCATCGAGTAAACATCAGAGCATTAGATTCTTGGTCAGGATGTGACATTTACATCAGAAATAAGACTTTACTGTTACAGGTCTGTCCCCTAACCTGGCACTACCTAGTCCCACTATGGCCGTGACCCCAACTATGGCAGTCAGTGGGCTTCAGTAAACGGGAGAACCCAGGGGATCTGTCCTGACCATTTAATTAGGCAGGTTCATGAGCCCTTAAAACCTGGGACCTCTGCAGCAGTCTCATTCATTTTCCTATAAAAGCGACTGGAAGATGCCTTGCAGGTCTGTCCTCCAGCCTGGCACTGCCCCAGTCCCACTATAGTGGTGATCCCCACTCTGCACACTGGCAGTCAGTGGGGTTCAGTAAAGAGAGGAACCCACAAGAACTGCCCTCACCCATTAATTAGGCTGGTTCAGGAGCCAGACCTCTGTAGCAGTCTCATTCAAAAAACACACACATTTACATATATATATATATACACACACACATACAATTATTTTAATTAATTAATGTGCAACTTTTGGCAATGACGAGTTAAGACTTCCTTCTCAATTATATTTTATCTAAATCTGTGGAAAATTAGTACATGGTTCCGAGATATGGGTCTTGAAATTGGATTTCTAGACACATTTTTGATGCTCGGCCCACAGCCTAAGAGTTCAATCCTGTTGGTGTGAGTGCTGAATATTAATGGCGAGAGATTAATGAACTATTGCTGCTCAGAGGCATGCAGGATGTCCCGGCACAATGAATGCTTGTAGGACAACAATCAGGAAAGAAAACATTATAATGCCTTTTATTGCACCAAGAATTTAGCAGTTTAGAAACAGCTTACTCCAACTCTATGTGGTCACTGTGTGGCTATAATGTGGAATAGTGTCTCACTCTCACTGCAGGATAAACTCTAAAACACTAACACAATCTATACTTAGGAGGTTTCTGGACCACAAAATATTATTTCTATTAATAGCTCTTAACTTTTAAAATTAATTATTTCATTGAAGAGGTTACACAGTGTGATAATATGGTGGCAAAACAGATACCGGTGATGGGGAAGTGGGAACTGGGGCCCTAGTTTGTCAAAGAGAGAGCTGTAAACATTACTTGGTGAACCAGATACCAAATCATCAGGATTTCCGAACAGTGGACTATCGGACTTTCACTGTACTTGCAATGAGGGACACAGTGAAGGTTTACTAGATTGATTCCTGGGACGGAAAGTTAGTCATAAGAGGGTTGGGCCTGTATTCTCCTGAATTTGGAATGAGCACTCATTTCAAAGTACAAAATTCTCACTGGTTTGACCAGGTGTACTATTCCCTGGTTTGGCTGTGAGGAACCAATAGTTACAAACTCCAAAAGTTTAGTGGCCATTCAGGAACGTGATGAAGAGAAATTTAAATACTCAGATGAAAGTGAATCTACCCTCCATTCATAAAAAAGGAGGGCAAATACAGCATGGCTAATTACCACAAATTCAATCTATGCTCCAAGCAATGGATAGCAACATCAACAGCACTTACTCACAATAAACCTATCCACCAATGCCCAGTATGGGTTTTAACAGGACTCCTTAGCTTCATATCTCAAAGTCTTGTAAAAGCAAGACCAAAGAGCTGAGTTCCAGAGATCAGGATAGTGACTGTCCTTGATATCAAAGTAGCCAACTAACTGCATGATGCCCCGGTAAAATTAATGTGGATGGGCAGAAAGAGAAAATGCTCCAATGATTGGTATTGCATCGCACACAAGAGAAGATGATTGAAGTATTGGGATTCCATTTTCTCAGCACCAGGATATCACCGTAAGTGTTCCTCAGGGCTGTTTCACCAATGGCTTTCCTTCCAGCACATGTTCAGCAGTGGAGGTGTCCACTGATAATTACGCACGGTCCAATCCCATTTCCAGCTCATCAGTAAATGAAACAAATCATGGCTCCATCCAGCGTGGCCCAGACAGCATTCAGGCATGTGCTGAAATACAGCAAGTACACCGCACAAGTGCCAGGCAAAGACAATCTCCAATAAAAGTGAATCACCTTGTCTGCCCTTGATAAACATGTACCCATCCATCAATATTCTGGTAATCACTATGGGGCTGAACCTCAATTGGACCTAAAGAAATCATTACAAAAATGACTAGGCACATAAATGCAGCTCAGATTCACCTCCTAACTCCAGAAAACCTTTCCATCATCTACAATGCAATGGTTAAGACTGTGATGGAAAACTCTCCATATATCTGAATGAGTTCAATTCCAATAATTCTCAAATGGGACACCATCAGGACAAAGCATTTACTACACCCCATCAATTAACCTAGATATTTATTTACTCCACCAGTCGAATACACAGGTGGCAGTGTCTAACATCAAAACTGATCCAATCCAATTGTAATCTTAACTCTGTATTCCATCCATCAAAGGGATTTTTCGGTGGTGTTGCCTCAAAATGGGAATCCAGCATCATCAAGAACCTCATTATCCTGTCCATGCTCCCATTTCACTCCTGTCATCAGGAAGAAGGTATAGGTGTCTGAAAACTGGGATCCCAGATCCAGGAACAGCTTGTCCCAACAACCATCAGGCTCTTAAACACCACAAATACCAACTAAACCAGGAAATATTTTGGTTGCACTAGAGACTTTGGGCTTTGGTTTTGCACTAATATTTTTGTTGAATTCTGTTGAATGTTTATTGTATTATCTATGAGTACCATGTTTACAGACCTGTAATGCTGTTTTGACAATTAAACATTCTTCCTTTATATCCAATGTAACCTTTCACTCTTACTTATCTACCTTACTCCACCTTAAAATATTAAAAGATTCAGGCTTTATCATGCTTTGAAGAAGAGAGTTCCATTAAAAGATTCAGCCTTTATCATCCTATGAATAAAAGGGTTCCAAAGAATCAGAACATAATTCACCTTGTCCAAAGTGGATAACATTTTTAAAAGTAGTGAGACACTAGATTTTCAAAGATTATATCATTTCCACACTCATACCATCAGAACCTTAGGATCTTACAGAAAAGAATAAAGGTGAAAATATTTACGACGTCAGGCAGCAATTGTCGAGAGATCAATATCAGATCGGGTGAATTATATTATTTATAGATCACTTCTGTAACAATTATTATAAATGCTTCAGCCTCATTTTTAGCATTCACCTGCTCGGCCTTGCTGTTTTTTTCTTAAATAAAGTGTTCTCCCGTTAGCTTAGCTATTCATTATCACCCATGTAGCGGATTGCAGATCCAGTGATTGTGGGATGACTTAGCACGACCCACTGCATACTATTTAGCACATATACAGTCCTCTGTTGCTTCTACACCAATATGACAAATTATTTTCAGGTACACCTCGTGCTGCTCCCAACGTACTCTTCTGCACTTGTCAACCAAATTATTGCCCTCACCAGCAGAAATGGTTAATCCCTATCTTGAATGGAACAGGAGAGCAAGTCTGTGCCAGGCCCCAAGGTTAGAATGTGATGATGAACGTTTCTGCTACCATAAATAGTCCACAGAGCCTCAAGAATGTTTCAAACTGCTCAATCCCTTATGTCAATCCCATTCAACAGGAGTACAGCAAAAACACAATGGAGAAACTCCTTACTGTGAAGGTGGGAACTTTGTGGCCACAAGGGCTGCAATGTTAATGCTGGCATGGACACATGCATCGGCACTGGGTTTAACTGGAATGTACTACCATCTCTAGTTAATTTACACTGCCGGTGGGACAGGATGCACCAGGGATTGTGTCGTAGAAGTTTTGTACTTTGTCTCCAGAATATGATTTTCTTTTTGTACGACTTCTCATCTTTGGGACGGCCTCCTCTGTTCCAATGAAAACAATTGCAGCCTACCATTCCTTGACCTCACCATCTCTATTGCAGGTGACACACTCCTGACTGACATCCACTACAAACCAACTGACTCCCACAGCTACCTGGACTACTCTTCCTCCCACCCTGCTTCCTGTAAGGACTCCATCCCCTATTCCCAATTCCTCCGACTACGCCGCATCTGCTCCCAGGATGACGTGTTCCACACCAGTGTCATCGCAAATGTCCTCGTTCTTCAGAGAACGGGGTTTCCCCTCCCCCACTATCGATGAGGCTCGCACCAGGGTCTCCTCCATACCCCGCAACACTGCCCTCTCTCCCCATTCCCCCACTCACAACAAGGGCCGAGTCCCCCTGGTCCTCACCTTTCACCCCACCAGCCAGCGCATACAACAGATAGTCCTCCGCCAGTTTCGCCACCTCCAACGTGACCCCTCCACTCGCCACATCTTCCCATCTCCCCCCCTATCTGCCTTCCGCAAAGACCGCTCCCTCCGCAACTCCCTCGTCAATTCTTCCCTTCCCTCCTGCTCCACTCCTTCCCCGGGCACTTTCCCTTGCAACCGCAAGAGATGCTACACTTGTTCCTTCACCTCCCCCATCCACTCCTTTCAGGGACCCAAGCAGTCATTCCAAGTCCGACAGAGGTTCACCTGCACCTCCTCCAACCTCGTTTACTGCATCCGTTGCTCCAGATGCCAGCTAATCTACATCGGTGAGACCAAGCGGAGGCTAGGCGATCGTTTCGCCGAACACCTCCGCTCGGTCCGCAATAACCAACCCGACCTCCCGGTGGCTCAGCACTTCAACTCCCCCTCCCACTCCGTATCCGACCTCTCGGTCATGGGCCTCCTCCATGGCCAGAGTGAACAACACCGCAAGTTTGAGGAACAACATCTCATATTCCGCTTGGGGAGTCTGCATCCTCTGGGCTTAAACATTGAATTTTCTCAATTCTGTTAACCCAGACTGCTCCTTTCCCCCCACCCCCCCACCTCTCCCTCAGCCCTCGGGCCCTGACATTCCTTCTCCATCTCTTCCCCCCCCCCCCCCCCCCCCCCCAAGTCGCACTAGCTTCTCATTTTCACACCAGAAACAGCTTACAATGGCCTGCTTTCCTTATCACCAATACTTTTTTGCATATCTTTCACTCATTGTTCTTGCTTTATCTCTCCATATCACTGTTTATATCTCTCGTTTCCCTGATCCCTGACCAGTCTGAAGAAGGGTCTCGACCCGAAACGTCGCCTATCTCCTTCACTCCTTAGATGCTGCTGCACCCGCTGAGTTTCTCCAGCTTTTTGTGTAACCCTGCAGCCTATCAAATCTTTCCCTTGGCTAAATTTTTCAGGCAATTTTAAATCGCTTCTGAAGCCTCCCACTGCTTTCAGATCTTCCTTATAATATGGCGACAAGATCTCTGCCACAACAAGTCTTATGTCTATCTGCAGGGTAACCCGACTTATTTTGAAATCTTAACTATTAAATGAAAGTATCCCTTTATCGACCTATCTTACTACCTTTACGAATCAGTTGACATTCACTCCAAGGTTCCTCGATCTCATGTGTCCCAAGGTTTCACGGTCTCAGTATTATGTAACTCAGCATGTATTGCCATCCTATCCATGTCCTCAAATGCACATCATTCAGTAACAGATCATTTGTCCAGGAATTTTAACAGTGTAAATTTCATTGACGGAAATTGTGTGCCAAATGTAAAATGTCATACAAGATGTCATTAGATGTCATATTCCTATTCAGAATTTACTGTGAACAGCTAGATTTAACACATTGAAGCACTTTGGCTTCTATGACCAGTGGAATGTCACAGGGACCAGTGCAGAGTCCACTCTTGTTTGTTATATTTGGATGGCAATACTAACATTGTTAATACATTTGCAGATTGCATCAAAATTGGTGGTGCAGTGTGCAGTGAGGAAGGATTTTTAAATTTGCAAAACAATCTAGATCAGTTGAGAAGATGGGTTATTCGAAACTGAGGTAAGCAAATCACAGAAACCGGATGTGGTACATTTCTGATCCTGATGGAAGTGTGGAAGGAAATAATTGAAGTGCTGAAAATAATTTTCTAAGATTCTATGCATAGAAAAATAACAGATAGTGACAAATGTGAATCCTGCTCTGTTGGATAAAAATAGAAAATGCTTAACATTACCAACTTCACAGCATAGCACATCATAAACATTGCCTGGCCTTTCTTTACAAGAGCCTCTGTTTTTAAGTAAAACAGTTTTAAAATTATGAAAATGTTTTGAGCAGTTAAATAATGCTAATGCAAGACCGCTCGATTGGTTGTGTGAAATTTCATGACAAATTATTACAGTATGATTATTGATGCAAAAACTACAAATACAATAAGATAAGTCACAGAATTAGAATTGACACATTTATTATGTTTGACTTGACTGACATACATCTTTGCAGTAATTCATTTGATCCAATTTTAATTTTGTTTGTATTTTTTTTCTGAAGACCCTGATTGTCACCAGGAAATGGGAAGCATAATGTTCCTGAATAAATGACCTCTATTAAAATGCCAAAATAAAAAAACTTGTGTTGACACAACTTGAAACTTAATACTAAATGGGATAACTATAAATGTATGCATATAAGAAGCTTCTTAAATCAGTTGTGATATGCCAGAATATGATCATGCACTGTGAACTTAGATTTATTTTTGAGGTAATTGAGAGGACAAGAGAAGAAATGAGAAATAGTTTTCCCCAAGAGGGGTCTGTAACTCACTGACTGAAGAGTGCAAACATGTCCCCTTTAGAAAAAAAACTTAAATTTGCATTTAAAATGCTACAACCTATAAAGGTCTAGACCAAGAGCTGAGACATTGGACATTAGCTCTTTCTCTTAGGGCACAGACATAAGCAGAATGCCTCCATCTATGCCACAAATTTCTTCAATTTCATGAAACCAAGGGATAAACACATATGCATTAGATTTACATTACTCAGAGGGAATGCGTGTATTTCAGATCCTCACATGCAGCTGCCTGATCTCTGTTTGAGCAAGCAGAAAATACGCAACCATCAAGACCTTTTCTTCAATTACACAGGATCAAAAGCATATTTTTAAATGTGTTTGTAATGTTTGTCCTGCTAATGCGCTGAAGGTCTGGTACACTGAACACATTTGAAGTATGGCCTGCACAAGGTCAAATTCACATTTCAATATATTCTCTGCTTCTAGTTCGATAGTTGTACACCAGTTAATTCAGACTATAAAAATTCTACTTAAGCAACTGGATACCATCCCATTAAGAGGTTCATAGACATCCTGAATAGAATTTATTCACCTCAGTTATCACAGTCAGTTCCTTTTTTCTCTTCTACCTTCTAGAAGAGCTCAAAACCCAGATGTCCAGACTTAAGAACAGCCTCTTCCCCACAGCTATCATTCTCCTGAATCAATCACCTCTTTCACACTCCCTTCCCAGAAGTGCTGCACATATTCCATAGAAACATAGAGTTAGGGTTAGGGTACCAACACACAATTGCGCTTTAGTATGTGTAGTACTTCAGACTGCATCACAACTTTGCTCTAATCTGCTACATTGGTTGTATTTATTATTGTATCTATTGTTATTCTCATATACTGTTTACTCTGAGCTGCAAGTGATCAAGGACATTCATTGTACCCTGGTATAAAAGACAATAAACTAATTGCATGTGTTTTGATACCAGTGATTTTTCATCTCTATTTCAGAAGATCAGAGTTCATGAACTGGCCATCTTTATTTATCACACTTATAATTTTCTTCCTTTCTAACAGCAATTTGGAGAACTGTTTTCCAAGACAGAACTAGATCCCCAAGCTAAAATTATGTGCTGGGATAATTATGAGATAAATACAGCATGTGGTTAAATACAGAATAGCGACACAGCACTTTCCCGCCAAATATTTCAAACAATTCCTTGCCGTAACATTGATTGTTTCTTGCTGCCAGCAAGAGGCACTGGCGGCATTAGGGTTTCACAAACTTTGATGACAATCCGGTTTGGTTTCCAACTCTGTATATTTACATTATCTTTGTTGCAAATTTCCACTCCCCTCTCACTTTCAAATAGTTAATCTTCAACTCGTCCCCTTTCTTTCTCAACTTCCCTCTTTCTACTTCAGGGGGCAAACTAACAACCAGAATCCATTACAAGCAAGCCGCTAGGCTCCCACAGCTAATTTGCCAACATTTTTCCTACCCTCCAGCTTAGTGCTCCATTTTCCAAGTTGCACAATTAAATTTGTTCTAACACCACATTCCACATTAGTGGTAATAAACATCCCTTTATGATAAAAAAGCCTTTTCTCTTCAAATGTTATTTCCCTCCATCATAGTCGATGGGCTCTCAACTGTATATGTGCCATTCTCTGCCCTCATCTTGTTGCCTCGGAGCCAGAAAGCTGCAACTTACTCGCTATTTTCAGACAGCTTCAATGTATTACCACTTCCAGGCCAATCATTCCTGTCAATTCCATTTCAGCATCTTAAAAAGTCTGCGCCATCCTGTTTCCGCTTCTATTTCCACCAATACCAAGTCCACATCTGATGACCGCTTTTAAAAATGCAGGATGTGCAACACCTCCTGCCCTATTATCTCCCGCCTTTCATTGTTCAAGGCCTCAAACTCTTGAAAGATCAAAATACTTCAGATGCTGGAAATCTGAAATAAGAACAGAAAATGTTGGAAGCACAGTTCAAATAGCATCTGTGAAGAGAGAAACAGTTAATGTTTCAGGTTTGGGACTTAAGTCATGATCTCTGAGAGAGCTTCATCTCAGTCTTAAACAGATGACCTTATCCTGAGATTAGGCCTTGGTCCTCAATGTTTCCTCAATATGAAAGGGTGATCAATGGTTGGTGGGCCGAAGTGCCCGTTTCCATGCTGTGCTTCTAAACTAAACTATTTTAGATTGGCTTCTGAATCTGCTACCATGAAGACAATACAAATTTCCTTATTCCTCATTATTTTCCCCTTCCAATCTTCAAAAGGTAAAAACTTATTTTATTATCTTACTTTTCAAAAACATTGTTTTTGCACCAACACATTCCCCAAGTGCTTCCCCACCCCAAACAAATCTCACTGTCACACTCCTTGATTCTACACCAGTGTTAATCCCTTCTCTAACCTCGCCTCTCCCCCCAGGATCTACTCTCTCCAACAATATCCCACCCATATCACAAACATTTCTGACATCCCCACCTCAACAATCCTTAATCAGAACTCCATATAAATACTCCTCAAAATAATTCTGCAATCTCACTTTTAAGAAGAAAATCATAAAGGACATTTCTACAACGCATGATACCTTTCAGATTCAGATTCAGATTCAACTTGGCATTTAGCATCTCCCTGGAAGAGCGACACAGCAAATGATTTGAATAAATAACAATAAGTGTCGGGGGGGGGGGGGTGATTGGCAGTCACCGAGGTACGTTGTTGAGTAGCGTGACAGCCGCCGGAAAGAAGCTGTTCCTGGACCTGCTGGTTTGGCAACGGAGAGACCTGTAGTGCCTCCCGGATGGTAGGAGGGTAAACAGTCCATGGTTGGGGTGAGAGAGGTCCTTGGCGATGCTGAGCGCCCTCCGCAGACAACGCTTGCTTTGGACAGACTCAATGGAGGGGAGCGAGGAACCGGTGATGCGTTGGGCAATTTTTACCACCCTCTGCAATGCCTTCCGGTCGGAGACAGAGCAGTTGCCATACCAAACTGTGATGCAGTTGGTAAGGATGCTCTCGATGGTGCAGCAGTAGAAGTTCACCAGGATCTGAGGAGACAGATGGACCTTCTTCAGTCTCCTCAGGAAGAAGAGACGCTGGTGAGCCTTCTTGATCAGAGTTGAGGTATTGTGGGTCCAAGAGAGGTCGTCAGAGAGGTTGACTCCCAGGAACCTGAAGCTAGAAACACGTTCCACCTCCGTACCGTTAATGTGGATGGGGGTGTGCGTGCCGCCCCTGGACTTCCTGAAGTCTACAATGAGCTCCTTGGTGTTCTTGGAGTTAAGGCCCAGGTTGTTGTCAGCGCACCATGCTGCTAAGTGCTGGACTTCCTCCCTGTAGGCCGACTCATCGTTGTTGCTGATGAGGCCAATCACCGTTGTATCATCTGCATACTTGATGATGGTGTTAGTACCATGTACAGGTGTGCAGTCATAGGTGAAGAGGGAGTAGAGGAGGGGGCTCAGCACACAGCCCTGTGGAACGCCGGTGTTCAGGGTGAGGGTTGAAGAGGTGTGCTTGTCTAACCTAACAGACTGGGGTCTGTTGGTTAGAAAGTCCAGTATCCAGTTGCAGAGGGAAGGAGCGATGCACAGATTACCGAGTTTGGCGATCAATTTTGATGGTATAATGGTGTTGAATACTGAGCTGTAATCGATGAACAGCATTCTTACGTAAGTGTCTCTGTTGTCGAGGTGGGAGAGGGCGGAGTGAAGTGCCGTTGAGATGGCATCCTCCGTACTCCTGTTCTTGCGGTAGGCAAACTGATAGGGATCCAGTGTGGGGGGTAGGCAGCTTTTGAGGTGTGCCAGGACCAGCCTCTCGAAGCACTTGGTGATGATGGGGGTAAGTGCAACTGGGCGGAAGTCGTTGAGGCTTGCCGCAGTGGAGTGTTTTGGCACTGGCACGATGGAGGTGGTTTTAAGGCACGTGGGGACAACTGCCTGGGCAAGTGACAGGTTGAAGATATCAGTCCAGACGTCTGCCAGCTGCGCCGCACAGACCCTGAGCACGCGCCCGGGGATGCCGTCAGGGCCAGCAGCTTTACGTGCATTAGTCCTACTCAGTGCCACGTATACGTCGTAGGGGGTGAGTGTGAGGGGTTGGTGATAGGCAGGTAGCACAGCCTTGATGGCTGTCTCTAGATTGTCCCTGTCGAAGCGGCCATAGAAGTGATTGAGCTCCTCAAGGAAGGAGGCGTCGCTGGATGTGGGGGTGGTGTTGACGGGTCTGTAGTCCGTGATGGCCTGGATGCCTTGCCACATGCGTCGGGGGTCGGAGTTGTTGTTGAAGTGCTCCTCAATCCTGAGCTCATGGCAGTGCTTGGCCTACTTGATGCCCCTCTTCAGGTTAGCCCTGGCTGAACTGTAGGCTCGAGCATCGCCTGACCTGAAAGCGGCGTCCCGTGCTTTCAGCAGTAGCCTGACCTCGCTGTTCATCCATGGCTTCTGATTCGGGAATATGGTCACCTGTTTGAGGGAGGTGACACTATTGATGGTGGAGTTTATAAAGTCCAGAACAGAGGATGTGTAGGAGTCAATGTCCGTGTGGGAGTCAAGGGTGGCCTGGGCTGCAAACGCCTTCCAGTCAGTGTTTCCAAAACACTGCTGAAGTGTGAAGTCCGCTTCCTCTGACCAGACTTTAACTGTCCTCACAGATGGTTTAAACCTTTGGTCTAATGTATGTGGTAGAATATGCAAGCTGAATGTTTTTCAGTAGGCCAGCTAAGAGCTGCCAATTCGGGGTGCTCTGATATGTACCGTTCCTTATGTGCAATTTTGAGTAAAATCAAGGGAGTGTTTAAAGCTCCTGGATATCCTTGTGTGTGACCAATGCCCGTATATGTGTCTTTTTACAATACTGGAAAGTTTTTGACAAACAAGATTAGTATTCACTTTTTTACACCAATACGCTGTTCTTAACAAAAATCTACCCATCATGATAAATAGCAGATATAAATTTGATAACTTCAAGACCGAAAGTCAAAAACATTTCATAACAGACACATTTTCATCTTTTTCCCACCATTTTGGATGCCAAAAGTGTGACATTAAAAACTCATTAAAAACTCATGCCACATTTAGTCATGAATATTTAATTCATGGATAAACTTCATGTGGCCCCTCATACATATACATTTTGATAATGATCAAAATAAATATCTTCATCTATACTAAGAGAAAAATACAGTAACATAAAGATAATACAGTACAGTAAAGATCCCGTAGCAGTCGTTGTGCTTGGTGTCCATTGTCACAACGACCGTTAACGGGGTCGGTACGTTCGTAAGTTAAACCACGGAGGCTCCAAACCTCTAATACGTTTCAAACACCCAACGAGGTATCCTATGATAGTGGCAATCTTTGGGCGAGTTAATTATTATTTCTTATTTTCCAATTTAATATATCAAAAACATCGTGGTGTCAAAAACACAACGACCGTTTACAATATATTTTTTAACTTATAAAAAGAAATAAAAATATAAATCAGTCATCAAAGCTAAGACAACACACTGTCCCTTGTTTACCTGTCGTACGGACCAAGTCGCTAACTTAATTCCTTTGTGTCAACTTCGGGAAGCTCCACAACGACCGTTACGGAGACATTCTACTTTTTAAAAAAAAATCTGCCCAAATCAAAGGATCTGACGATATCATCGGAGATCGATAGCTTAAATCCACAGGGTAATGTACCGTTCAGACCACATTGGTGAAAATGCTTGGTTCTCGCTAATAATGTAACGTTTGTTCTCTGGGACACCAAACCTTTTAGTGTCTACCGCAACAAACGTTTGTGTAACGTGCGTTGCGGTGTCCACTCAGATGGATGCAGTATTCTTTTTTTTTCCCACTTTAGTTTTTATTGCTTTTATGTATACACAAATAAAACACAAATATAACAACGAAACATACAACATTACAATGAAACGTACAACAGTGTAGCGGGGAGTTCAGTTTACAATTAATGATGCAATATGCAGAACTATTTTCATATTAAAACATTTTGCAATAACTTATATTATTGTCAATAAAATTATACAGTGTTGATGTCTTTATTTCTATACCTAATCCATTTTTCCCATTTTCTGTTAAACTCGTCTTCTTTCACTCTTAGAGAATATGTCATTTTCTCCATGACAAATATTTCCTGTACTACGTCTAACCATTGTCTAAGTCTGGGTGTGTCCGCTGCAAGCCAGTTTCTTGTAATGGCCTTTCTGCCAGCTGCGAGTAGGATTTTAACCAAGTAATGGTCTTCCTTCAGCACCACTGTATTTATATTACCTAGGTATAAAATGGAACTCTTCTTGGAGACTAGAGATCCTAATACCTCCGTTAATTCTGAATTCACTCTGTCCCAAAATGGTTCTATTTTTGGGAACTCCAGAAGATATGTGCATGATTTGCGTCTGTTTGACCACATTGCCTCCATCATGTTTGCTGCCTTAGAATTTGCTTGCTTTTTATGTTAGGCGTAATAAAGAAACAAATCAAATTTTTCCAATTAAATTCTCTCCAATTTTGTGAATTAGTGGATGTCTGTAGTGTTACACGCATATGATGCCATTCTTCTTCTGAGATTGTAATGTTCAATTCCTTTTCCCACTTAAATTTTACATAAAATGTAGTTTTAGCTTGACATTCCATTAAACTATGATAAAGTTTAGAAATAATCCTTAATGTTTTTTGATGATACGCATTAACTATCACTTCTATCACTGGATTATTTTCTTCTAGTGCCTCCCTTTTTACCTTTTTATTGTAATAATCTCACAGTTGGAGGTATCTAAACAAGTCTTGGTTCCGAAGTGCAAATCTATCCTTCAAATCTTGAAAACTTCTTAGGTCTCCATTTTCAATAACAGTACAAAATGCAGTCATTCCTTTCTTCATCCACTCTTTAAATGTTGAGTCATACATCCCTGGTTTAAATTCATTTTCCAAAACTATCCATATTAAAACTTTTTGTCGTTTATTCAGTTTAAGTTGTCTGGTAAGAGTGAACCAGGTTTCTAAAGTAAATATCGTTATTGGATCTATTAAGATCCAAGACTAAGACTAAACTGGTAAGTGTTTTTGCCTCCAAGTTTTCACCGGATCTAGACGTCAGAACTTTATCTGTCTATAATAATGAAAAACTTGGCCGTGAGGTTACCTGTCAAAAGATTGACACTGTACAAAGTAGATACAGTTCATTTAAAGTATCTGCGGAATGCAATGAGGTTGACGAAATGTACAATCCAGAGCTCTGGCCAGAAGGGGCATTTGTACGGCACTATTACGAGCCGCGCAGGGTTGGAGTCATCGGATCAAGCACCGCGCCTGCCGCGGGGGGAATGAGTGTACCTGCTGGTGCTAGGGGCACTCACTAGTCTTACTAAATGAACATTAGAGTATTATCGTACAATTGTCGTGGCCTGCGTTTGGGCCAGAGCGCAGGGGATAAAGCTCGCCGCTCAGTTGTTGACAACCTCCTGGACAACTGTGACATACTTTGTATGCAAGAGACATTCCTAGCGAAGCAAGACTTGGACAAACTCAATTCCCTCAATGACAGCTTTCATGTGGCTGGGGAGTCTACAACTTGCCTTGGCATGGGAATAGTCAGAGGTAGGATACCAGGTGGTGTGGCTATTCTATGGAACAAGAAGCTTGACTCATCAGTAAATGTGATTCGGCTTGATGTTGACTGGTGCATTGCCATACACTTTACTCACAACAATAAGGAGTTTGTTATCCTGAATGTATATACACCCCATGAATGCCATCAGAATGAGGATGAATATTTAAATAGACTTGCTTTCATCTATTCTTTCATTCAAAACAATAATTATTGTAGTGTAAATGTCATAGAGGATATGAATGCAGATATCTCAGATAGGAACTCATTATTTGCCAATCATATGGCTCAGTTCTGTCAAGATAATAATTTAATATTGTCAAGCAAAGTGCTTTTACCTACAGATAGCTATACTTATATTAGTGAGGCCTGGCACACCACATCATGGCTGGACCACTGTATTAGTACAGCTGATGCACATGCCTCGTTGGGGTGCATGAGCATTCTGTACGGGGCAGCAATGACTGATCATATACCTGTTGCTATGACAATAAATGTTGAACACATACCTGTGGTATCCAGAGATAGAAATAGCTTTAAAACAGAAAAACTGGACTGGTCAACGCTTACAAAGGAAGACATCATAGCCTATTATGCCCATACAGATAAATCCTTAAGCAATATTCATCCACCTAAAGATGCAATAATGTGTAGTAATGTTAATTGTAAAGATATGAAGTATAGGAGAGATATCTGCTCCATGTATAATGATATAGTAAGCGCGTTATATGTAGGCAGTAAGCCCTACTGCAAGCATAAAAATAAGACACATAACACCAGACCTGGCTGGAATCAGTATGTAGCTGAGTATCATACTGAAGCCCATGAAGCCACCAAAGCATGGGCTATGGCAGGTAGACCCAGACAGGGGCCTGTGTTTGAGCACAAGAAGCTCACTAATAAAAGGTATAAGTATGCTGTTCGCTTCATCTGTAAAAATGAGCAAGCTATGAGGGCTGATTCCATGGCTAAGAAGCTGCTAAGTAACAATGCTACAGATTTTTGGAAGGAAGTGAGAGCTCTTAACAGCTGCAAAACATCTCTACCATGTACTGTAGATGGAATCTCCGGAACAGCTAATATCGCGGAGTTATGGCGACAACATTATAGTACTTTATTCAACTGTGTCCAAGGTGATTTATATAGGGTGGACAATATTGAGAGTAATGACTCGATGGTGATTATGTCACATGAGGTGTATCATGCCATGAACAAGTTGTCCAACAACAAAGCTAGTGGCTTGGATCATATTTCTGCTGAACATCTTAAGTATGCGAGTATGAGGATAGCTCCTCTACTAGTTATATGTTTTACTGGCTTTATGATTCATGGCTTGTTACCAGACTCAATGTTGTCTGTCCTGTTAGTGCCGGTTATTAAGGACAAAGCTGGTAAAGTAGGCCGTCTAAATAATTACAGGCCCATAGCTTTAGCCAGCATAGTGTCAAAAGTCTTAGAAAGAGTTCTGATGGATAGAATAAATGAGTTTGTTAACTCCACAGATAACCAGTTTGGCTTTAAAGCTAAACATGGCACTGACTTATGCATATATGCCCTAAAGGAGATTGTAAACAAATATAGAGGCAAAAACTCTTCAATCCTTATGTGCTTAATTGATGCTTCCAAAGCCTTTGACCGTGTTAATCACAGAAAGCTGTTTGGTAAAATGAGTCAAAGAGGGGTGCCTAAATATATTGTTAGAATTCTGGCCTACTGGTATGCCCACCAGACTATGCAAATAAAATGGGACAATAGGGTCTCAGCCCCATTTGGGGTTAGCAATGGTGTTAGACAAGGGGGAATTTTGTCCCCAGTCCTTTTTAATCTATATATTGATCATCTGTCTAAACAATTGAAAGCCTGTAACACTGGGTGCGTGATTGGTAATATTTTAGTGAACCATATTATGTATGCAAATGATCTTGTGGTCTTTAATCCATCTAGCGCTGGTCTCCAGCAGCTCCTTACTACATGTTCCGTGTATGGTGTGGAACATGACATTAAATATAACGCTAGTAAGAGTGCTGTTATGGTCTGTAGAACCAAAGAGGGTAAAAGCCTAAAATATGCTGATTTTAAATTGTCTGACAACAATCTTAGTGTCTGTAATAAGATAAAATTTCTAGGGCATATTATTACATAACAAATGACAGATGATGAGGATATTTATAGGCAACGACGCATGCTGTATATACAGGCGAATATCCCCTTGCGTAAATTTGGTGCGTGTGCAGATGTGGTGAAGATGTCGCTATTTAGAGCATACTGCACACCCGTCTACACTGCGCACCTGTGGCGAACTACTTAAAGACAAGTATGCAGAGACTAAAGGTGGCATATAACGATGCCATGAGAACACTGCTACGGCAACCAAAATGGTGTAGTGCCAGTAATATGTTTGTGGCTGCAGGAGTCAGTACTTTAGAAGCTATCCTAAGACACCACATGTATAAATTCATTTGCAGGATAAATGACTCTAAAAATGTGCTTATTGTGGCCTTGACAAGCATAAGGGTTAGCACTACACGCTACGAATCCCACTACACTCTACGAATGTGGAGACACTGGTATCGTTGTCTCGTTGTACGACATTGATCATCTTTTACTCTGGATTTTTAACTTAAGTATTGTGGGTTTTTTAAATATATAAATTATGATGTTTTTATGTGATTTACCATGATTTTATATATATTTATGATATTTGATATGCAATGCATTTTTAATGTAATGTTGCCCCTTGTCTGGACCATGAGTGCGTAATAAATTATTATTATTATACTCCTGATATGTCCAGGAAGCGCTTTTTCTCCCAAAAGTGTTTGGATGTGGAAGTCAGGGATATATGTCTCAATCTCTTTCCACCTAGCTATATAGCTGTCCTCACACCAATTAATTAGTGGTCGAAGTTGGGCTGCATAGAAATATATCCTAAAATTTGGAAGTGCCATTCTACCTTTGTCCTTTGGCAACTGGAGTGTAGTGTATCGAATTCTGGCCTTCTTTCCTCCCCAAATAAATCTAGATATTCATTTATCCCATTCCGTGAATTGTTTTAATGGTACCTGTATTAGCAGAGATTGAAACAAGTACAATAGCCTTGACAAAATATTCTTTTTCACCACATTTATCTTAATACTAAAATCCATTGGGTAGGTGGACCATCTTTCTATATCCTTTCTTATGTTTTGGTTGATGTGATTATAATTACAACATTGATTTTTTTTGTTATTTGTACCCCTAGGTATTTGATTGATTTTGAATCCCATTTAATATTATAATTTTGTTTGATTTCTTCTGGAGGACAATTAAATAGGAGGATTTGAGTTTTTGAAATAATCACTTTATGTCCTGCATAAAACTTAAATTTATCTATGATCCCCATCATCCTTGTAAATGAGGTGTTTACTTCTGTGAGATACATGCAGTATTCTACTAAATGATCAGGTGAATAAAGTGTAAACGGTGTTTGCAATTTTAATGTTCTATGTGGTATTCATAAACATAGAAATGAATAAGACGAGTCGGCCTATAGGGAGGAGGTTCAGCTCCTAGCAGCATGGTGCGCTGACAACAACCTGGCCCTTAACTCCAAGAAGACCAAGGAGCTCATTGTGGAGTGTAGAAGGTCAAGGGGCTGCACGCACACCCCCATCCATATTAACGGGATGGAGGTGGAACGCGTTTCCAGTTTCAGGTTTCTGGGGGGTCAACATCTCTGATGACCTCTCTTGGACCCACAATACCTCTACACTGGTCAAGAAGGCTCACCAGCGTCTCTTCTTCCTGAGGAGTAAAGAAGGTCCATCTGTCTCCTCAGATTCTGGTGAACATCTACCGCTGCACCATCGAGAGCATCCTTACCAACTGTATCACAGCATGGTATGGCAATTGCTCTGTCTCTGACCGGAAAGCACTGCAGAGGGTGGTGAAAACTGCCCAACGCATCACCAGTTCCTCACTCCCCTCCATTGAGTCAGTCCACAGCAAGCGATGTCCGCGAAGGGCGCGCAGCATCGTCAAGGACTGGTCTCACCTCAGCCACAGACTGTTTACCCTCCTCCCATCCAGGAGGCGCTACAGGTCTCTCCGTTGCCGGACCAGCAGGTTCAGGAACAGCTTCTTCCCTGCGGCTGTTACAATACTTAACTCTGCACCTCGGTGATTACCAGTCACCCCCCCGGACACTCCTTCATTATTCCGAGTTTGATCTTCTGGGGAGATGCTAACTGCATTTTGTTGTTTCTGTACTGTACACTGCACAATGACAATTAAAGATTGAATTGAATTGAAGAAATGTGTACTTACTGTGCCAACCAGGTCACTGGTGGACACCACACAACCGTTACACAAAATGTATTTGTGTATTCCAATGCCATTTTCAGAAACTTGCCACCAATATGCGATCTTTTCTTATATTTGTTGTTGATACTATGTTAGTCATGAACCCAATAAAGTGCTTGTAACTATTTTGAAAGAATTTGAAATTTGACCCCATTTGTCACATTTTTGTGTGCAGTTTTGTAAAAAGACACATATACTATGGAATCATGCACATCAGAGTGCTGGTATGTTGCAGGAATTATTGTGTTGATTTTAGCAAAATGATACTGGCTAAAAATCAAATTTAAAAAGCGTTGGCTTTATGGAGTTATTCAAACAAAATAATCTGAACATTTTGAATATCGAAAACTAATTATCAAAGACATTTAAATAAATTAGAAAAACTGACAACAATCATATCCGCCCAAGACAAAGCATTCTTGTAATCAGAAAACAACTGCTCATCTCAGGGTGGGATTTTATTAAGGGATGCATGAATTCCCTCACCCCAACCTGATCAAAAATGCATTGACACTTCACCGCGCGGGTGAAATGCCACGATTTTGAAACCTCATTACAATGCCACATTAATCCCTTCATTTTTTGGTGGGACGTAATCTTCTCAGTCAAACATCTGTTGCAGTTATCTTAATCTATGTCTCTATATTACTTTGACTCCTGTTATTTAAAAACTAGCAATCAAAAGATGGGTCTAATTACAAAGAGATAAAGATCCCGTTTACTGCGATGTTGATATTCATTCAACAGTTTCACTGGGTCACACATAAGCAGTTCACAATTCTTCGCAAATACTTATAGAAAATGGTCAGTATTCTAATCCATTCCACTAGCTACTCTGACAATCTAACATTAAGAAAGTTTGAAAAAAAGAGTTAAAACATCTGCACAGATATAAAAATGAATTATATGAAAGCATGATGTTGAGCTTGAAACAAGTCCATTCCTCAGTAATACCAATTGGTTTCAACCTTTCCGAATAACATAAATCTTCATGCAACTGGTCTTTGAATATTGATTCCAACCAAACTGTAGATTATAAAGATGGATACACTTAATTCAACATGAAGGTCAGTGGAATTAGATCTCAGGCCATTATTAGCCAGTGGCTTGCAAGAGACAGCGGCTTGCTAGGAACAAGGCCGTAGAATTAATTTCAAGAACTGTTATAATGGAAGTTCTAAGACAGATTGGGAGAAGATTTACACAGAGAGTGGTGAGTCTCTGGAATTCTCTGCCACAGAAGGTAGTTGAGGCCAGTTCATTGGCTATATTTAAGAGGGCGTTAGATGTGGCACTTGTGGCTAAAGGGATCAGGGGGTATGGAGAGAAGGCAGGTACGGGATACTGAGTTGGATGATCAGCCATGATCACATTGAATGGCGGTGCAGGCTCGAAGGGCCGAATGGCCTACTCCTGCACCTATTTTCTATGTTTCTATGTTTCTAAGATTTTGTCATGACTAAATTTAATCTTCCTTATCCTTTTCCACCTCAAATTAACCTTTGTTCCTCTTGCCAGAAAAAGAAATGTTCTAATCAATCAAAGCAGCAGCAATTCCTTGTTGTGGATGCAAGAACTGCCTTTATCGAAGGGTCCAAAGTTAAGTCCAATCGGTAACTGAGACTTACAATCTTGGACATACATTTCCAAGAGGAATCCCTGTTTGTTGATCATTCCATAATATTCTTCAAACTTTCACAAGTTCTTAACCACTCCAAGTGATTCTGAGCCACAAGTAGGTTTCCAAGTTACATTTTGTGTTAGATCTCATCTGGTCCTGGTGATTTATCGACATTTATCAATTCAATGCCTTCTAACATCTCCCCCTTGTTAATACTGATGTGCTCTAAACTAATCAATGTGCTCCCCACCCCCAAATCTTTTATCTTCAACAAGCTTCTCTTTGGTGAATACAGATAAGTATTCATTCAGGATTGGTATAAATGTAAATTGTCCCTAGTGTGTGTAGGATAGTGTTAATGTGCGGGCGTCGCTAGTCGGTGCGGACTCGGTGGGCCTGAGGTCCCATTTCCGCTTTGTATCTATAAAACTAAAACTAAATCTTGCCACATCTCCTGGCACCACACATGGGTTATCCTTTGTCTACACTTGTCATACACTCTTGATTAAACCTTTAATAACCGGTCATCCAAGGTTCCCTAATCATCTATGCCTTTCACACTTATAGGAAGAAGCTATCACTTTGCTAGACCCATTCGATATAAATATCAGGTCATCACCCTTCAGTTGTATAAAACATTGGTGACACCATAATTAAAAAATGTACACTGCTGGTCTTCTCTTTTAATATTGCCAATATACTGGAAGTAGTTGAAAGTCATTTACTAAACCAAGATTGTGTTAAGAGGAAAGCATGGACAAGCTAGATTTGTACATCCTCAAGTCAAGTCGAGTTTGTCACATGCGAGGTATGGCGAGGTACAGGTACAATGAAAAGTCTTACTTGAAAAAATTCTGGAGTTTATAATAATTAGAGGGAACTTGAAGAAAACGTTGAAGATCCTGAGGGTCATGACAAGGATGTTTCGAGGTGGGAATTCCTCAAACTATGGGTCACAGTTTCAAAATAAGAGTAACCCATCCAAGATGGAGATGAGGCAAATTTTCTTTTCTCTCATGCTTACAAATCTTTGGAACTCTCCCCCTCAAAGAGCAGTGTAAGCAGAGGTTGAATTTTGAGCCAGAGCTAAACTACTTGAAATCAAGGGAGCAAATGGTTACCACAGTGCACAGGAATGTATTGAGGTTACATTCAGATCAGCCACAATCTAATTGAATAGTGGTGTTGGCTCAATAGCCCTGGTGGCATACTCTTGCTTTCAATTTGTTTTCCCACCAAAGAGCTCCCAGCAACCAATTCCCAGACTGCAGTCTCTGTGCCACACTGAGCAAGTCATAGAGTTGTACAATATGGAAACAGGCCCTTCGGCCAAACTTGCCCACACCAACCAATATGTCCCATCTACACTTGTCCCACCTGTCTGCATTTGGCCAATATCCCTCTAAACCTGTCCGATTCATATACCTGCACAAATGTTTCTTAAACTTTGCGAGACTACCTGTCTGAACTACCTCCTCCGACAGCTTGTTCCATACACCCACCACCCTCCCTCCGTGTGGAAAAAGTTACCCCTTTGGTTCCTATTAAATCTTTCCCTCTTCACCTTAAACCTGTCCTCTGGTTCTTGACTCCCCTACTCTGTGCATCTACCCGATCTATTCCTCTCATGATTTTGTACAGGAAAGGCTTATAGCTTCTTGTTGCGAGGAAAGTCAAACAAACATTTTTTTTTAAATGTACATTACAGCAGCAAATTAGTCACCACACCAATCAACAAGCACAAACACTGTCAAAGGTAAAATCTCCGAAGATTTAACAGAATGCCCATTCGTGAAAATAGAGGGCAATGTCAAAACTCACTTATCTTCTCAAATTATGGACATCCAAACTTGTGTTAAATGTGCAGGTCGGACAAAAATAGATTAATAACCATGCAAAGTAGTGCTTCAACACAAAATATTAAATCAACCTTCTGACAGATTTGCTGTTCATGCCTAGCATTTTGATGCCCATTTAGTTAAACATTATTACCAGCAAATCTACCAATGCTTTGCAACTCAAGATAATTCTTATCTTTTTTAAATACATTTTACAGGCTAACCGCCAACTTTCTTTCACCATGGATTAACCTTTGATCAATTACCAGATCCAGAAAGTGGCCTCACCCAGTTTAACAGACCATTAAGACTGTATATTAGTCATACAAAACTGAAACATAGATACCTTTCATAGATACCTTGTTCATCACTCACTGAACATAAGCATGCAGGTAGGTACAGCAGGCAGTGAAGAAAGCTAAAGGCCTTCATAACAAGAGAAGTTGAGTATAGCAGCAAAAAGGTCCTTCTGCAGTTGTACAGGGCCCTAGTGAGACCACACCTGGAGTACAGATGTGTGCAGTTTTGGGTCTCCAAATTTGAGGAAGGACATTCTTGCTATATAGAGTGCAGTGTATGTTCACCAGATTAATTCCCGGGATTGTGGGTCTGTCATATGTTGATAGAATGGAGCGGCTGGGCTTGTATACTCTGGAATTTAGAAGGATGAAAGGGAATCTTATTGAAACATAAGATTATTAAGGGATTGGACACGCTAGAGGCAGGAAACATGTTCCCGATGTTGGGGGAGTCCAGAACAAGGGGCCACAGTTTAAGAATAAGGGGTAGGCCTTTTAGAACAGAGATGAGGAAAAACTTTTTACCCAGAGTTGTGAATTTGTGGAATTCTGCCTCAGAAGGCAGGGGAGGCCAATTCTCTGGGTGCTTTCAAGAGAGAGTTAGATAGAGCTCTTAAAGATAGCGGAGTCAAGGGATATGGTGAAAAGGCAGGAACGGGGTACTGAATGTGGATGATCAGCCATGATCACCATGAATGGCGCTGCTGGCTCAAAGGGCCGCTATCGTCTATTATCTGTTGTACAATTAGCAAATTAATCTTTTCAAATACCAAACCTAGAAACAAAATATTGAACATGCTTTTAAAAGTTACGCCAGTGGATATAACAAACAAAATATCAATTAAAGACTTTTAACAGAACTAGACCTCGTGAGACCCGTTGGGGCCCCGTCTCCCAACGCGCGGGGCGGGGGGGGGGGGGGGGGGGGTCGGCACTCACTCCGGAGACAGACGCCCCCCGGAGCCAATCACCCCCATCAAGGAAAGTTATGGAATTTATGGAGGCAATCAATGGTCATTTTGGATTGATGGCAGCACGCAGCATTCTCCTCCCCCCCACGGCGACCAGCGTTCAAGTTTTTCTCTTTCTTTCTCTCTCCCTCTCTCATTTTTAGGCCCCCAAATCAAGATCCCTTTGAAGCAGACAGGCATGATGGCTACTGCTTCCGCCGCCACCCACCCCCGCCCACCTTCTCTCTGATAGGGCCTGCCTTTGACAACCTCTCCTTCTGCTGCGGTTACCATTGGCAACATCCCATTGTGATGTAATTGTGGCGCTCGGCAGCTTGATTGGTGCACTGTGAGTGGCATTGTGACGTCAGCACTTGAAGCTGCTGGAAAAAGGCTCTCCGTGAGAAGCGGGTTTGGTTTTTTTTTAAACTTTAATCATCAATAACGTGAAATATGGGATGAAATCTTAAGTGAACCTGATTACGGCGACGACGTGAAAATTGTGAGTAAGAATTTGGAAACATTTCAGTGCCACAGTGGAGCGTTTTAACGAAGATACAAAAAAAACACATACACGCTCGCACACACAATGAAACTTTTAGAAAATATATAGATAAGATCTGCAGTTAGTTAATTTTGCTTCAACTCGCTCGTAAAGAAGGTATAGGTGTAGGAGACAAGGGATTAATACCCACTCCTAATTTCTCTTGAGAAAGTGGCAACAAGCCACATTCATTTCCTTTTGGTGACGTTACATTCAAAATGCTGTTTGGTAGCAGAATCCACAATTTTTTCCCCGGTCCATAGAAATGGCATATAATATCATGCAGAGAATGCAGTCTATTTTGAGCATGTATATACCTTTAAGAAATGCATTCACCATGTGATAACTTCTGTTGCATGGTTGCATCATGCCTGTAGCAATGTTACAAAATTTTGAGATTTAAAAAACCAAGTCTGCAATTTATCTATAAATAGGTATGTTAACAGGTATAGGAGGAAATCAGAGAACCCAAGGGAAACCGATGTAGTCACAGGAGAAAGTGGAGATTCCACATAGATAACACCCAAGGTCAGAGCAAGCCTGGAATTCACCAGGCTGTAACATTCGTACAATTTGCTACACCACTGTGCCTTATTAAAAGGATAGAAACAAGGAATCGCAGATACTGGTTTATAAAAAAAGACGTGTGCAATAACTCAAGCAGAGATCCATGACTTTGCGTCTTTTTAATTAAAAGACGTTTGATAGAAGCTCCATCCTTGCTGTCGATCTTAAACAGCTATATCGAGAGTGGTGGGGTATCATTCGTGTATGGAAATCAGAGAAGGTGAAGGAGTCGGGTATTATAATTGCAATAATTGTATTATAATGGAATTTACTGTGCCCCTGCAAATGGAGTTTGCAATAGGGGGGGTTACACGCAAGGTCATCGGGTCAAAGGGCTTGACACACGGAGAAGCTCAATCCATGTGGAGGACATGGAGGCCTCGGTATACACGGTTAACACACTAAATGCGTAAATGTATACTTGCAGTTCATCGTCTGTACTCCAGTTGGCGCTGCGTGGCAACAGTACACGTCACGGGTCGTGACCTCGACTGCATGCAACCTCCCTATATTAACAATACCCACCTCAACTGAAGACATCATGGGCACCATAGGCATTTGTATCACTGCAAGCCACTCAGTTCTATCTTTCCACAAAGGCAAAGTAAACTACTGTCAAACTACTGTCAAAATAAGAATCTCTCTCCCCAACTTAGAAGTGAGAAGAGTCTAGAATATCTAGCATGGGCTAGAAGTATGTACCTGCAATAATGGGCATCAACTGGATTAAGTCATTTATGTGTAAGATAGGTTTGAAAAAGATTGAAGTGTTTGGTGGTGACATGACCCTCCTGCATTCAAGCTTTAGGGTATAGTAACTATGTCTATACCTACCTATATACCTACTGTCATAAAATATCCTTATTCTTGCTCTCAAATCTTTAGAAAATAAAGACCTTTCTAATTGTTTGCTATATCTTTGTGTTAACTCTCAATAATTAATGTGCAAGGTTATAATCTTTCATAAAACCACATTGATTCTGTCTAATCCTATTTTTTTTTCTCAGTGCCCTATTACCCATTTCCTTAATAATATTTCTACATTTGAAGCTGGGTTAACCATGCAGTTCCATACTTTCTCTTCTTTCTTAAATATGGGGTTATATTTGTGACCTTGAGACAACCACTTTAAATATCCAATTTTGGAAACCGTGTATCCATCATTTCCAGAGCCACCTCTGCAAATACAGATCATCAGATCCTGAAGATTTTGGAATCCTCGTCCCCACTTATTTCTGCAATGCTTTTTTGAACATACTGAATTATATCAATTTCATTCTTTCGAGGTCTACTGCTCTGTCTCTCACCTCCTCTCTTGAAGTTGGACAAAAACATCTCTTTAATTTCTCTGTAGCTCCTTTTTCTTCAGTACAATTACTCTTGTCTTGGTCTGAAAGGAACCACTACCATCTATTATTGTTTCTTTTCTCATATCCGTATAAGCTTTGACTTTAAATAAAGTGTTTCTTGATGTTTCAATCTCCTTTTCCTTATCAATTCAATAGCCATCCTTTGCCAAATTCTGACATTTACCTCAGGATAAGGTTTGTGCTTTTGGCAATGTTATAATCCTCGAGCTTTGTTCTGACAGTATCATTAATTACCCTCATTAGCCATAATACATGATGCAGAAATGGCAACATCAGCAATGACCTCAACATACTAAAACTAAATAAATAACTTAATGAATGGATTCATTAGAGCACACAGTTGATGAGAGGAAGACTGCGGAGAAGTAAGAGATCACCGAGTAAGTGTATACTAAACTAATTTACAGTAAAAAAATCATAAATAACCAACTGAAAAATGCAATTGATATTAAATGAATTCAATTATAACAAGCTGGCCAGGTGATGCATCATGTCAGATATGGGAATTGATGGATGCTGGATAATGGTGAATGTCACATAAGCAGCAGGCTTTTACAACTCAAAGAACGACTACCTCCTTACAAAGAACTTAAAATAATTAACATTGAAGAAAAAGTACTTGGAACTAAAACCTGACAAATGTCTTGGATTTGAAGCCTCCACTCCAGTGTTTTCTAAAATGAGGTTGCAGGATTAGTGAAAGCATTGGGTGTACTTTCCTAAATTCTGGATCGGTCTCAGTGGAGTGGAAAATTACAAAAAGAGTGGCAATATTTAAGAAATAAGAGAACTATAAATTACTCAAGCCAACAATCATCACTGGAAAAATGCTGGAATCTATTCTTAAGTAGTGGCATAATATTTTAGAACATCTTAACACAGTTAAGCCGAGTCAGCATGCTTGTGTAAAATTGAAAACATGTTTGACATTTACTGGAGTTCTTTGAGTTCGTTACCAGCAAAGTGAAGAAAGGAGAATTTCCAAATGGCACTCAGTAAAATGAGATACAAGGCTATTGCACAAGTTAAGAGCTCAAGGCGTTTAGGATAATTTAAGGCAAGAGGAAAAAAACTTTAAACTATTCAGGGAGGTAATTTCTTATGGCAGAAGGTGGTGTGTATGTGGAACAAGCTGCAGAGGAACCTGGTCAGGCAGATACAATAGTGATATTCTAAAAACATTTAGAAACAATGCCCAATTTGAGATTTGTAATAGCAAAAATCACATATGGTTAAAGGGCACATCGTCAGATTTTTTGCAAATGACTGCTTGAAGTCTGCGATTCATGAACATCACCAGTTGCTGAGTGTCTTCTCTGGTGATGCTCTGCCAGGCCTATTTTGCAGCCATCTTTAGCTTATGCTTGTTTGGGGGCTAGTCCCCTTCTCTTCAGTTTATAAAAGGCATGCTCAATTGGGTTCAGATCGGGTGATTGACTTGGCCACTCAAGAATTGACCATTTTTTAAGCTTTGAAAAACTCATTTGTTGCTTTAGCAGTATGTTTGGGATCATTGTCTTGCTGTAGAATGAACTGCCGGCTAATGAGTTGAGGCATTTGTTTGAACTTGAGCAGACAGGATCTGTTTGTACACTTCAGAATTCATTATACCATCAGCAGTTGTATTATCAATGAAGATAAGTGAGCCAGTACCTCCAGCAGCCATACATGCCCAGACCATAACACCCCCACCACTGCGTTTCAGATGAGGTGGTATGCTTTGGATCTTGGACAGTTCCTTCTCTTCCCCCATACTTTGCTCTTGTCATCACTCTGTTATAAGTTAATCTTCATCTCATCACAAGTCCTTTTTCCAGAACTGTGGTTGTTTTTTTAAGTACTTCTTGGCAAACTGTAACCTGGCCATCCTATTTTTGCACCCAACCAGTGGTTTGCATCTTGCAGTGTAGCCTCTGTATTTCTGTTCATGAAGTCTTCTGCGGACAGTGATCATTGACAAATCCACACCAGCTCCTGAAGAGCGTTTCTGATCTGTCGGACAGGTGTTTGGGCGTTTTTCTTTATTATAGAGAGGAGAATTTTGTCATCAGCTGTGGGGGTCTTCCTTGGCCTGCCAGTCCCTTTCCGATTAGTAAGCTCGCCAGTGCTCTCTTTCTTCTTAATGATGTTCCAAACAGTTGATTTTCGGAAGCCTAAGGTTTGGCTGATGTCGCTAACAGTTTTATTCTTGTTTCTCAGTCTCATAATGGATCATTTGACTTCCATTGGCACAACTTTGGTCCTCATGTTGATAAGCAGCAATAAAAGTTTCCAAAGGTGATGGAAAGACTAGGTGCGGAGAGCTCTCTTATACCTGCATTAAGGAAGCAATCAAACACACCTGAGCAATTACAAACACCTGTGAAGCTATGTCCCAAACATTATGTTGTCCTGAAATGGGGGGGGGGGGGGAGGACTATGTATAAACACAGCTGTAATTTTTACACGGTGAAGCCCAAAATGTATTAAAATATCCTTTAATAAATCTGACATTGTGCACTTTAACCACATGTGATTTTTTTTTCCTATTACAAATCTCAAATTGTGGAGTACAGAGGCAAATAAATAAATGATGGGTCATTATGGAGGGCACTGTAGATACATGGATAGGAAGGGTTTAGAGGGATGGGCCTAATGCAGCAAGTGAGACTAGCTCAGCTAGAAAACCTAGTCAGCATGGACGTGTTGGGCCAAAGGGCCTGCTACCATGCTGTCCGACTCTAATGACATTCACAAAGGATTATCTAAATAACGGAATACGTCATCAGAATAGAGGACTTGTGAGGTTGACATGCTATAATTAGTGGGGTGACAAAGTGATCAATGCCGGGGCCTCAAATGTTTCCATTACATGGGCAAATACATAATCAAAAAACAGTTTGGAAGGCAAGTTCTGAGGTAGAGACACCACGTCTACATGAGAATGGAGAGGGGTTACGTGAGTAGTTGGGGAGAAAAAAAATTGGCAGATGAAGGAGTTATTCACTTCTATACCGTGGAGTTATCGAGTTTGATTAGATCAACAGAAAGAATATTGGTTTCAGGAGACATTGTTCACCTTCCTTCAAATCCAGCTCTTGAATGCGTCAATTAATAAAGGAAAGCATTCTATTTTCCATTCAACCACCTTGTTATCAACATTCTGTGGACATGCACTTCATGGAACCTCCTCCTCCATTCCATTCAAAATCCTCTCTCTTTGACTAGACTGTGAAAAAGCAAGGTGACCACCTCCTGAAAGAAGCTGGCCACAAAACTCTTAGCCTCGCATGTGATGTTAGCTGCAACCCAAGCTCCAAAATCTGGAACAATAATTGCTCCAACTGACAAGAGTTCTTTTAACTATATGGAGGTCCAGGCGTGCACAAGCTTCATAGATCTCCACTGCCCTGCGCTGCTTCCTTCAGCTTAAATTAAGCTCACAAAAAGGATACATTTATTTAGACAATTAAACAAGTTGAAGTTTTACAATTAGCAGCTTATATCCCTTCCTCGCCGAAGTCCACACTCCATGGGCACTACACATGGGACAGCACAATATCACTGTTCTATTTTCTCTTTGTTGCCAACTCTGCCAACTGGTAGCATATACATGTAGCAATACTCTGCCTATAAACATAAATGTTAAAAGATGACCCAAGTATTAGACCTGGTTAACTGGAAATGGATTTAAGCACACTCATGACTGGTTCTGTGGAAGCCAATTGAAATCACCATAAAAATAGGGGGGGATATTAGGACGTTTGTGAAGAAAAATCCTATTGTTTACAACTGAATAAAATGGAAATACAGATGAACGAAACGGAAAATCTATCTCCAACAAACACCACAATTATAACTGCTAAATATGGTGCAAGAATGTTTTAACCAGATTCCACACCGTGTGACATTTATACTATGTATAAAGATAGTCTGAAAAAATTTACAAAGTTGAAATAAACAAGAAACAAATCAAAAATGGCTATTTGTCCACATCCATTTGCATGATTAACTTCACTAAAATCTCCATTGTACATTTATATAAACTCTACCCAAATGAAATGGAGTGCCTTGTCTGCAGTTTGCAGGTTTATTCTTCATTCTCTTGTTAAACAAAAGATTACATGGTGTACTCTCCAGTCTTACCATGAATAAAATCATGGTTTCCCTGCTGACTTCTTTCGACAATAATATGCCATGAGGGTAACATAAGAGTTGCACTAATTACCTCGTATTAATGGATTTTATGCTGCATTAAACAATATCGCAAGACGATACATTTTATTTTGCAAAATGCTTTAAAAATGTTTGAGAGAATTTGCTAAAGTTGGATTTCTGCAAGTCAGGTCATCCGTAATCCAGGGAGCCTGTGTATTCAAATGAAATAATTGAGCATAAATTTGAAATCCACTTAATCCCCACTTCGTTTGATGTCCAAAATCAGTTGATTTCAGCCACAAATCCAGTCATTGACTGGGCATCCACAACACTGAAGTAGCAAATTTACAACACTCACATCAAATAAATATTTCTCCATTCTTACCTAATGACTAATCCCTTACCGTGAGCCCATATGCCCTTTTCCTAAGGCTTCTCTGGCAGTAGAAAAAACTCTTCTTCTCGCTGATTAACTCTGAACCTTTCAGGTCGCTTTTCTTCCGTCCTTCCATTACCCTTGCAAATATGTCACCCGCCAACCATGCAAACCCCTATTTTACATGCACTAATCGTGGCAAATCAAATACCATTTAAAAATTCAGTAATATTATATCCACTCTTTCCCCTCATCATTTCTGCTAATTATATCCTCAACAGAAAGATCGGCCAAACATAGTTTTCAATTCCAACAAGCCAGCTGGGTTCTGCCAGGATTCTAACACCCTTCTGACGCCCTTAATGATGTATGACCAACAACAGTGATCAGACTTGTTCCTATAGTTCTTTCCCTCCTTTCCTCAATAGCCATTTTCTGCCAGAATAAATGCTGAGGCTATTCCAGAGAATTCTGGAAGATCATTAATGGATCTGCCATCTCTGTAGCTATCAGATTCAAGAAATTGTTTATTTTAGTCCATTAATTTTGCAGTACTTTCTCATCTATGATGCAAATTCTTGACTGCTATTAGACTCTTGTTTCACCAGTTCTGCTACAAAGACAGTTGTGAAATGTTTGTTTAGTTATTTGGCCAGCAGATACTAGTATATCTTTATTCATACTTCCATTTTCTCACGTGCATGTTAATCTTTGCTGCATCCTTTCTCTTCACAAATTTGATAAAGATGAAGCCACCAATGTCTTAAACTCTTTGCTTATATGAATAATTGGCTCCTATAACTCCACCAATCATCAGGCTTACTTTTCCTGGTAAGCCTACAAGCTTCTTCCTTTAATCTAATACTCTCCTTAATTTATTCAGTTCACCATGAATAAATCACTTTTCTCAAAGTTTATATTATAAATGGAATGTACATTTGAGAATTTTGATGTACATGTTTAATAACTTATTATATATTTAAAGTAAAATTCTAATTTCCCAAACCATTTTAACCAAACATGATTTTTACTTACCAACAATATGTAATACTTTTGCACTTACATAAAAAATTCTATCACATTATTATCTCCTTCCTCGTTTATTTACAATAGAATTGATTCCTAACAATAGAGTGAAAGATCAAAACTAAAGCACTTAATTAAGCATTCTGTTTTTCCCCCCGTATTATTCATTAGACGTCAACGACTCTCATGACCCACTTGAATTAAAAGCTCACAACACCATATGATAAACACACCACTATTATAAATCAGTGTGTATGAAAACAAAAAATAGAATTTGCATGTCCATATGGAAAGCAATCACTCCAGTGTAAGAGTGTTGCGGTATCCATTTATCACCCACTCGTATAATACTTATTTTGCAAAATGAGAGGATGTCAGCAGCCAAGCTTGTATCCATATTCTTCTGAACAAGCCACAAGTACAAGGACACATTAATTTTATGGAAACAAAACTTTCTACTTAAATTATCATATCAAAATGTAAACAAAATGGTGGAAGTGCTCATTGGTCAGGCAGCATCTGTAGATACACAAACAAACATTTCATTCCCACCACAGATGCTGCCTAACCTGCTTAGACATTCCAGCACTTTGTGTTTTACACACTTATCAAGTTCTATATGATTTTATCAAGCCCTTAAGCAAGGTTAAACAACCAAAATATTTATCTCAAATATTTTCAGGGTGTTTCAGTTCTCATTTCTGATTTCCAAAGCCAGCTGTATTTTTCTTTCAATTAATTTCTGCATCTGTATTTTAAACAGATACAATCTTTAGAAATTCCAAACCAGCAAAACAAAACAAAGGTTCGTATGAAACATATCAGATCAATGGCGCTCCATACCTAGCCAAATGAGTTTGAGAGCACTTTTGAACTTTTAATGTTCAACTTTCTGCTGGGAAATAAAGTTCTTAAACCACAGTACATTGGTCCAACTTACCTTTAAAGAAATTTATATATAGCTTTTTATTGATCTGAATTGCTGGAGAACAATGAGTGTAATCATTTCTGAGAATTGCTTCAAGATTCATGGCCTATATAATTTTTTTTAAATAAAAGTGTGCTATAATCCTAAATAGTATTTCTGAAGACATGTGGACATCAATAAGGTCAACTGCTGGCACCAGGACTTCTAGTTTAAAATTACCCAGAAACATTCTCCAATACTAATGTTGTTACATTAGCGATAATGGACACTCCAAGCACTATAAAGTTCCCAGCTGTCAATTGTAGAAACTGACCAGCATTAGATCATATCTACGTATTTAGTTTAATTCACAAGTGAATTATTTTCACAGAAGTTGCCTATTGGAATTGAAAAGGGAACACACTATGTATTATGTAACAGCAATTGTATGACTCGCAAATCTGGGTATAAAGAAGTTCATCACATAACAAAAGGCTGTTGCCCATTCTATAATGTTTACTTTCCCTGCCTCAGATGGAGACATAATTAAAAATAAATTATTCATTACAGTGCAAGTAGACAATAGGCAATAGGTGCAGGAGTCGGCCATTTGGCCCTTTGAGCCAGCACTGCCATTCAATGTGATCATGGCCGATCATCCCAAATCAGTTCCCTGTTCCTGCCTTCTCCCCATATCCCCTGACTCCGCTATCTTTAAGAGCCCTATCTAGGTCTCTCTTGAAAGCATCCAGAGAACCTGCCTCCATTGCCCTCTGAGGCAGAGAATTCCACAGACTCACCACTCTCTGTGAGAAAAAGTGTTTCCTCGTCTCCGTTCTAAATGGCTTACTCCTTATTCTCAAACTGTGGCCCCTGGTTCTGGACTCCCCAACATCGGGAACATGTTTCCTGCCTCTAGTGTGTCCAAGCCCTTATGAATCTTATTTGTTTCATAAGTGCACACTTAAGTTTCACAAGTGAAGCAATCATTTATTTTGCACAATTATCACCAAAAGGTCATAAAGTCATACAGCAGATCATACGTCCATCGCATCCAGAGTCTTCTATACCTCGGTGATTCAAGAGCCAGTCTAGAAGCTTAAATGTTGAGAGTATCTGCCTTGATCACATCCCCAGACAGAAGATACATTTTACTCCAATCCCTTCTATAGCTCACCTTAAACCCATGCCGCCTCACCTTAGACACCCCCACCATTTCTTGGCTGAAATGTTCCAATCCAGGCAACATCCTGCGAATTTCCTCCATGTCCTTTCCAGCGTAAGTAAGGACAAAGGACATTTATTGTCACAGACACCAAATGGTGTAGTGAAATTTGTCTTGCCATGCAGCACACAGATAAAGATAAGACACAACATTAAAGAATTTAACAATAAACATAAAAAACATCCCCCAACAATGGTTCCCATTATGAGGGAAGGCACAAAGTCCAGTCCCTTTACATAGCGTGGCAATTAGAACTACACAAAAAACTCCAAGATTGACCTAAACAAAGTTTTTTAAAGTCGTTTCAGAACATCCCAGCTGTGTGCCATGACCAATGAAAGTAAATCTCCCAAATGACTTCAAGGATCTATAACTTGTTACACCAAAGTCCTCATTAAAAGTCTCTTGGGCCCCACAATTTTCGGCAAATGGTCTATCCCCTCCCAAAATACATCACCTCACACTTATCAGGGCTAAATATCATCAGCCAAAGCTCTGCCTTTTTCCAACTTTCCATTAGTTATCTTCCTACTTTCCAGCTAATCTTCATCGCACTGCTGCCTTACACTATCCTCCGATGTACCTACAATACCACCAACTTTCACATCATCTATACATTTACTAATCATATCTTCCACATACTTGTTCACTGCTCACAAATACTTGATTAAGTAAACCCCTAACCACCTCTTCATGAAGGCACTGCCTTTCTAACACACATCGTAGTCATCATTCTTCCAAATATCATTTTATGACTTGAAGTCGCGCAACAGTATATGGTGTTGGTTTTAAAATAAAGTTACAGCAGACTTAAATGAAAATAAATTCAGTAAACAAATTAGTATTACACACAGATGTTAGCAAACTGTAATGTTTGCAAGAATGCCTTATCACACTGGCATTTTAAATTTGTATGATATATTCCACCACAATCTTAGTAAATCAGCTAGAGGACAGTGACTAGGTTTCCATTGAAAATAATCGACAAGAGAAAAGAATTCCACTCGCCAGATATTCAAAAATAAATTAACTTCAGAGTATAACATTAAATGAATATGTGATTTACCAAATTCCATAATGATGTGAATATATAATACAACAAACTAAAAGATTGCCAATGTACTATCTCTTCCATCACAAACCAACAAGTTATATTTCAAAGTAAACATAAATTTATATTTAGACAATATATTTCAAACGTTTTCATCAGGATTAGGCTAAATTCATGTATTAAACATTTAGCACAGATGGACATACATTCTATTAAAAAGATATGTTGCAACAATAAAATATTAAAAATACTCAGGAAGCATCTGTGGACAAGGAAACAGTTATATAACACGTTGATAACCTTTGATCGGAATTGGGAAAGCTGTACAATCAACAGGTTTAAGGCTCAGAGGAAATGAATAGGGGAAGAATAGAATGAACTGGCAAGAACTGTGAGAGATCGGAAACCAGGCGAGATAAAATTATTCATGGCAAGATATTCTCATATTCTAAAAAGGAGACTTTTTTTCGATCCACAATGGAAACACTTTTTCTAACAACATAACTGTAGATTGATGTTGCATGTTAACCAATCACACACTAGCCAGCATCTCTAACTCCACCCCACTGTAATACTTATACTAACACTGACACTATCCCAGCACCGACAGTTGGAGCAGCCAGGATGTACTGACAACTAATCATCCTCCATGCTGTTAAGTTTCAGTGCTGATTAAAGATGTATTTGAATCACTGAGTCAACAAGTCATTTACAATAACTTTTTTTTCGAAGTGTCAATCCACGAAGTTCCTGAATGACCACTATCACGAGGGACTAAGGGTACAACCCATCATTCATGTGAGAAATGAAATCGGAAAAGGCTGGAAATATTCAGTATCTTAACTGCTACGTCTGGAAGATGCTGCGCTATTCTAATGGGCCTGTCCCACTATCCATGTTTACCCAAGAGCTCTCCCGAGCTTAGAAAAAAAATCAAACTCGTGGTAAGCACCTAGAATGTACGTTGCGGGTACGTCAGAGCTCGGGACGTCCCTTAACGGCTTGTAATGCTAACGGAAGGTACTCGGGAAACGCAGTAAGCTCGTGAAGATTTTTCATGTTGAAAAATGTCCACAAGAGCCCCGAGTACCCATGAGCAACTATTCCCGTAATTCTCAGAGTTTGAATCAGGGGAAACTCGGGAGAACTCTTGAATTAGCTGGTACAGTGGGACAGCCCCATTAAGCATCAAGGGGAAGGAGGTGGGGTTGTCAAGTAAAAAGATCAGCGAGGGAATGGAACCAGGGATTTAAGTGAGGGAGCCAGAAGCTCAGGATTGTTTGCATTTGGTCCCAACAATCCTAAGGAAGCCACATTGTGAGCAGGGAACTGAAAGATGTAAGCAAACAACTATTTCACCTGAAAATGTGTTTACAAAGTTGAAAGGGGGAACATTTAAGAATGCATCTCCTATGATGAGTATTGATGGAGATGTTGCATCTGAACACTGAAGGGCAAGGGAAGGATGTGGATGATAGCAGTATCATTTTGGAAGTATCAGAAATGGCAGAAGATGATGCCATGAAAATGGGAGATTCATTAAATCCTGTGTCTTTGGAAGGGTACAAAGAAGTTAAAGTAGTACAGTGAAAGGAATAAACATAATTATCAAGATTTCACATCTGCAGTGTTTCCTGCTTAAGTTTCGGATGCCAGCTCTCCCATTACCTCTTCAACATTGAATTATTTGCTTACTTATTCTATTAACGCCTTCTTTCATCTTACACTTGCCTGCCTCTTTTGAACACTGAAATCTGTTTATCCAAGACATTTTCCAATTCCAATGAAAGGTCATTATGGTGAATGTTAGCTCTGTTTCTCTCCTACAGATGCACTCACTCCTAAGTTTGTATTTTTATTTCTGATTTCTAGCTTACAGTGCTTTTCTTTCCTAAACAGTATCAATTACAGATTTTTAAACTAGCGAGACACCTGGCAATAAAGTATTGCTCCTCTCATTACTTTAATCTGGAAACTGAATTTTTAATTCTGCAGCATTCCAAACATATACTGAATTTTCAGGTCTCCAATTATTATCACATGATACTTCCACTTATAACATACTGTGCATCAATACCTGCGATGGAACATCTGCCGTTTCCTCTGACACTCCATGCCCATTCTGTAAAATAAAGAGAATAAATCATCTAAAGGTACAAATATTATTACATCATTAAGCAAAAAATACAATTCTTAAATATATTCTAACAATATACATCATTACAAAATTCAAAAATAAATTTTATTTTACAATAGTACCATGCAAGGATATAGTGTATACAGATTTGGAGAAACACCCAACCATTGCAAAGCTTCAGATGAAAAGAATGAAGGATCTATTTTTCAAAAAAATGCCGAACTTCAAACAACATTCATCTGTTTTACTCTGGTTTTTATATGCAAAATAAAGGATTGCACAATGAATGAGAAAACCTGTTCAGATCTCCTACCATCGTGGGATGTAAAATGTCAGTTGCCCCTGCAGAATACGTCAGTACAGCACAGCAGAGGATTCCAATCTGGCTGGGCCATGGGAGAAGCACACACTCATCAAAATCATTGCTGTGAACATTGTTTTTCATTAAGACATGACTTTACCCAGGATAAATTTACGTGAAAACATCCAGCTTTAGCTCTCTGCCTCTATTTGCCATGGTGGTGTTTGACTGCTTAGCTTTCATGGAGTCCTGGTTGTAATGTTCCCTTTAACATCAATTATTAAGACAACATCAATATGTTCATTTCCCTTTTAAAAACTTTTCCTACGGCACAGGGGCTCCTAACATTCTCAGGCATGTTTTTTTGACTGAACCAATAGCCTGTTTGTGTGTTTCCAACACATCCTAACCACCATGAAAATCATCACATTTCAATTTAAAAATATGCAACTCACAGACCATTCTGTACTTCCATCACTGCCAAACGTCATGGTTATCCATGACTTTTCAGATCATTCCAATTCTTTCCATGTGCTTTTTTAGGGGGGGATCTGAGCATTGCTGGCAAAGCCAGCATTTATCGTTCATTATAATGCTTTTGGTGAGATGACGAGGCACCTTCTGGTGAAGATATCCCTACTGTCGAAAAAAGGAGTTCCAAAATTTGAATCCAACAATATATTTCCAAATCAGGATGAAATGTAATCAGGAAGGCACCTGCTACCTTTGTCCTGTCCTGGTGGCGGAGCTGGGAAGTCCAAATGGACCTGGCGAGTCTAGGTACTGCTGTCAGAATAGCCAGGCATTGCATTTTGTAGCTGGGATACATTGCAGCCACTATGTGTCAGATTTGGAGGGAGTCAATGTTTTGGGGTGCAAATCAAGTTAACTGGTTGCCTGAATGGCATGGACCCTCTTAAAGATGTTGGTGCTGCAAATTTACATAGAATGTATTTGTACACCTGAGGGGGGGGAGGAGCAAAGGGGGGGGGAGGAGCAAAGGGGGGGGGAGAGCAAAGGGGGGGGGAGAGCAAAGGGGGGGGGGAGAGCAAAGGGGGGGGGGGAGAGCAAAGGGGGGGGGGGAGAGCAAAGGGGGGGGGGGGGGAGAGCAAAGGGGGGGGGGGGAGAGCAAGGGGGGGGGGAGAGCAAGGGGGGGGGAGAGCAAAGGGGGGGGGAGAGCAAGGGGGGGGGAGAGCAAGGGGGGGGGGAGAGCAAGGGGGGGGAGAGCAAAGGGGGGGGGAGAGCAAAGGGGGGGGGAGAGCAAAGGGGGGGGAGAGCAAAGGGGGGGGGAGAGCAAAGGGGGGGGAGAGGAAAGGGGGGGGAGAGGAAAGGGGGGGGAGAGGAAAGGGGGGGGAGGAAAGGGGGGGGAGGAAAGGGGGGGGAGGAAAGGGGGGGGAGGAAAGGGGGGGGAGGAAAGGGGGGGGAGGAAAGGGGGGGGAGGAAAGGGGGGGGAGGAAAGGGGGGGGAGGAAAGGGGGGGGAGGAAAGGGGGGGGAGGAAAGGGGGGGGGAGAAAAGGGGGGGGGGAGAAAAGGGGGGGGGGAGAAAAGGGGGGGGGGAGAAAAGGGGGGGGGGAGAAAAGGGGGGGGGAGAAAAGGGGGGGGGAGAAAAGGGGGGGGGAGAAAAGGGGGGGGGAGAAAAGGGGGGGGGAGAAAAGGGGGGGGGAGAAAAGGGGGGGGGAGAAAAGGGGGGGGGAGAAAAGGGGGGGGGAGAAAAGGGGGGGGGAGAAAAGGGGGGGGGAGAAAAGGGGGGGGGAGAAAAGGGGGGGGAGAAAAGGGGGGGGGAGAAAAGGGGGGGGGAGAAAAGGGGGGGGGAGAAAAGGGGGGGGGAGAAAAGGGGGGGGGAGAAAAGGGGGGGGGAGAAAAGGGGGGGGGAGAAAAGGGGGGGGGAGAAAAGGGGGGGGGAGAAAAGGGGGGGGGAGAAAAGGGGGGGGGAGAAAAGGGGGGGGGAGAAAAGGGGGGGGGAGAAAAGGGGGGGGGAGAAAAGGGGGGGGGAGAAAAGGGGGGGGGAGAAAAGGGGGGGGGAGAAAAGGGGGGGGGAGAAAAGGGGGGGGGAGAAAAGGGGGGGGGAGAAAAGGGGGGGGGAGAAAAGGGGGGGGGAGAAAAGGGGGGGGGAGAAAAGGGGGGGGGAGAAAAGGGGGGGGGAGAAAAGGGGGGGGGAGAAAAGGGGGGGGGAGAAAAGGGGGGGGGAGAAAAGGGGGGGGGAGAAAAGGGGGGGGGAGAAAAGGGGGGGGGAGAAAAGGGGGGGGGAGAAAAGGGGGGGGGAGAAAAGGGGGGGGGAGAAAAGGGGGGGGGAGAAAAGGGGGGGGGAGAAAAGGGGGGGGGAGAAAAGGGGGGGAGAAAAGGGGGGGAGAAAAGGGGGGGAGAAAAGGGGGGGAGAAAAGGGGGGGAGAAAAGGGGGGGAGAAAAGGGGGGGAGAAAAGGGGGGGAGAAAAGGGGGGGAGAAAAGGGGGGGAGAAAAGGGGGGGAGAAAAGGGGGGGAGAAAAGGGGGGGAGAAAAGGGGGGGAGAAAAGGGGGGGAGAAAAGGGGGGGAGAAAAGGGGGGGAGAAAAGGGGGGGAGAAAAGGGGGGGAGAAAAGGGGGGGAGAAAAGGGGGGGAGAAACTTTTAAGAAGTCAGACAACTTTTAATAAGCCAGAGATACACAGCTGTGAGGTTTGTCGGGCATTTCACATTGCTGGTCGGTTATCCTTGGTTCTGGAAACTCGTGCCACGTTTTTTTCCCCCCAATGAGCCAATGTAAATGCCTGGTCAGCAAAGGCGATTAACTAAAGCTACCTACAACTACCTCGACTACCCATAACTACATGGCGACCCCACTACAACTTCACCTACGACTACCGGATTATCGATTTTCTTCTTAAAGGGCCTGTCCCACTTACGTGTCCTTGGCACGTAAATTACACGACGTGGTCGCATTGAGCCAAGACGGTCGAGCGAAGGTCAGGCACGCTTACATGCATACGCACAGCCGTCTGGAGCGCGTGACGTCATTTGAAGATGGACACAAAGCTGGAATAACTCAGCGGGACCAGCAGCATCTCTGGAGAGAAACAATGGGTGACGTTTTGTGTCGAGGCTCTTCTTCAGTCTGAAAAGACGGGTCTTGACCTGAAACGTCACCCATTGCTTCTCTCCAGAGATGCGGCCGGTTCCGCTGAGTTACTCCTGCATTTTGTGTCTATCGTCAATTTTCTTGGCCCCGCTCTGGGAGTAGAAGTGGGGGCGGATCCGGACCCCAATGGCCGTGAGCCCCAGGCTGAGTTCGTAGATCGTTTGCCTGCTTCTGCTGCCGTTGAAGGTGAGACGTTGCATCGCGCCAGGGTCTTGGGCCTGTCCACTTTGGCCGTCAGTTCCGCGACAGGCCATTGGCGCGCAAAGATTTCGTTCACTGCAAGAATTTCGGAACCCCGCACGATGTCGGGACCGGCCCCGCACATCTCCACACCCCTCCGCGCTTCTACGTGGGACCAGCCCCGCGCGGCCATACGGTGCCCGTACGCCTCAAGCGACCACAAGGTCGCATAATTTGCGAGCAAAGGACGCGTAAGTGGGACAGGCCCTTTAGTGATACTAAACCACATGTCAAAGACCTTACCATTTCTACTGAAACCAATACAATTTGTTAAATAAATATTGAAGCACTTTGCAGCTAATCTTTACAATTTTTTTCCAATTTGGCCCAACAATTAACATTTCATGTGGGAGGACTAATATGTCAAAACCTGGTTGACGAATCTTAAAGGGAAATGCGATACAGAACAAGCCCAATGTTTAGCAAAGTTTAAGGCACCTTAAACTGTTTACACTAAAAAGGTTCCGCCTAAAATTTAAATGCAACTTAAAACATCCGTGTTACTTTTTATTTTGCCCCAAAGATCAACTGAAAGAACAACATTTTCATAATTTGATTTTTTTTAAATGAAACTATGTTTATTATATCTTGTTACAAGCTTAGTCTCACTCTCTCTCTCTCTGAAGAAAGGTTTCGGCCCGAAACGTTGCCTTTCTCTTTTGCTCCTTAGATGCTGTTGCACCCGCTGAGTTTCTCCAGCTTTTTGTGTATCCTCGATTTTCCAGCATCTGCAGTTCCTTCTTTAACACTCACTCTCTCTCATCTGTGCTGCAGCTCCATACATAGGGTTAAAAAACTGTTTTGTTTTTTTTAAAACAGAAAAAAAATCATTTTCTGATCTTGTATTCCTCTCAGTCTTGGGTTCAGACCTGCATCAACATTTGGAAAATGGCAGATCATATGTGATTGGGCTGGGTGTCCTAAATAAAAGTATGAAAAGCCAAAAGGAAAAGTGAACCATGTCCTTCACCAGATTCTTGTGTAGGTGAAGAGGTTTCAAAAATAATCTGTAAATATTAAATATTAAACCCAGAATTCCAAAAGCTTAAAGGGTATTAAAAACACTGATGATCTCACTAGGTAAATTTTCTGATAGACTTTTCATTGGCACGATTCCATGCACAGTCTTCACTTTTATTATTTGCGGTACTATTTACTTGCATCGCTGCTTTATTCAACAATGTTACAAATCAGATTATCGTAAAAGTATAGCTTCCCGGTGTAACCATAAATCTACCTCAGCTAGATTAGGCAACAAGGAGAAAGGATCAAATGTCCCACTTAAAAAAGAGATGCAATGTGGATTTCTTCTTTGTATCATTTTCGGGACCAATTATGGTGCTATTTCTGTGAATTTGACAACTGACAGCATAACTGGATAGACAAACTGCTGCAGTGACTCAGCGGGTCAGGCAGCATCTCTGGAGGAAATGGATCGGTGACATTTCAGTCTCGAAGAAGGGTCCTGACCCAAATCATCACCTCTACATTTTCTCCAGACATGCTGCCTGACCACAGTCTTGATCTCAGTCTCCATCACAGGAAATAAGACTATCGTCTGACGTCTATTACAAACCCACTGACTCCTACAACTATCTCGAATACACTTCTTCCCACCCTGCTTCCTGCAAAGACTCTATTCCCTACTCCCAATTCCTCAGTCTACATTGCATCTGCGCCCAAGATGAGGTGTTCCATACAGAACATCCGAGATGTCCTCATATTTTAGGGAATGGGAGTCCCTCTCCCATCATAGACGAGGCCCTCACTCGTGTCTCCTCGGTGCCCCGCAGCTTCACCTTTGCTCCCCCACCCCCGAGTCACAGCAGAGACAGAGTCCCCCTGGTCCTTACCTTCCACCCCATCAGCCGCTGCATACACCTCTTCCCTTCTCCACCCCTTTCCACCTTCCGCAGAGACCGTTGCCTCCGCAACTCCCTGGTTAACTCATCCCTTTCCTCCCAAACCACCCCTTCCCCAGGTACCTTCCGTTGCAACCACAGAAGATGCAACACCAGTCCCTGTACCTCCTCCCTCGACTCTGTCCAGGGACCCCAACAGTCCTTCAGATTAGGCAGAGGATCACTTGCATCTCGTCCAACCTCATCTACGTTGTTCAAGATGTGGACTCTTATACATCAGCGAGACCAAACGCAGACTGGACGATCGTTTCGCTGAACACCTTCACTCAGTCCGCCTGAAGCTACCCGATGTCCCTGTTGCTAAACACTTTAATTCTCCTTCCCATTCCCACACAGACCTTTCTGTCCAAGGTCTCCTCCATTGACTGAGTTAGGCTAAATGCAAATTGGAGGAACAGCATCTCATATTTCTCTTGGGCAGAGGTACGAATATTAATTTCTATGACTGCAAGTCACACCAGCGTATCGTTTTCGCCCAACAAACAGCTAACAATGGCCCGTTTCCTTTATCATCGTTACTTTTTGCATATCTTTCATTCATTGTTCTTTATCTCTCTATATCATCGTCTATATCTCTCGTTTCCCTTATCCCTTGTGGTTGGAGAGAGGGGGGGGGAGAGAGGGAGGGGGGGGAGGAGGGAGGGGGGGGAGGAGGGAGGGGGGGGAGGAGGGAGGGGGGGGGAGAGGGAGGGGGGGGAGAGGGAGGGGGGGGGAGAGGGAGGGGGGGGAGAGGGAGGGGGGGGAGAGGGAGGGGGGGGAGAGGGAGGGGGGGGAGAGGGAGGGGGGGGAGAGGGAGGGGGGGGAGAGGGAGGGGGGGGAGAGGGAGGGGGGGGAGAGGGAGGGGGGGGGAGAGGGAGGGGGGGGAGAGGGAGGGGGGGGAGAGGGAGGGGGGGGAGAGGGAGGGGGGGGAGAGGGAGGGGGGGGAGAGGGAGGGGGGGGAGAGGGAGGGGGGGGAGAGGGAGGGGGGGGAGAGGGAGGGGGGGGAGAGGGAGGGGGGGGAGAGGGAGGGGGGGGGAGAGGGAGGGGGGGGGGAGAGGGAGGGGGGGGGAGAGGGAGGGGGGGGAGAGGGAGGGGGGGGGAGAGGGAGGGGGGGAGAGGGAGGGGGGGGGAGAGGGAGGGGGGGGGGAGAGGGAGGGGGGGGAGAGGGAGGGGGGGGGAGAGGGAGGGGGGGGGAGAGGGAGGGGGGGGGAGAGGGAGGGGGGGGGAGAGGGAGGGGGGGGGGAGGGGGAGGGGGGGGGGGAGGGGGAGGGGGGGGGGGAGGGGGAGGGGGGGGGGGAGGGGGAGGGGGGGGGGAGGGGGAGGGGGGGAGAGGGAGGGGGGGGGAGAGGGGGGGGGGGAGAGGGAGGGGGGGGAGAGGGAGGGGGGGGAGAGGGAGGGGGGGGGAGAGGGAGGGGGGGGGAGAGGGAGGGGGGGGGAGAGGGAGGGGGGGGAGAGGGAGGGGGGGGGGAGAGGGAGGGGGGGGGAGAGAGGGAGGGGGGGGAGAGGGAGGGGGGGGGGAGAGGGAGGGGGGGGGGAGAGGGAGGGGGGGGGAGAGGGAGGGGGGGGGGAGAGGGAGGGGGGGGGAGAGGGAGGGGGGGGAGAGGGAGGGGGGGAGAGGGAGGGGGGGGAGAGGGAGGGGGGGAGAGGGAGGGGGGGAGAGGGAGGGGGGGAGAGGAGGGGGGGAGAGAGGGGGGGGAGAGAGGGGGGGGGAGAGAGGGGGGGGAGAGAGGGGGGGGAGAGAGGGGGGGGGAGGGAGGGGGGGGAGAGAGGGGGGGGAGAGGGAGGGGGGGGAGAGGGAGGGGGGGAGAGGGAGGGGGGGAGAGGGAGGGGGGGAGAGGGAGGGGGGGAGAGGGAGGGGGGGAGAGGGAGGGGGGGAGAGGGAGGGGGGGTGAGGGAGGGGGGAGAGGGAGGGGGGGGAGAGGGGGGGGGAGAGGGAGGGGGGGAGAGGGTGGGGGGGAGAGGGAGGGGGGGGAGGGTGGGGGGGGAGGGGGGGGGGGGAGAGGGTGGGGGGGAGAGGGAGGGGGGGAGTGGGAGGGGGGAGAGGTGGGGGGGAGAGGGGGGGGGGAGAGGGGGGGGGAGAGGGAGGGGGGGGAGAGGGAGGGGGGGAGGGGAGGGAGAGAGGGGGGAAGAGAGAGAGAGACTTCTCTCCTTCTGCCTCACCGTGTTGGCGCCCTTTGTGAGGTGATTGGATACCAAAACCAGTTACCCTTTAGATCTCCCTCTCCCTACCTCCCTCCTTCTTTAGGGGGGGGGGGGGGGAGGATGAGGGAAGGAAGGGGGGGAGAGGGCGAAGGGGAGAGAGTAGTGTGCCTTGCTTGGTGGAGAAGAGGGATGTGGGAACGCTGTACGCAGGTGGTGACTCGCTCTCATACTGGGATTCTCCCCCCCCCCAGTCTATTGCGCAGTCTATCTGACTCCCTGCACCCCCCCACCCCATGGAGCAAAGGAAATATGCAACGTTTCGGGTCGAAACCCTTCTTCAGACCCGGCCCAAAACGTTGGCTATTTCCTTCGCTCCATAGATGCTGCCTCAAGCCCTGTCCCACTGTACGAGTTCACCCAAGAGCTCTCTCGAGTTTAAAATCTCTGTGTAGCATCTCTGTCCCTATCTTCAAGTTTCCACTTTGAAATAAAATACAATTTTCGACTTAAATATTTTGCAGTAGGATCGCGATTCCCACGCATTTTTAATCGTCGTTCGATTCAGTGTAATTTTCACACCTGGTTGATATAGTTTTTTTAAATATACAGTACATTAAAATTAATAGTTTCAAGCATACCCAGTACTAAACACATGAACATTAAGGTGGTTACTTATGTTACAAACGGTTATAAATGAATATCATTTCAAAGTGAAATAGGAGATTTCCGTGGAAATAATATTTAACCAGAATATGGTGAGGTCGCTGCAAAATGCTCACTTCAAACAATACGCCGTCAACTCAGGATTGTTTCTTAGCCCTCTGACAGGTGTTTCAATCACACCTCATAGCTCGCTGTTAATCGATTCATAGCTATTAATTTTCATTCCTGGTCCGTATCGAACTTCTCCAAATGCAAATGCTTCAAGTTACGCTTCTTGTATGGTGGTAAGGGGGAGGGGGAAGAGATGCTAGGATAAAATACCATATATTTGCATTTATATAGCGAACCTGCTGCGAAATTTTTAAGTCGAAAGTTGTATTTTATTTCAAAGTGGGAATTGGAAGATAGGGACAGAGATGCTGTAAGAGATTTTGATAGGAAGGAAACGTTACAGCAGCTGAGTAAAAGATCGGTCAAATGGTAGGTTCAATGAAGATCGGGCTAGGGGGATTGGTATTGGGGGAAAAATATCTATAGCTTGGGACTTGCCTAAATGAGTACTGAGATGGATTATCATTCCACACCAAATTTCTTATACAATAATACCTTTTACGCAATTATCACAATAGTTTGTTGGATATGGATCAACGGACTCTGTATGGTACATGCTTGTAAATTAGTAAAACAAATGTTCTCAGGAATTATGGGAGGATTACATAAAACTACAATTCAAAGGTAATGAATATACAGAGCATTATTTCCATCATGAACATACAAAAGTGATATAGGACAACAGTTCCTACTACGGTAAACTCACGAGCTACTATGGTATGACTACGTGTTAAAAAGTATTACATTTTTACATCCCGAGTATATTTTACTCGTGGAGATTTTTCAACATGTTGAAAAATCTTCACGAGTTAACACGTTTCCAAAGTACCTGCCATTAGCGCTAAGAAATAGCATGTTTATAACAAGAGGAATCGAATATAGGAGCAAATAGGTCCTTCTACAGTTGTACAGAGTTCTAGTGAGACCGCACCTGGAGTATTGTGTGCAGTTTTGGTCCCTTAATTTGAGGAAGGACTTTCTTGCTATTGAGGGAGTGCAGCGTAGGTTTACAAGGTTAACTCCTGGGATGGCGGAACTGTCATATGCTGAGAGAATGGAGCAGCTGGGCTTGTACACTCTGGCGTTTAAAAGGATGAGAGGGGATCTCATTGAAATATATAAGATTGTTAAGGGTTTGGATACGCTAGAGGCAGGAAACATGTTCCCGATGTTGGGGGAGTCTAGAACCAGGGGTCACAGTTTAAGAATAAGGAGTAAGCCATTTAGAACGGAGACGAGGAAACACATTTTCTCAGAGAGTGGTGAGTCTGTGGAATGCTCTGCCTCAGAGGGCGGTGGAGGCAGGTTCTCTGGAAGCTTTCAAGAGAGAGCTAGATAGGGCTCTTAAAAATAGCGGAGTCAGGGGATATGGTGCGAAGGCAGGAACGGGGCACTGAATGTGGATGATCAGCCATGATCACATTGAATGTATGTGATATGAAAGTGAATTAGGTGTCAAATTAAACTTCTTTTTATGCTTTCTCTGATGGGATAAATTGCAGACTTGATTTTTAATATCTCAAAATTTTGTAACATTGCTAGAAAATGTACTTGCATCTTGGAGGCCAAAGGTTAGGTTGTTAGCCGAGAAAGATAGACTTCATTATCCCTCAGTACAGCAACATCAAGAACGATGCTATCAACTGATGGGAAGCGGCTGTAAAGTGGGAAGCGGCTGTAAAAGGACAGTGCTTTTGGGGGGGGGGGGGGGGGGGAGTTGCTTTCAGAGCGTGTGGGTAGTCTGTTCAGGGGTAAAGTTGCGTGGAGGGCTGGAGGGTTGAGAAGGAGGGGGTCGGTCGGGGATCATCCAGCTCAAGAGTGGGTCAGCGGGCGATGGATAACAGGACAGCGGGCGGTGGAGCTTACTCCATATGTCAGAGCGAGTAACCTCAATTGATCCCTTGTTCGCGTTGACACAGGAGTAAGCTCCACCGCTCGCTGTCTTGTTATCCATCACCCGGTGACCCGCTCCGCTCTATGATCTTTGCTCTTGAGCTGGTTCCCTCACTGTTCAGATGGAGAGCACTGCCAGAGGTGAGTGGGCCGGCAGAAGGAGCTGAGATGGCAGTCGGTTCCGCTGTCCAGTGATGGAGGCCACTCGTAGCCAAGCGAGCTGCTTCCCTCCCCAGCCACAATGCGGTGGCGCCCAGAGCGCCGCGGCAGCGGTGAGTGAGTGGGTTACTGGCATGAACCCCGACCCTCTCCTTCTTAATGCTCCCGCAACTTTAGCCCTGGCTAGAACTCCCCACATGCTGTGAAAGGAACTCTCCCCCGAATTGTCATGTTACTCACGACACGCGACTCATTTATAATTATTTATTTATATTTCTACTAAAAATATTCCCAATTGGGCCCTGCACCTCCTAAGGCCGGCCCTGAACTCTAAAGTCATGTTCCAAGGGAATTTTGCAATAGTACCAAAATTTCAAATCACATAACTACGGTGTGATACCAAACTGGACAATAAAAACAATCAGTTTTCAAAATATGCAAAATTTACTAAACTGAAACATGTCAACCTAATTTCAAAACCGGATACTTTCCAGCCCCAATCAATACAATGCTTGCAGACCAGCGTAAATATTCAAAACAATTATTACCACCATGTTTGTGAGAAGATTGTAAAATCCACCCACATCCAATCCACTCAATGAAAAGGCAGTCTTAACTAACTTTTCACTGACCAACACAAAACTATATCTAAATATATTTAAGAAAATGCTTTCATATCATTTAGAATGTGCAATTTACAAGTCTGGGCCTTAAACTTGTACAGCAGTCTCCAACATCGACAAGACATGCAAACTGTGCATTAGCAAACACAAACTCTTCATCCTTGTTGTTCCAGCAGACACACCAATAAAGACCACTCATCAATTTCCCCTAAACCACACCCCAGGACTGTCTGGTAAATTGGTTTGCTTGTAAATGCCCAAAGACTCAAATGAAATCAACATCAGCAAGATGGAAATCAGATGCAGTTAATCAAAGTAAAAAAATAAATATCACAACTAAATCTCTTCAGAGAGGAAGTAAAATATACAAGGCTGTCATTATCAATCCATGGGTTGCAACCGAAATGTGGGTCACCAAAATAGAAAAGTTGCAAACCTACATTTGAAAAAACATCAGAATATTATTAAAAATACATTGCTCCCCCTAAAAAATGCTTGCCATAATTTCCAAGCAGCACATTCTAAATAATGTACAGAAACTCTAACCCACTTTATGTGACACCCTAAAATAATTTCCACAGCCCTAGCAAAATGCTAAAGACCCACCCTGCTTTTGGTTGTATGTGATATGTGGAGAAACTGCAGGAAGCCAATCTAGCCAGGGGTACTCAGCTAGAAAGATCATGCCTATTGATAAAGATCAAAATTAACTGATTGCAATCATAATTTGAGAGAGATGTTAATCCAGATCTGCATTGCAGCCACAATATTTTTGGTCTATTGGTTGCATTAAAATTAAAAAATGTTAGCAGTGATTAAGGTAGCTGAAGATGATGTCCAAATACATGCAGGTTTGTAGGTCAATTGGCCTGTCTGTAGGATTCAAAACTGGGATAACAGAATTAAAGTACAGGTGATGTTTTGTTGGTGTGGGCTTCGTGGACCAAAGGGTCTGTTCCCACGCTGTATCCCTACACTACATTAAAAATGTTTCTGAAAAAGCCAGGCAGAATTCTGAATATTTAAAAAAGCTGTGGATGCTGAAAATCTGAAACAGTAAAAGCTGGAAAAAATGGCCAAAAGTCAGGCAGCATCTGCGGAAAGAAAATAGTCACAATTTTGAGTCCGCAACCCCGCATCAGAATATTCATCAGAAAAAAGTTTTGATAAGCATGGACGCAGAGCAACCAAAATATCACAGCATGAACCAGAATTATGAATGATCAGTTAATTATTCACAAATTGTTATTTTCAAAGAATGTCAGAGATCCCAGGCAGGCGAAGCAGCAGTTCTCGAAAGAACATGAAATTTAAATCAAAATAATGCTTTTGTATCTAATGGTTTTAGTTTGTTAAATGTGCATACATGCTGAAAATCACAACCTTGCTGACTTACATTTCACCATTAGTCAAAGCAATGACTTAAGAATAGCCCATTCTTAAGCACGTTTTACAAATCATAATGGCCACATGAATTGAACACATTAAATACACACATGAAACGGCATGTGTAATCCCCAATAACCTCCTCACTTTTAATTCAGTTTTGATTCTTGAATGTTCAAAGGTATTAATTCGTACATCAGTTTGATGGTACAATTGCATTTCCTAGGGGGAATGTTGTCATGAGTCAAAGTCAAACATTTGATTAAAGATTTGGCACAAAATGCTACTAAGTAATCTCATATACAAATGCAATAAGAGAAACTTAGCAAATGCGCCACTTAATTGCCTGAGATAACAAAAACGAAAAGGCAACTTCTATACTTGTAAATTTAAAAATGGTATCAGTCCTTCCCCCATGCTATTACAATTAACAATTTAACAACATCTCATTGGATCCAAATAACACTTTTTCTATCCACTCCAACATTATAATCAACGTAGAGGATCACACATGATTCAATGAGGAAGGACATACCATAAGCAGCATCAAGTAAGATATGAATGCATCATTATCCTGGTGAAATCACAACCCAGTACTATTATAAGTATATTTGACAGAAACAGCATACAATTGGCAGAACTGAGTAATCCCCCTCTGCAAGAACCCCATCAGAAAAGCCAGGCTCGATTTGCTGTCGACAGCCCCGGATGTACAGTAGCAAAGATTATAGGACCAGTCAGTATCTTAGCTGCAGTACTGGTGACCTGCACTCTGGAACTCGCTGTGCATCCAGCCAAGATGCTTCAGTCTTGCTACAATGCCGGCATCCACTTAACAACATGGAAAATTGTTACGGTTTGACCTGTTCTTGAAAAGCAGGACAAATCCAATTCAGCTAATTACAGGTCGAGTGTTTGCGACACCAGTGGACTTGTTGGCTGCCATGGGGCTACAAGCATCTTCAGCATGTAGGAACTCAATTTGTGGCCATATTTCCAACTTGCACAATGTCCAGGTTACAAACAATTCTCAGGAACAGAACATTGTCGCTACATGCTGGGGCAGATCTCCACTATTCAGTCAATCTACTCTCAATCAGCAGCAATGCAACAGAAGGCAGTGTCAACAATCCTATCGTCTGATGAATTCAACAATAGCCTGACATCGTGACAGCATTTAACCAAATGTGACGTCAAAAAACCATAGTAACGCTGAAATCAAAG